>CM030842.1:14617866-14815366 GCA_018105865.1 Metaphire vulgaris | reverse complement strand
TCACCATCACCATAACCATCAACACATCTACAAACGTCGTAATCATTTTTATCACTACCAAAATCATCATCGTTATCCATGCAGCTATCACCACAATGAACACGACCAGGCTGATAGTCTAAATAATTATATTATCTTTGGCACGACACCGAATAATGTTTTCAAAAAAATAACAGTTTCTGAATTGCTGAAAATTCCAAATTGTGACATCTGATCCTATAATAGTCGCACGCATCGCAGATTAATTACAATTATCGGCGACCAATAAATCGATCAAATCGGCTCATAATATAATTGGAAATTTCTCTTCTTACCGACAATTGGCGAGGCGACATCTGAAAATGAAACAGGATTTCAGATTTCACTTTTCACTTCGAATGCACTTTTGACACAATACACTTTCTTCTAATGATTCTAATCTTACATTAGCTTAATGGCATTAATTTTCCAAAACATTACTTAAACCATGTTCTCTTTATATTACCCTGTCTGTCTGTTTGCCTTCGTCTGTCTCTGTCTCTGTCTCTTTGTCTTTGTCTCTCTATCTATCTGTCTCTCTGTCTGCCTGTCTGTTTGTCTGTCCGTCTCTCTCTGTTTATGTTTCTCTATCTCTCTTTATCTAAACTCAATTATTTATCACGTAAAGTAGATGGATCGAGTATAGCTGCATATATCTACCTCCAGGACATACTCCTCCAGTGACTTGAATGTTGTCAATGGCTATGTTACCATAGATACCGCTGCCTCTGGTCGCGACAAATCCAACCTACAAAAAGCAGACTGCGATCGAAGACGTCATGTATTCAACTGGATGGGCCTATACGCTGTGTCCGGATAAAGGAAACCCTTTGACAATGATGAAAACTAATGTTTACTGTTGGGGGCCATCCATAGAGGACGTAACGCGATTTTGGCGGTTTTTTCTTCGTCACACGTCGTCACAAAAGTCAGACCCTCAAATATGACGCCACAACGCGTTAACCCCCCCCCCACCCTTCTTGTCGTCTTTCAGATGCCAAAATTAACGTTTCGATTGAAAATATTCATTAAAATTATTATAGTTGAAACAATATTCAGAAACTTTTTCAAATTCTTTTTTTAAAATGAAATGCAAGCGTATAAGCGTTAAAGTGTAAAATACGCTCAATTTTGCGGTAACATAGCATTGCGGTATTAATAAAAATATTTAGTATTATGTGACGTCACATTTATGGAAACCATCCTCCCCCGTCGTCACACATCGTCACAAATGTTTGACCCCCTCCCTCAAGCGCGTTACGTCATTTGTGGATGGTCCCTTTACCAGGCTAAACCCTATAATCCCAACAATTGTTAAAGGTCTCTTTTTCCGGACACAGTGAATAAAAGAGTTTACCTTGTCCGTTTCGTTGCTGAGACTGATGGTGACGTTTCTACCGTACCACTGGTCGCCTTGGTTACCGGAAATCTGTGTCCATGGATACCGTTGCCCGAGGAACGTGGTGTAGAGCAGCAACTGGCCCACGTCTCGGCCCCACATGTAGTAATGGAAAGCTACACAGGCCATTCCCGTGTAGACGATGGTTGGCGTCAGTAGACTAAGAATTAAATAATCGCGCATGTTCGATTTAAAATGTAATAATAATTAACTAGAACGCAGGCTCGCTTCGCTCGAGGCAACGAATATTCCAGAACGACCAATCAGAACGCTCACCCAGCCAACCAATCAGAACGCTTGCACAGAGGCACAGAGGAAGAATTTTAATGTGATAGATAAAAATATCAGAAATCACAAATATTGCATCGATTTGAGATGAGAACAGTCAGTTCGTTGAAGACATCTGTTCCTATTGTCTACGCGCCATGACCGAGACCTGAAAATCGAACTGACTTACCCGATTCACTATTGGATTTGACACCGGGGTAGGGTTTACGATTCGACTCCAGAGCGACCATGTTTGTGTATGCGCGCATGCCTGTATGTAGGCCTAGGGTTGTCATGGTATCAGGGGCGGTTCCACGTTGGAGATGGCTGGGGATGCACACCCCCACCAAGCTTTTTTTTGCTTTTACCGGTCCGAGTCGCTTCGCCGCTACATGTCCGCCGGGCAGAGCTATTCCTAGGATTCTCAATGGGGGGTGTCGGTATTTTCTCGGGGGTCACCTGCCGAACAAGTCTGACAAGAAAAAAACCAGGTCATCTCTGGTTCAAGTTGGGGGGCGCTGTTAGGAGTGTCGGTCTCAGATTGGAGGTGTTGGGGTGTTAGGGGGTGTAAAAATATCCCTGCCGCCGGGGATTTGACCTTTATTGCTTGTCAGTCTTTTTCGGGATTTCATATCACCACCCCCCACCAACTTCCTAGAAATTCATTGCATCCCCCCACCAACAACTTCCTAAAAAATTCCTAGCATCCCCACCAATAATTCCTGGAGCCGCCATGCACTGCGTAGTATGGTACGTCATTGTCGGTCGTTGCACAGCGTACGTACATCGCTTGGTATCCGGGAACGATGGCTGCCGATGCGTTCATCATCATGTAGTAGGTTCCGGACTGCGCTCCGGATGGTCCGGTGTCCGGCGTCAGATAACTTCCGCTGATCCGAATCCAGTCGTAGTTGTTGCTCGTACCCTGAGTCATCCCGCAGATGAAACCGGTCTCGAAATCGCATGCGAACGGAAGGTTGACTACAAACAACAACAACAACAACAACAACAACAATTAACCCATTAGCCATATTAGCGCATGAGTTTTTTAAAATTTGCTTATAATAATAATCAAATGCAAGAGTTATAAATAATAATAATAATAATAATATTAATAATAATAATAATAATAATAATAATAATAATAATCTAATAATAATAATAATAATAATAATAATAATAATAATAATAAACCACGATGGCAGGAGAGGTCGGAAAATTATATTACGTACGTTGGCAGAACGTTAACCCCTTAACCGTGTATTTAACTGTAACTCAATGCAAAATGGACAGATATATCCGGGATCCCCAGTTAAGGGGTTAACAAATCATGGCATTTTATTGACGCAAAACTGAACTGCGGAAGTACGTTTCCTGTTTTCACTAATGCGAACTGGTCTGTCTACGTTGTGCTCAACGTCATTTTCCTCGGTTTCTTCTCTTTCTACGCTGAGTAGAGAGCAAGATCGCAGAGTTTTTGTCGGCGCCCTGGGGCTTGGAATGACCTGCCTCCCGTTTTGATTAGTCCCTACCATTGAGTAGGTGGAACGCCACTGAGATGAAGTCCTGTTGGTCAAAGACTGATACAGTTCAATGCAACAATTTGTATCAGTGCTGGGATTTTAGGGGGGATTTTGAGAAGTTTCTTTTTTTTTTGGGGGGGGGATCTCCAACTAACAGCCTGGATAAAATACTGTAACGGGGATTGAACCTGATCTCCGTCAGCCAACCGTTCCAGCGCGTAACCCACTCTGCCATCATCCGTCCCCGATTAAAAAGCAGTTACTAACTGCAGGGCTGCGTGTTGAATGAGCGCTCGCTCGAGCGGATTACCTTGAACCGTAGGACAGACGCCAGTGAAAATGTGGATTTCGTCGACTGCTATGTCTCCCAGCGAATTGGCGCCAGAATAGGCGTTCCATCCCACCTGTTCAAACCCAGATAATTGAATGCAAACGACCGCGCAGACAGACAACGCGTTCATAGCGGTTCTTGTAAACAGTAAACGGATTCAAAGGTTATCTCGATAAACTAGGTTATTGAATGCAGATGGTTACATGGTTACACACACTTAGCCTCCTAAACCAGTTTTGAGGAGTTGTTGTTAAAATCACATTATTATTATTATTATTATTTATTATTATTATTTTATTATTATTTTATTATTATATATCATCATCATCATCATCATCATCATCATCATCATTCATCATCATTGACACAGGCACGAAAGATCCTACTAAACCATTAACACTTAAAACAATTTGTCACTGTTTGTCGAGAACAGGCAGTGGCTTTAAGCGTTTGGGGTGACAACCATGAGTTGGGGAGTTCAACCCTCCCCTAATTGGCTGTTCTCAGTGTAGGTATTATTATTATTATTTCTAGATGATTTATTAAACCAGTATATATTATTTATTAAAGTGGTTTAGGTAAGCGGGGATTTTGGGAGCTACACCACTGGTCGTGGGCGCCCACAGATCTGGACAAGAGGGGGCACTTGCAAATCTATTTTTAGCAAACTACATCGTGGCTTTTAACCACTAGTTTCGTTCTAAAACACTCTGATGCACGAAGTGATATTGAGAAACTTAACTTTAACTAAGAACTGGGAAAATGAATATCTCGAAAGCTACGTTAACCGCGGGCATTGTGTTTTTGCTCCCTGAACGCCACGGATAGCTGTTATTATTATTATTTTATTATTATTATGTATTTTTATTAGCAGTAGTAGTAGTAGTAGTGGAGGGGGTTCAACCTCCTCTTGGCTGTTCTCAGTGTAGTAGCGGTGATTTTTAGCTAGCCAGTAGCCCACAGATCTAGATAGGGGACACTTGCAAAGTATTTTTAGCAAACTACAGTGGCTTTTACTATTTTCGTTCCAAAACACTGATACACAGTTGAGTGGTGGTGGTGGTGGTGGTGGTGGCATTGTGTTTTTGGTGGTGCCACGGTAGCTGTTATTATTTTATTATTATTATTAGTAGTAGTATTATTATTATTATTATTATTAGTAGTATTAGTAGGTAGTAGTAGTAGTAGTAGTAGTAGACTAGTAGTAGTAGTAGCAGATTAGTAGTAGTATACTTTAGCGTTAGCATATAGCTATATACGGCTATATAGTATAGATGGATATAGGCTACAGAGATCCTACCCTGAGGTTGTTGGTGGTTGAGCGGACGCTGAGCTTGGCGTTGATCCAGACGTTGCCCTGATCTCCACGGACCGTCCAGAGGTCGACGTGGCCGGCGTAGTCTCCGCCCGGCTGGACGAAGACGGTCAGCTGGTTGACCGACTGACCGTACGCCTCGTAGTAGAATTCGACGCAGATGTCTCCGATGTGGTTCAAGTCCTGAGTGGTAAACCTGGAACATTGAAGCTTTTGAGGACGGCGCGTCGCGGTCAGCAGTTGTGGTTCCACGTCACGTGGGGATGAGTGGGAATGCATCCATCACGGGACTTCCGGACTTGTTTCACTTGTGAAAACCCTATTTTTTCATTTTTTGAGGCAAACGTCTAGTAAAACTACGGGAAAATACTTCGGATGACCTTTTTTGCTTGTCAGACTAAAAATTTTTGGTAAAAGTGTATTAAAATTTGGGAAAATTCCCCTTTTTTTGTCAGCCTTTTTCGGCAAAGTTTATTGATTTTTCTTCTCTTTTCATCCCCCCACCAACTTCCTATGAATTCATTTCATCGCCCCCGCCCCGCCAGGAAATCCTGGAACCGCCACTGGCAGTCAGAGCTGGATTAACCATTAAGCCCACTAAGTAGGTCACGTGCTTAGGGCCATAATATACGAGGGTAGGGGACAGAACGATTTTATCTGTTGCTTTTATCAGTCAGATGTTTTGCGATCTAGTTTAATAAACTTATTAATCGATCGCTTTGTTCTGATCGAATTTCGATCACTACAACTATGCAATAAGGCATGGTTGGATGCCTTATCTCTACTATAGGCATAGAAGCAGATGTGCTATGTACGTAACATTAACTTTGAGGATCTGATCAAAGACTTTGCAATTAAAAAAGTAAAAGAAAACCTTTTCAAATATAAATGAAGTGGAAGTAGCCCCCTATACAAAATTAAACATTAGGCCTGGTTTCCATCTTCCTGTAGGTTTTTAATTTTGAAAAGAAGAAGAAGAAGAAGAAGAAGAAGAAGAAGAAGAAGAAGAAGAAGAAGAAAAGAAGAAGAAGAAGAAGAAGAGAAGAAGAAGAAGAAGAAGAAGAAGAAGAAGAAGAAGAAGAAGAAGATGAAGATGAAGATGATGATGATGATGATGATGATGATGATGATGATGATGATGATGATGATGATGATGATGATGATGATGATGATGATGATGATGATGATGATGATGATGATGATGATGATGATGATGAAGACAGTTGAACCTGGCCTGGGAAAACGGTTTCGTTGGAGGACTGGTGTCGATGTAGAAATAGAATCCGGTTCCGTCCACTCCAGATAGAGGACCAGTGAAGGGAGTGGGATCGATTCCGGAGCGTCTGGTCCAGTCGAAGTCATCCGTCGTCGCCTGGAGGACTCCACAGGATCCGGACTCAAAGTGACAGATGAAAAGATCAGTCGCTGAAGAACAGATGTATACAGTGCTAATTCTAGGCCTGTTTGGGGGGATTCCCCCCCAAAGTTTTGAAATCCCCCCAAATTTGTATATGTTGGCTTGGGGATGGAAATTTTCCCCCTAAAAAGCGTGGAGAGAAATCTTGCCCCAGCACCAAACATTTCAAACTCCCCTCAATGTCAAGGTGGCTAGAATAAACACTGGATGTATACATGTATACAATACGCAATGCTTTCTTTTAAAATATTTCCCAGAACTCAATACGGTATTATGCAAACTTTTATACTTGAGCCAGGGGCCTATACCCGGTCCCTAAATTTACTTTAGCACTGGCCTTAAGCCACTGAGTGCGCAAATGTCGGGTGTGCAAATGTCGAAGTCAGTACCGTAGGCAATAGAGGTTGAGGTTAAATCCCCCTTGGCCGCCGAAAACAAAATTTTTAATGAGTTTCCATGCATTTTTAATTTTTTGACGCGACTTTGGGAGTCAAACCTTCCCCCTTTGGCTATAGATTGTAAATGTTTAAGTAAGAGGCGAGGACCTTTTTCTGCTTTTGCTCTTTTGCTTGTCAGTTAAAGAACTAGAGGTGATAACGCTGTTTTTGCTTGTCAGGATTTTTGCAAAGTTGGTCACGGTCAAAACCAAAAGCCAAAACCCCCCTTTCGAAAATCTTGGCTACGCCACTGGTCGGAGTACCCATATATGAGTATACCCACAAGCTGTTGTTCCCAGGGGTGTCGGTGTCGCGAGGGTATCCGGCAATACAGGCTCACGGGGGCCAAGGTGCAACAATGGCGCCCTCAACTTCCAAAAAATCTCGACAAACAAAAGAAAGGTCGTCACTTATCACTTGTGTTCCTTCGTCGCCCCCTCAGCCTGCGTCAAAAGACGAAAAGCCCTGATGAGTCCAGAAATAGTGGTTCCCCAAACAGGGCAGACCGTACTAAACCCATCAGAACATTATTATTATTATTATTATTATTATTATTATTATTATTATTATTATTATTATTATTATTATTATTATTATTATTATTATTATTATTATTATTATTGAAATTATGGGATGTTGGGATTATGGGATTATGTGATGAAAGTTCCGTGAAATCTCTGCATGGAGTGTCACTGATATTCGCTGTAGCAGAAAGGATGTTATTATTATTATTATTATTATTATTATTATTATTATTATTATTATTATTATTATTATTTATGTTATTGCTAAATCGAAACTTACGCCTTCCATCCGAACTGTGTTGAAGAAGCAGAATAATGAGGAACAGTTTTCTAACTGCACTGGCAACGCACTGTAGGCCTACAGCAAATCGCCACTTTAGATTAGGTTTACGAGAGTCGCCTGCTGTTTGTCGACGTCTGTTTTTAGTCCAAACTGTTCTCGAAGGCAGAAGACGAAGGATCTGCTCCACGAAGCTATCGATATCAAAAAGGCTTCGAGAAGACGGTTTGGATTCCACGAGAAATGTGCCCTCGAAGAGAAGAAGAGGCCTTTCGACACATTCCCTTTCTTCTATCATACGTGACTTTTCGCGAGACATTCTTTTTGGAAATCTTCAAGACCGAATTGATTTTACGAATGTCTTAGATACACAGTCAATTTTGCTCCAACTTGGACATAATTGCTTGGTATGCATGGACGTTATGTCAGCAGCACAATTTAATTTGAGGCGGAATATGATTAAGAAAATGTCACCAACATACCGAGTCAAAATCAGATTTCGCCAAATAATCACATATTTAGGCCTATCGATAGCGCAGGCATATAGACCGTATAAAGACCTACACTTTATATCGGTCTAAGCGTTGAGTTGAAGCAGTATAGGCTATCAAAGCATCATATCATAGTATTTTCCAGCCAATTCAAGACACCGCAACGATTTAAATATGCATGTACCATTGTAAGGAAAATTAGTAAATGCTTATTCAAAGGAATATACAGTATACAGGTACCATATTCGACGATAAAAGTCAATGCACATGCGATTGTTTCGCTGGATCCATTTCTATGCCTTTCCATCCCAGTTGCATTACACTCTTAGATTTTAGATAATTTTCTCGCATCAAAACGTTTATTCCATTGATTGTAGCCTACATTTCGCAACTGCGCTTTTGAAACTTCATTCCTGCCTCGGTGTACCTGTGTTCGTAACCTTGAACTGAGACTGTGTTCCACATTCAGAAAACGGATGATTGAAACTGCGCCCGCTGTTGTTCTTGCTTCACTGAACCGAACCGTTTGTGATCAGAATGGCCAATCAGTCTTTCCAAGCACTCCGCACAGTCGCACGGAAATATTTCCTAGTGATTAATTATCAATAAAGCGAAAATTGGTTTTCTAGTGGCTCAAAACTCTTGAAAATTATTAGACCTAACACTTTCCATAAGTTCTATAAGCCTCTGGTTAGAACAAACCGGACAGAACGCTGGGTTGAATAAATTTTCACAGACGATTATAATTGATCTGTAGCCCCTGATCCAGAATTAAGATGTGGTGTACCTATTTTTTAGTCCCGTGCAGTGGCGTAGCCAAGGGGGTTTTGGGGGTTAAACCCCTTGGTTGTCCGACCAAAATTTCGTATTGCGTACTATTATTCTGATAACTATATAATTCACTTAAATTACCTTAATCAAGTTCAACATTATAGTTGACGATCTTTTTGCTTGTCAGAATTTTTCCCAAAGTTTGGAATCAAGCTTTTTTTGCTTTTTTCGAAGTTGGAAAATAATGGGACCATAACCTCCTCCTTTGGGAAATCCTGGCTACGCCACTGGTCCAGTGCCAAATACGCTTTAATTTTAGTCAGAACTTCTGGTTTGAATGAAAGCAATCGTTAAAAATTAAAAATTGCTCGCTGCTTTATTTAGGAACAGTTGCAAGGCGAAACCGAAAGAATGAACTTGGAATGAACTTGAAAACAGAACGCTCATAAACGATTAAGTTCCTCTCATACATACTGAAGTACCATATTATCTGTCAAGTCCAGCAAGTGATAATTATTAGAAATTGGCCTCTAGGCTTTTGAATCGGGCATAATTTTAAAATACTGCGATGCATCCTTAGAGTCTTAGACAGTGTTAGGAGTGATCTTAGATCAAAAGATCAAAGATCACGATCTAAGATCACAATTCATGATCTTTGATCTAGATCACTTTTTACTAGTGATCTTTAATTGACTCTGACTTTAAATCACTTTTTCGGTGATTTTGATCTTTATTATCAACAGAAGATCAAAGATCAAATTATACGTATTTTCCCAACTAAGTCAATCAATCAACGAACTTCTATGTGTATTGAGTAAAATGGCGGACAAATCAAGCATTCGGACCTCAATGATCATGTTAGTGCAGCCGGTGCAGATGATGAGGATTGATGGATTACTGGGCCACTGGGAGGCTTACTGGTCCTGAAAATTCAAGATAGAGGTCATGCACTACCTGGCACTGAACCACTGGGACTCAGAGTGTCAAGGCATTTTGAAATATCAAGTTGCATCTTCTGGTCGTGAAAATGCAGTCAAGATAGACCCAATTTTTGGTCAGCTGCACTACCTGAATAACCCAAATCCGAAAAGGAGCTTTCTATCTTGTTTGCAATACCCACGTGTCAATGCAAAGCATTTGTGATTTTTAATTATAACGGAATTTTTTCAACCCTGCCATCTTCTGCGCATTGTCGAAAGACGTTTTTAGTATTGGAGGTTTGATAGCTACACCGCAAAGAAACAGGTTGTCTGACGCAACGTTTGAGCGTCTGCTCATGTTGAAAATGAACTGCCGTGTTCAACACTGACTGTGAACTGACAGTTAGTTGCTAAAATTGTCATTCATGAACTGTTTTCAGTTGTGTTAGTAACTTAGTATTACAAAAGTTTACATGCATCGTACAGTGGACATTTGTATCATTATCATACGTGGCACGTCATACATGATATAATAACTATATTTGTATGATCTTTGATCTTAGATCACTTTTAAAGTGATCTTGATCTTAGATCATTTATACTCTAGTGATCTTTGATCTTAGATCAATTACTCTCTAGTGATCTTGATCTTTGATCAAGATCATTTTACAAGTGATCTTTCCTAACACTGGTCTTAAACGAACTATTAACCCCGAGTTCGATCCTAGGAAACTGAGACTGAGTCAAGCATCTGCATGTTTAAAAGTGTGGAACTAATTAATATGGTCTGTAGGCTGATTATGTCATGCTAGGCCTACAGTTGTTGAGTCTCAAACAACCAAGTATATAGCCTATTAGCAATATACAAACGTCTTCATTCAAAAATTTTCATTGAAAATAGAAATTTTGTCATTTGTAGTAAAACAATCAATAGGCAAACATAATATGATAATTGATATATTAATAAGGTTCTTTCATGAGCAAAATCTTTTGCTATGAACTACCATTTGATTTTCAATTCACTGCACGAGTTCTCTTTCAAGTTGACAACATCTAATGCATTTATGATTTATGATTGATGGAGTATAATGAAATCAGATCACATTACAGAGAACAATAACGTATCGAGAAAGTAAAGTCTAATCTTGAAAAGTTCAAGTCCTCTGTACCATCAGATATTCAGTGGTTTTTAAGAGCCTTTTCCCTCCACCAAAGGTCCTCAGTTCCTGTTTTCCTTGGTGCTTCCATGTTCTATCTGGTGTGGAAGACAAAGTCCAGTTCCAGGAGCCATTGCTCCGTGCTCACAATTTCGGGAACTGAGCACCTTTACGAGTGTTATACGCAGGTGCTGATTGCTGGACGACAGACTGATCAAGGTAATGGCCAAACGACTGATCAGGTGAGCGTTTTGAATGATAAAACTCATCATTAGAAAGATTAAAAGGGTCTCTGCCTTGAATTGGCATATCTGCTTCTCGTTCAGTTTCTTCTTCTTTTAAGATCCTAGCTCTTTTGACAACGACCTTTGAATTGTCAACTCTCTTTCTCTTGTTGTCTTCTTCTAATGGTTCCGTAGCTGGTAAAGTGTCATCTTCTGGAATGTCTAAAGCCAGGCTGTCATCACTGGGATCGAAAGTCAGCACGGGAGGACAGGGAATTTGTCTCATCTCTTTTGCATCCCATATCACATCCTCCTCCCACTTACTGTACAGCAGTTCTTCGTTTTCCACTGGAAAGATGCTGTAAAAGACAGGCTTTGAACTCGTGTTACAATCGTCAGCCTCTTCCACTGACATAGAATCGATTAACTTCGAAGGCACAAAGGCTCCTGGACCAAAGAAAGACACCTTCTGAAGAAATTCATGCAAAACAGGATTATGATGTTTCACAAACTGTTCGTACGTCCCGAAAACAGCTGATGGAACCCAACCACAATATGGCATTTTCTGGCCCAGCAGCTTATTAGCTCCGTCCTTAATTTGATCCTCACTGCAGTCCAATATGACATCATCCTCCCAGTGAATCAAGTTGACCATGAGCAACGCATCGCTGGCAAAACCGATTTTTTTCTGCAAAGGTGTCAATGCCAGACGATGTCCCTCATCTTGTTCGCTATTTCTCCTTAACTGAAATCCGTAGTCAAAGCCGATGCCGGATTCTGGACAGTTGTACATGTCGTACCACAGTTTGGCTGGACCATGTCTCCACTCATTCGCTTTAGAACTTCCTCCGTTGAACCCAGAGTCCAACATTAACTGCATCATAAGATCTTCATCATCGACCATCAGTTCATCAGAACAGGGTAGTCTTCCCATATTCAGTTTTAGCGATCCATAGTGTTCAACATCATCTTCTTCTTCGGTACTAGCATCAGCTATCAAAACATCAACATTTTCAACTTCCGTATCACTTCCACTAGAATTGTCATCCAACTGTTTTGAATTTGCTTTGGTCAACATGCTTTTTGCAGGTCTACACTCGATTGGATTTACCCCCTCATTTGTTGCAACAGGGGCCTTCGTTCCTGTACTTTGAAAGCAGACCGCACTGCTTACGCTTCTTTATCGATGACCATCTGTCAGGTTGATAAGGGGCATTGAAAATTCGCAAAAATCTCAGAACTTTGTCTGGTTGAAAATCTGGAAACCACTGGCGAACGTCAAAGTCCACCAGCTCCGGTGTCAACAACTGGCTAAAGGAGTACTCAGCTTATGCGATGGTTTGGATGAGCACTCAGCTATACTTGGATCAATTATTCTAGGCACCGACTGACTCCGAGGTAGCATAGCACCCAAACTGCTAGTTGTCTCCGGCAAAGATATTTCATCTGCTTTTGTCATTGTTTTTTTACAATATGAATAATCAATAATCTCTGATTCTGCAATGAATTCACCATCGATAGGTGAATCTTCTGCTTCTTTTGAGTCCCAGAGTACTTGTATAAGTGATCCAAGACCAAAGTTAGTATGGCAACCATGATGACCTTGATGCTGCCTGGTTCTTCATCTAAGATGTCATCTTGCAGCCAATTTTCATCTAAATTTCCAAACATGAAATTTTGAAGAATTCCATCAAATTCATCCTCACTGTCCATTTCTAAACAAAGTCATAATCAATCAGCATAAACCACGCATTCTTTCATAATTAGAGCCTATTGTTTACATTGATTTACAAATCTAACAATTTAAACAGAAAGAAATACTTTCTCACTTCCTTTTGGTTTGTGGCAGTCACCCGCCACCCCTAAACCCCTTCTCAAGGGTGGTGTTCAGTGGCGTATTTACCATTGGGCCCATTTCCTCCATGGCCCCCTTTGGTCTTGCTTGACAAGCAAAAAAAAAGGTCATCAACTTTTTCCAAAGTTGTAACCTGTCAGGTCGAAAGTGTCTGGCCCCCCCCCTTACAAAAATTCTAATACGCCACTGGTGGTGTTGGCTATCGCCAAAACCGACTGAGGTTAAAACTATTCATTTAAAATTCTAAAATGTCATCCATTTTCAGATTGACTCATGAAATGAGCAAGTTCAACATATATCAGTGTCTCTTTGTATCTATTAACATTGTGTTTGGCATGAACGGCACCTGAACTTCTATATAATAATTGGGATTTCGATATATGCCTAAGCAAGTTCAATATAACAGGATTCAACTGTAACTGATAAGAACATATATATAAATCAATCAATCAATTCATTTATTTCTCACATTACAAAAGCTGAGATGTCATGAGATGAAAACACAACTACAACATATCTGACAAAAATTCAGCATAAGTTCATAAATCTATCCCTTCATAAATTCATAAATCTATAAAACTTGAGATACAAGAAACCAGCTATCTCTAGACCCCTTTTATCTCTCGATCGATTTTGTAGACATTTGACAGAGAACAAAAATACTTTACAATTGAAACCCTGTTTGACATTTGACAATGCAAGAACTACAGTAGGCTGATATGCAAAATTCAGAAGAGTGATGAAACAAATTAAAAATGTCTACAAAGTCGATCGAGAGACAAGAGGGGTCTTAAAATAGCTAGTTTCTTGTATCACAGGTTTTACAGACCACAAAAATATTATAAAAATGATACCCTGCTTGACATTGGCCTGCAGAAGGACTATTGCTACAGTAAGCTATAGACATGAAAAATTCAGAGGAGTAAAGAAACGAATTAAATCCACATTTTCTTGTGTCTCCATCTACATTGCATCAAACCGGTCCAACATAGCAGAGACATGTCAGTCGCTGTACAACATAGCTGAGACAAGTCAGTTGCGGTACAACATATCACAGATATGTCAGTTGTTGTACAACATACATGTAGCACAGATATCAGTTGCGGTACAACATAGCACATATGTCGGTCTCAGATGGGAGGATATCCCTGAAGGGAAGGAGTTGCGCAGGGGCAATCTTGGGCTTTAGCCCCCCTACACCTAAAATCCTGGCTACGTCCCTGTTGTCAAATACTCCTGACAATATTATTTACCAGGGCGAACAATAAATTGTCAGTTTAACAACAACTATAATAATAACCATGGGCGTCCGGAGGGGTTTAATGGGGGTGCAGTTGCACGCCCTGGAAAAATTGTGGAGTTATGAAGAAAGTAAAATTACTTAATAATTGTTTCTTTCGTCACAAAACCTTATTTTGCACCCTCCCCCCGTGGAAAATTCTTTAATTTCTTTCGTCACAAGACCTTGTTTCGCACCCCTGGAAAAATTTCTGCCGACGCCCATGATAATAACAACAACACAAAGGTAGGCCAATATTAGAAACTAAGTTTGTCTGTTTTGTAAGAAATGCAGTTGAGTTTTACTTTTTCAAACAGAATTGTATTGCTTGGAAATATTCCTTTTGTCGCTCATTAGTAACGGATTATATTAATAAAGCTGAAAATCGATAACAATTATTTAATAATTACATTATAATTATAACCGAACATTTTCGCTCAAATTTAAAGAGTTCAAACAGCGTTCACGGCTATCTGAACAAGTAAGATGGTCGGCAGCGCCAGGATACTCTTGCGAGTTCATTTTTGTTAAAATTATTTTGTATTCTACGCTGATATAGGTTAAATTTCATGAACTTCTTCGCAATGACTTTCGTATTTTTAACAATATCAATTATTTACAAAACTGTTTGGTTACCAAATATTATAAATATTGGACTAGCACGGACGGCTCCAGCACCCTCCCTTTTGATTGTCTGGAGTACTCTGGACCTTCAGTGGCTCAATACTTTAGTGAACTCATTCTAAGCAACTAGACTAGTACAAGTTTATGAAAAATAGTTGACCATCAGTGTTTTATCCAGGCCTGTTAGGGGGTGTATCCTCAGTTATAACATACTGCAATGTACAGTCTCATGTGAGGCGCTACCGTTTTGGATATAACATACCTCAGATATAGAGTACTCATGTTTACAGACCTGCTAAGTACTGGCATGTTAATAATGAAGTTCGACTGTATAATCACTTCATCTTTGCATCACATTCAGATATAAAATTAGATCACATAATAGTACTGTCCAGAAGATAACCAGATAATGCCACAATAGAAGACCTTAGGGGTTGTCGGGTTATCATGACCTGCTCACATATGTTGTCAAATCGAAGAAATGAATCTTGCAGAAAGGTTGAAATTCCATGCAAGCAAAATTTACTAAACAAGGATACCTTCCTTCCTCAGGTTATGTCTCAATTTATCAACTGCTCTGACTGATTTTCTTCTATAGCATAATTTTCCCAAATAGATTCAAATATAAAATTTAGTTTAGTCAAGCCTTTAAGATTACAAATGGTTTCAATCATCGATACATCATTTCCAGAAAATCCACTAAACTAAAACTTGGCATGACTTGCTTGATATTCTGTCACCAACACATCTTCAAAAAGGATTCAGTATTAGTCTGTGTGCACAGGGTTTAATCTAGGCCATTACCGGGGGGGGGAATTGCCCTTTTCCCCGGAAATTTCAAATTCCCCGGAAATTTTGACACTCTACATCAACTAACAGCAGCCCCCTAGCTGACTTCCCCTGGCTTTGTCAGTTCCCTCCCCCCCCCAGGAGTCCAGATTAAACACTGTGTGTGCGTTGTCAGCAAAAAACCGAACTTATGCGGTCACATACTGTACTAAGGAAAGAGCGGATTGAAAAATATAATGCAATACCAGACAGGCTTCTAAATCATTGCCCTAGTCAGGCCCTATCAGAGGGGAGCCAGATGGCCCACTTGTCCGGCACCTTTGTCTAAAAAGAGGCTTCAACATTATATCTAAATTAATATATGTATAAATTATTCTGTTGTAAATCTCTTAAAGCTCTAGAGTCTAAATTCATATTAAGAGTTAGGCTCATCCATATAGTACATACACAAGAAAATGCAAGAAAAATGATATTTTCAGCCCCCGTTCCCCCGTTTGCACACTGTACATATGCAAAATCTTCTAAACCCAACACCACTCTCCCTTCGGTGCACACGTACTATATTATGGATGAACCCTTATTGGTCTGAAGGACCTAGAATTTGTAACTGGCCGGGGCTTCTTCTGGCCCCTGAAGGGGTGATCATAGACCATAGTAACACCCGCTTAAACACAATACGAGCATTGACTCGAGCTCACACAGGAATCTGCATAATTTCTATGGGGTTCAAATTAATACTTCAAATATGAATCTTAATTCAAATGGAATAACAAGATAGCTTCCAAATACAATTTAATACAAACGAACCAAAATATCTGATGAAATACTAAAGCCTGAACATTAATGCTAATTGTTGCAAATTAAAGAACATACCAAGGAGATAAAATATAAAGCATAGCAACTTCTATCGTAGACATCAGATATACCGTATTGTATATATACAGTATAATATATATATATATATAATATATATATATATATATATATATATATATATATATATATATATATATATATATATATATATATATATATATATGCCAAATATGACAAAGTCTCATAATAAAGTTCAGACACTGGCCATATACTAGGTATAAGTTTTAATATTAATACAGAACTGACATTAAAAGAATTGTTACAATTAACTCCTTTACCAGTCATTTATTAGTAACGTAATGTAAAATGGACGCATGTGTGCGTCACGGCCGGTAAACGGGTTGAGAAATTTAAGACCAGGAGTAGGAACACATGTCACACATGAGTTAAAACATTCGCACAGGCAAAAAAAATGGTAAAAGCTCTGCTGAGTTTTAATTTTAGTAAAAAAAAAGAAATCTACAAGTTTAACTACAATAAGATGGCCTTTCCAGATCTATACAAACTGATGGACCAAACCACTATTATATATTAATATATCATACATTCATTGACAAACTTATCTACACGCAGAAGGTGTAACTTTACAGTATAATTTTATACTTATAAATGAATATGATCTTGTAATTGACTCATGGTTCACATATTTACCCAGTACAATTTCTGACACAAATTTATTATCTAATTAATTAATAAAGCAATAGCAATAAATAAAGTTTTTGAACAATTTCAAACCTTGATTTTTTTCATTTTTTATATATTAGCTTTCTTGGGATATAAATTAATTGCATTAACATGATTAGAGTGTTAAAACTATTAAGATTAAAACATTTAATTTATAAGATTATAAATACAGTAAACCACAACTTCATGTTCTAGTGCTTCTGGAGTAGAACGCTAAAGTCAACAGTTTCAAACTGACTCTGTCACAGTCCAGATATATTGATTAGCTTCCTGTCATATAAAAGTCAAACTCTTATATGGGCATCTGCTGCATAAGTGTTTGCAATTATTATTCATGACAAGACAAAACTATGTATATCAAGTATCTACTGTAGATCAAAATTAAATATTAAATTCTGAAACATTCTCCTGCTTAAAACTTTGATTAAAATTGAGATTACAACAACATACACTGAATTTTCATTCTTGACATTAAACATAATTAAAATTTGCCATCATTCTTCAATCCAGTGGCGGCTCCAGGATTTGGCAAGTGGGGTGGGGGCAACTTCTAGCATGGGGCCAACCATTTGTTGATAGGTACTGTATGTAGTAGTAAGTAGAGGGTCCCAACAGGGGCCAGGCATTCAATAGAGGGGAATGGGCTGAAATCCACGTTTACATAAGAAAGTAAAGCACTGAAAAATGAAGTCATGATGAACACGGGGGTCAATAATGAAACTCGACAGCTTCTTCTCCTTCTCCTTTTTCATGTGCCATGTACTGCTACATCAACAACCATGGATTTCCACTCTGCTGTTTCTAGTTGTTCCTATAAGCTCAATGGTGACTTTGAGTCCTGTTTTTCTTTTAGGAGCCCTATATATCTGTATTTTATTCTCTGTCTTCTTCACGCCTTAAGTCCCTCTATTTTGTTTGTTATTACTGGATTCTCTGCTCTGTCCTTTCCTATTACGTGTCCCAAAAATTTGGGCTGTCGATTTCTTATGGTTTTATATCGTATTTATTTCTGCACCAGACAATTGTAGAACTTACTCGCCTTTACAGCAAAAAGTATTAACAAGTCATCAAACACAACCATTGTTAAGTAATGAGGTGAACACATTAGCTTCAAAATATTGTTAAGTCCAAACATTTCACGATTTAAATGAGGTTATGAGCCGCACAAGAACTTACGAATCATCAACAACAGACTAGCTTTACATGCTTTACTAGTAAAAGCCTATTCAAAACATGATCAACTCTTTTCTCTCATTAAGTAGCCAAGGTATCGGAACATTACATACATACACACAAACACACACGCACAATGCCTTCATAAAAAGGGAACTTCCGACACATTTCTCGTCGTCCGCTGCCATTTGAAAAACTAATTTTAAAAAGCAGGCACTGCCCAAAAATCCATCAACCAAAAGGGGGATTCAACAGCTGCGACATCGCCCCGTTTACAGCCCCGTTCACAGACGACGAGCCGGTCGGCAAACCGGCCGCCCCCGGCATCTCGTACGCTTCTCTCTCGCCACAAGGTACCCGCACCGACGGTACGTAGTGCATCGGCTGAAACACCACCTGAGAGGGAGGAACGACAACAGGAACAACCTGTTGTATGCTGGGCTGGAGGGCAAAGGGAGGTGGATGATGATGATGATGATGATTATCAAGGGGCAGGTAATAAGAATTAAAGTCGTAATTCTGTCCGTAGTATTCCGGCAAGTTGTTCGCTATCGTGCAACCGTCCGCGCTGCCGGCAATCGAAGGCGGTGCGGCGGTCGACCAGCTGTCCGACTGCCAAGGAGGGTCGACAAAATGACGGCCGGACGACGCTGGCGGTTCGTTCGACTGCCGTTCATTTCGGTTGGCGGCCGGCAGTTGCTGAATGAACATCTCGAACGCAAGCGCGATCTCGGGATCCATTGGTTCACCATCGACCAAATACTCGACGTTAGAATTCCTAAAAATATCATACACAAGACTTTGAAGTTCATTGACGCCTCAATTTCGTAAATTCTGCCTCATCGACGATGAAACAAGATCGGTGAAATTGCCTTCGTGTTGACTGCAAACAAATGCGGCAACATCTTCAAACACAAACTATCGTACAATGAAGCAGAATCACTACGTGGCACCTTTTGAAAGGTCGCTCAGAAGTGCTCGAAATATATCATCATCACTACGAACAAACAAAAACGATAGGTTTCAGGCATTTCGAAACAGATGCCGTTGACTGAGTAGTGGAACATCCTATGTGTTCAGATGGTTGGGCTGAGAGCGTTGTGGATGACTGGATTGAATTGTGCAAAGTCTCATTTCTGGATTAACCCCTTAACTGGAGATCCCGGATATATCTGTCCATTTTACATTGAGTTACAGTTAAATACATGGTTAAGGGGTTAAGGCAGCGCATGCTGATCGAACCTGGAACTGGCCTCAGATTAAAAACCTGAAGATGGCTAAGAAGAGGAACAGGCTTTTGAAACTGCTTGATTAGGAAGAGTATATAACACACAGACCGAGAATAGTATCAGTAGTAACTGATGATTAATATCATCTAATATTAATAATAACAAACCTATTGATCGACAGATGCACAATTAACAAATGAAAACTAACTTATTATGAATAAAATTATTTAACAAAAAAAGCCATCCAATGGTTCCAAATTTACAATGGCCACAAATTACTATTTACTTGCAGGAGGGCAAACACACACACACACACACACACAAACACACTACACATTTAGAATAGCAAAATAGAAGAGCATTTCAAAACTCACAAAATTCTAAATTATAAAAACATCAAAATTCTTTAAACTTCATAAAGAAATTAAATATTGTAACCAAGAAATGTTATAGCCTACACAGATGACTTGTAAAGAACATACTTTCAAGACCATTTTGTGTGAAAGACATAACTAAGAGAACTCAATATTCCAATGCATTACAATGGCATGCCGATGCAATGATATGTTATTCTTACACATTGTTTGTGTCGTCGCCATTCAGTCTCAAGTTTCCATCCTCATCCATCAAATACCCATCATTTGAACCGTAATAGACTGGCTCCACAAGGTCAAGCCAAGCCTTGCAATAAAGAAAGTAAAAATTATATTAAAAGCAATGGCGGCGACAAGCCCTAAAATTTGCAAGTGCTAAAATTATTATTTATTATTATTACTACTAATACTAAATTTACTACTACTACTTTTACTACTACTACTACTACTACTAAACTACTACTACTACTACTACTACTATTATTATTATTATTATTATTATTATTATTATTATTAATTATTATTATTATTATCATCATTATCATTATCTAGACAATTTATATAGCACCGTATGCATTTGAAATTTTTCAAAGCTCTCAGCTGTTCGAAAATCTTTCTGCCAAAAAAACTGTTTAGAAATTTTTTAGACAATCCCTTTAAATATCAATGGTCAAATGTTGGGATCACACTAAACAATAGTAAAACTTCAAACCATCTGTCACATACTTGCTGATAGCCAGCAAGAGTTAAGAGTCATTATATTTGAAACCTCCTGAATAATTCTGTAATTTACAGACAGGCGGGGATTTTTTAAAACATAAATAAAGGCACGTGCTAAGAAGTTGTAAAAGGGTATTTCAAGATCTAATAATTTCCACGGTGATTTTCTACTCCAGTGGCATTCAACCTACCTCCTGCCCGAATTCGTCACACAGGAACCCGACACAATTTGTCTTCGATTCGCCGCAGGGTTTGCTTTCCTCTGCGCTCTGCTCGAATCCACGCCTTCTTGAATTAAGAAAAGCTCTTATTTGTGTCTGAATCGACCTGTCAAACACATTTCATCAAACAGCCCGACATTAAAACCCGAAGATAAAATACCAGAGTCAATCGGACTAACATCAAAGCCAGTAAATTACAGCATTTTGCATTGAAACATATACATACATGCAGTGATGTAACCAAGAGGGGGTTTGGGGGTTAAAACCCCTTGGGTGCCGCCGGAAAAAAATTTAGTAACGTGTTTCCATGCAATTTTTATTTTCGGACGCGGCTTTGGGGTGAAAACCCCCCTTGGCGATGCCGACCAAAAGATTTTAAGCACCAAAGGTGATGACGATTTTTTGCTTGTCAACATCTACAAGGGAAAAAATCTAGAATCTAGAAGGGATGACAGGATGACTTTTTTTTGCTTGTCAAGATATTTTAAAAGTTGGAAATCCTGGCCATGCCACTGCGTACATGAATAAAATGCATTGTCATCACGTTAAATTGATTTTCAAGAAAAAAAACTGCATTCATATCCAACAAGAAATAGTACATACTCTGGGATTCTCGAATCGTCAATAAACCTCTCGATTTCAATGTACAGTTCAGCTGCCTGGGGTACAAGTTCGTCGAGGATAGCACCAGTCAACTGCAAACACAAATCATCATAATAAGTCAAATAATCACCCAAACATTCTGTCTAATCCCAAATTCATATAAAAGTGACCTGATTAACGTGGCTCCTGAAAGCTGTCCGAAATATCCTAGACGATTTCATGGAATTTCAGGTAGCATAATATGCTGCAGTATCATTTTCGAAACCGTTCACAAGACTCAATCAAAAGAACAGCGCGTGTGTAAAATCTTTGGGTTTTTCGCAGGTCACGTGAACGATAGGTGGAGACAAGATATATTTTGCGGGATTGGGAACAAATTTTATTCTGTTGTCCACGTACAGTCAAACTGCCATAAAATACTCAAAAGAAACTATTCGTTACCTTAAGACTCTGAATGACGCATCGAATTGCGTGAGGGCTCTGGTTGCTAGTCAAAGTCATCAGCAAATCTTCCAATCGTTCCGGAAAAACATTCCGGATCTCCTCGATGTCCTGTAAGAAAATTGCCACACGACAATCTCCGACTGTCTAATACTTAGCAACATCTATGACACTTTATCAAGCAAAGTGCATACACAAGTCTTAATATCAAATCAAGTTACAGTTTCTTAGACTGCAAAAAAAAATTCCAGTAATAGCAAAACTAAAAAAACCTAACACCTCTGTTAGTTAATTTGGGTAACTGGCCTTGAGGAATACCATTGTACTTTGAGGCAACCATAGACTGATGCCAAGAGCATTATTATAATGGTGTTGTAGAAAGGTTTTAGCAAGTTATTTTAACCCTTTCGCTTCCGGATGAATGTATGGTGTCTATGGTATATATATATGATGAGCAGTGCCTGTCAGCGCGGCACTTAAGGGGTTAAGTGCAAATCCTTCAAAATTCATTACACGTGGTTAGGAATTTCAAATCTAATACAACATATAAAGACGAAAACTTCCTTCCGTGTCAAACCTTGGACACAAAATGCATGCAGACAAAATTCATTTATTTCAAGAGAAGACCAACAAATAACTGCTCACTCTCATGCAGACCAGCAACTCCCCCATAAAAAGTGTGAATCCAATTAAGTGCGTCATAGACTGAAATCCTCCCGCTGTACTCACTGATTCGTATTCTTTTAAACACCTGGATTACAGGTAATTATTCATTACAGATAATTATTACTTCAAATTAGCCACTTTCATAAACTGTCAACAGGAAGAATAAATATTGGTACTGAAGTCCCTAAATACAAAAAAACAATCAGCTTAAGTTTTTTTTCAAAACAGAAAGCTCGTTAATAAATCGTCCTCATGCTGCTCTAGTAAATATCTCTTTCATCTTAACTTTCTTATATTTACATTCTGCAATTCATAATTAATTACAATATAATAATAATAAAATAATAATAAAAATTTAGAAGTATCACAATTCAAGTCACCAACTAATTGTAGAAACTATTAATCATTTTATTATTATTATTATTATTATTATTATTATTATTATTATTATTATCAGACAATTTCTTCAGTGCAATATACATACAAGACTAAGGTCCAAGACAAGAGTGCTTAACAAATGGAGTCAAAACCTATCTTAAATAAATATGTCACAGTTATCACAGATAACCTATAAGATCAAATAATAATACACTAATGTAAATTTCAAAAACATGGATATTTAATTGAATGGTTTTACTTTTCCGATACCTGCATAAACTAAAATGATAACACAATTTTCAACACCAATTCACAGAACAACCAGCAAATGCTGTACACCTTCAGCATATAATGCTGTATACTTTCAGCAAATGTGTGTTCCATGTTCAGTATTTATATGAAATATTTCTGTAATGAAAATGCACGCCAATATCCAACAATGCTTAGAGCTACCTGTTAACCAGTTCAGACAGGAAGAAGCCAGTGTCGGCCTTCAGCAGCAGGTGCTGTGACATGTAACTGCACATTCTGGCGCCAGAATATCGAAACTGTGAATTGCTGATTGACTATGAAAGAAAAAGTTTTAAAAGAAAAATAAATAGCAAAAATAAACAATAATAATAACAATAACAATAATAATAATTCTTTATTTGTGACAAACAAGGAATAACACAAATTAATTGAACAAAACTAAATAAAATAAACTAATAACAAACTAATAAACTAAACACACTTTACACAGTACAGCCACTATCACTGCCCATCCAGCCAGCTTCTGCCCTCAGACAAATTCTAGCAATAATAATAATAATAATAATAATAATAATAATAATAATAATAATAATAATAATAAATAGCAAAAGAAAAATAAATAGCAACAGCAGTCATAGAAAATGTATGCAAATGTCAGAAACACATTTCTTTCTAATACAACGCTTAACATTCATCAGTAGCTACAAGTGTGGTGACTGATAATTAACTAAAATTGAAAGTCCATAAGTGGCATAAAGCCTGGAGAACATTCTCTTGCCATTGCAGGTCAATGAGTGCCGGAATCCACCGACAAAAGAAATGCCATAAGCACTATCGCTAGAGAGTTTAGAAACATAACTAAAACCACTTCTAGTCAGATAACATAATTGTTAATTCGACTGATCAGCATCTTCTTTTTTGATCAAGTGCCTAGGAATAAGGAGCTACTTCGGTGTTGCTCTTGAAGGCGCTTTAAAAATTAACTAGATTCTACTTACTTACTTACTCCTTACGCCATTCAAGTCACAGCATGATGTCACTTAAAGCCCTTACTGTCAGCAAAGCTGCTGTATACAAAACCCTAATGTCAAGAAACAACAAGCACAGATTTCATGGCAATACATTAAAAATAGACTGCATGAATAACAATAAATAATAACAATAAATAACAACAATAAATAATAACTTACTAGAACATCAACCAAGCCTTAACTCTGGCTATCTCACCTTGCATGATCTACAACAGTAGTTTCCAACCTCTTTTAAAATGTACGCTCCCCCCCCCCCCCAATAAAACAAGTGAACTTTTGTCCACTCACTATTATTATTATTATTATTATTATTATTATTATTATTATTATTATTATTATTATTATTATTAGCCAGACGATTTCTATAGCACAATAAGAATGGCAAAAGTGGCCAAAGAAAAGAGCGCTTTACAAAACATAACATACCACACTTGAAATAACTTTATAGTTTTTACAGTACATCTTTTTTTTAATTGCCATTTTGTCATTTAAATAAATTTTGTGGATCACGTTTTCTCTAAAAGGTGCAACAACCTTTTTTCGTTTATAAGTAATTTTGAACTCTTTCCAGACTCTTCTGCTACAATTATACCACGTTTGCACTGCATATGACTCTCTTTTCACTCAAATTACCGATTGATACTTATTGACGCTGCTCACCATTTCAAAAACTTCCTGAACAATGGCCTTCAAAATCGACGGGCTCTGTACAAGTCGGTTGAGTTCTTTCACGAGTGGTACAAGAACTTCGTAAAATTCTTCTGGCATATCGATCAACAACCGTATCGCCTTCTGAACTTCCACAACAGCTGTACTGGGATGTGTCCTGTTCAACTGCAAGTGCAAAACACGCAGTAATTAAATACATCATCAAAAGTACAGCGTATTTTAAAAAAATGTATGGCTAAGATAACAGTGCAACAAATAAAAGTGGGTCATTCCACATGTACACTCAAGCTGATGACCATCTCATAATCTGATCACATTTCTTCCTATCCAGGGGAAATACATCATAAAGGTTGCAAACTTTCACAACTTAATTACATTACTGTAGCAGCTAAGCCACTACAAGTGAAGACGGAGTTACCCGGTATACAAATTTGGATGGCTTGTCATGATAGTGATTTCTCAATTTTGAACTCAAAATCTGTTCAACGTAACAACCTGAAATCACCTGTGTTATATCATCATAATTTTCATGGTAATTATCGAATTTTTGTTAATGGATGCTAAGTCATTCATAAAGTGAAAACTCATAAGAAATGTGGAGCAAGTCAGAGGCAAACTCAGTGGCTAAGGTCATCTTCAAACAGGTCATTCTCCGATTGTATGGCAAAGAATTCTACCACTACTCCACCACCCTCCCCCTATCTATGTAATGATGTCTTTCAGACTTTCTGGCTTATTTGAATTTCTTTAGCATAGGACTGACTGAAGAAAAAAACTCGTACTATATAAAACTACTTTCAGAAATTATTATATAGAGACTGCAAATCCCAAATTCCCAATGCCTTCTTTTAGCAAAATGTATAGTAGCAAATGTTGGACTGCAGTCATCATAAAGCAGATATACATTTCACAGAAGGACTCAAACACAGCCAAAATTTCAATTCAGGCACAAAATCTGGATACATGTCATCGTCAATCAGTAACACATCATTTAGACACACCATAATGTTCCAAGTGAAACTTAACATATCTAAGACCCAGGACAACTGTTCTACTTTTGGCCAACTTGAGCACTGCACTATCCGTTGCATGATTCGAGAAGTGTCCGAAGACTCCAAACATCTTACTTATCATACTATAATTGCTCATGTGCAAATGCGTGACTGTCAAGTGCACCATATGCAATGTGACGTAATTTAATGCAACAAAGCATTTATATAGCGCCTCCTCTGGACAAGCATTCAGAAGGTAACAAATATATCTGTTTGTCTTACTTATTATGAAAATAATAAAAGAAATCAAAAGATGAACACAGAATCACACATAATCAACAGAAAATATAAATATATCAATTTTTTTCATAATCACAATAAATTGGTCTCATCACCTCTGAGTAAGTTTTGAAATTCTGCGGAATAAATTCTAAAGCGTCTGCTGACAACTGTTTACTCCCAGTTGTTGACATATTATTCTGCTGCATGTTTGATGGCATTGATCTAACTGTTGACACCTATAACATTAAAAGCAAAATATAAGTAAACGAGCTAAATCAATAACATACACATGTGCATTAACATACTCTTTACGTTATCACTTTCCCTTCACAAGATAATCTCAAAATCATGGCAGAACTGAAGAAAGGCAAAGCTGGGTCTGTTTTAAGTCACCATGAAAACGACATTATACACAATAACATATGATTTGCATGCAAAATAAAAAGTCATCATCGTCTGTTTCTCCAGTGCAGCAATAATAACGGGGGCAAAATGTGAACATCAAGCAAAATGCCCAACAAGGTTCTTCATCCAATTAAACAACACAACCATAGGCTCAGTTTTTCTTTTCATTTGTAGCCTGTCTTGCTACTTTCCTTTTCATCTACAGTTGTGAGGTGTCCTAGCAGTACTTAATATAATAAGCCACCATAATTAGTTCATGATTATTATTGTTATTATTATACTTAAAACAACTATCAACAAGTGGAATATAGTTTCCTTTCATAAATGCATAAATTTACCACATTCCCAGACTATCGCTGTCAAAATTTTCCCCAAACCCTAAATGATTCAACCATCTGCCACTGTTGAAAACCAGTGCAAGTTGACTTGATGCCATTGAGGTCCATTATAAGATATCATCAGCAGAAGCAAATATGTCGAGATTAAGATCGGTAGAGCTGGCTTATTCTTGTAGTGCAGGGGTGGCCAAACTGTGGCCCATGGCTGCTAATTGGCGGCCTGCAGAGCATCTTCCTAGATAAAAATTTTATTGGTCCTATTTAGCTTATGCGAATTGAGTCATGAGGAAGCCTTTTAGTTCCTTGCTTAATTTAGTATAATAGTAAAATAGTAAATTACTTTAAACTGCTCAGTCCTGAAGAGAGGGGAGGGTCAGGGGCAAATGCCGAGGGGCCCGGCGATCTGTATGGGAGGGGGACCGGGCGGGTCCGCAATAGTTATACCAAGCAATATTATCTATAATTAGGAATGCTGTCGGTGCGAGCGGGGCCCCGGAGAAGGCAAGTCACTATGTGACTCCTCGTCCTTTAATGTCTTCAGTGGCATCGCCAGGAATTTTTGGTTGGGGGGCAAAAGGGGCTAGCATTTCAGATTCCTTACCCACCCCTCACCCCTCCACAGAAAACTTTCTCACCGGATTTGCACAAATCTGGTAGGTGGTCTGGGGCAGGTTGGGGGGGGGGCAGTTGCCCCAATTTGCCCACCCCCCGTGGCGACGCTAATGAATGTCTTTAAAGTCTGACACACACAAAACGATTATCAACACTTTCTAACACTTGCTTTGTATATTTTTGGGAATATTTCGAAAAATCGTTTAATTATTTGATGATAATACGTTCACAAACTTACTTAAACAATTTAGGGCCATTGACTGCTCTGTCCAGGGGCCCGGAATTTCTCTCGACGGGCCTGAAACTGCTACCAGTTACTACCGTAACGTGACTCGGTGACTTCGCTACTGTTGAAAACAATGTACAAAGGACAACAGAAACACGCGGTCCTCCGCTTGATGATCAAAATTTATAATGGCCCGCTTATTTAAAAAGTCTGGCCACCCCTGGTATAGCGAATTATCTTGGTCACACAAGGAAAATATTTCCGGATGGGGCAAAACGTTCCGAGGGCGAATCGTCGTCTAATAAGATGGGGTGAACGTCCTGTTACCCATAAACAACAAAACCCTTTAAAACTTTACAAATTGAAGTAGTATGCAGTATACAGGAACTGATCAGCTTAGAATTATGCTCGATCGTTAACTTTTCAGCAGATTTTCGACTAAACATCGATATTAGAGACTAGTTTAGTTAATATACTAACGTTAATTAGTCGTAATAATTCAATTCTGGATCACATTGCCTCAAGTAAGTAAGTAAGTAAAACAACATGTGACGATTATTCACTAAATCACTATCGCTCCGACCATTGCACTAATAATAATAATCTTTATTCGTGAGTCGTGACAAGCACAGCATCCAAAAAATAGTAAACAAACAAATCAAATCGAATCAAAGCAAGGAAAAACACAAATCCCTTCTCTGCCTGAACGCTATCCTATTTCAAGCAGTCCGATTCAGATCTGTCGAGAGTGGACAGAGGAAAATGTCCAGGGACCCGGCGATCTGCATGGGGTCAGAGCGGGTCCGCAAAAATTTAACATATGGAATACTGTATATAACTGAACACGCTGAAAGGCGGTTGGGGGCCAGTTGATGGCATTACACAGTGACAAGCAAGATATCATCGCCGCTTTTTGGCACTTGCTTTTACTCCTCCAACGCCATGAAAAGTCTGACGAGTAAAAGAGCTCATCACCACTTTTCAAACTTTCTAGGGACCCGTGACTAACCAAGAGCCTGGAATTTCTCTCGACGGGTCTGGTCCGACTATCCAGCGTCTGCATTCTACATCGTTTTTAACCAATCAGAAAAAGAAGCCTACCAAGTGCCAACGTTTATTTCCGTTTCCTACGAACCTCAAATTAATAAGCACTATTAGCAGCACGTCTAACCAAACTGCAAACATACCAAAATCTACAAATTGCTCAACCGCTACGATATATTGGGCTAGATAAAGCAAATGGCTCTAAAGGTCTTTAATTTCGATGAAATCTATGTTTTTAAAGAGCTGTTACTAAAAATAGATCGCGTAGGCGGCGGAGGAAGAGGAGGAGGAGGGAAGAGAAGGAGAGGCAGCGGAGATTCCTTCGTGTTGATAATTGTAATAATTTGGCTAGTTTTCATCAAAATTTCGACTTTTAATTAGACGGTTGATCGAAATGGATCGACCTAGAGACGAATGTACGGCAATGAGACGGAAGAAGAGCAGTTTAACTCTCGACCTGAGTAACAGCCCTTCGGGCAGCAGGAGGGTCTCCCTACGCCAGCAGGAGGAAGGGCATTGCACCCCGTCGAAACAACCCGCGTCCTCCCCGGCCGCCGTAAGGAGCGCCGTCGGTCCCGCGTCGGGCGACCTCGACGCCCTGAAACTACTATCGACCCCCGAGTGCGGCGGCCTGTTGAAACTTACGACGGCCGAGCTGGAGCGCTTCATACTGCAGCCGAACGGCCCTCTGCTCGCCTCCCCGGCCACTCCGCTACTCTTTCTGAAACCGACGAGCGAGGAACAGGAAGCGTACGCACGCGGGTTTATGGACGCCATGATCGAGATTCGCCGGAAACAGCTGAACAGCAGTTTCGGTGGACTCGTTTGCCTGGACGGGACCGGCGGAGCTGCTGTGACCCGTCGTTTATGGCCCTGACCCCGGTTTCGCCGTTCGCCCCGCTCACCGCAGATGCAGTTGCCACCGGATGTCTGTTTCCGCACCTGATGCCCGTCAACCTGGCGAATACATCGTCTCGCACAGCTCTGGCAAGTCCCACTTCCAGTCAACGGGCCCAATCGCCCGAAGCACGTCGCCCAACCGATCCACCGAAGACGCCGGTCAAGGAATCTTCGGGTGCTGGGCTACGGTCTGATTCACAGGCGGAGCAGATTGCGCTGAGCAATACTCCGCCACAGTCGCCGATCGATATGTCCGCCCAAGAACGCGTCAAGCTGGAGCGAAAGCGCGAGAAGAACCGGCGAGCAGCCCAGAAGTGTAGAACGCGCAAACTCGAGCGAATTGCTCGTCTCGAGCACCGTACTCAGGAGCTGCGTCAGCAGAATGCCCGCCTTGTTCAGGAAGCAGACGAGGTTCAGGAAAAGCTGTTAAGTCTTAGAAGTCAAATTGCTGTGCATTTTCACAATGGTTGCTTTGCCAATAAGCCTAATGATGCTTGAATCAGGACTTCCTGTGGTAAGTTATCACAGGCGTTAATATTACGTTATCATAAAAACTCAGATCGCAGATCCAAATGGTGATCAAAATGGATGGAGACAGGATGAAGGCTAAAGAAAGTCGGATGTTGCCGAGGTTTTCATACTAACATCTTAATTGGATATAATTAACCCTTTGGCCTCATCAGGCCGATATTTTGGCTTCATAACATATTGGCTATATAGAATGCCCTGGTGAAAGGGTTAATAAAGGTTAATCATGATCAGGCCCATCGAGAAGGGGGCGGGGCAAATACCCAGGGGCCGGTGATCTGTAGGTGCCTGGGCAGGTTTGCAGTTGGGGTTAGGTTATGGTTGAAGACAGGAGTGTTTGGAGTGCCCATCAACAAGGCAAAAGACTGGCTTTAAGTTTTAACAGCCTCCTGAAATGACTGACAAACAAAAAAGGTCGTCACCACTTTTGAGGACCCGCTACTGTTCTGCCCAGGGGCCCAGAATTTCTCTCGGTGGCCCTGATCGTGATTATAAGGTGGGTGGGTGTTAAACAATAAGACGATTGTTAAATTTTTTAAAATATAAGCCCTTTTAAGTATCATGGAGAAGCCATCATATTATTTTTCCTTACAAAAAATGATATGTCGTTTTCATCAAAATGCTGCATTCATATACCGAGGTATGCTAGTCAATTAATGAAGATGTGAAATGCTAACACTTATGAAGCATTTTGATAGCAAACTGGGTTTTACTGAATAAAATGCATTGGTTTTAATTATTTGGCTAATATTTTTATGTTGAAGTATGTTGAATGTGCTGAAGAATTGAATTAGTCTGCCTTTAAAGTTACATATCTCAGCATATGTCATCAGAAATTTTGGCATAGGGGCTGTCCATTAATTACGTCAACAGTTTAGGAGGGAGGGGGTTTGAAAAAGTTTGACAGTTGTTGACAGGAGGAGGGGGGTCAAGAGAAGTTGACGTCAACAATTTCACTTTTTACAAATCAAAAAATAGGAAATTTCATGGAATACCACTTATTACAATGGAAAAAGCATGACAAAAAGGGTCATCGCCATCACATTTTGACACTCGATGAGCAAAACAAGGTAAAATGGTCATCATCGCAAAAAATTGTTATTGGGACCTGTCATTGATTTGGGGGGCAAAAGTTTTTTACGTAATTATAGGGGGGTAACTGAAAGTTGACAGTTGTTGACAATGGAGGGGAGGGTCAGAAATTGCCCAAAAATTGTTGACATAATTAATGGACAGTCCCATAGCATGCTTACTATGTACTGTATTTTTGCATATAATTGCACTACTGCCTTTGTATGGAAGTGCAGAGATTGCTGCATATGTGGAGAACTATGTATGAGCTGCTGTTTGCAGAAAGCATACGAGACTGCATTTTAATGTGGGAAAAAATATCACACAATGATGCATGCTGATTGCAAAAATTTGAATCGCATAAGATGTGTGGATGCCGCAGCAGCTTCAAATTTATGTTTTCTCTCCTGTAAAGAGTGAGGGTGAAGTACGGTATTACGCGAATTACTAAATTCATAGATTCAATCTGACAAAATCTTACACTTGAATAAATGAATGGGAATTTTTCACTTGAAATTTTTAACCCTTTTGCTACTAGATCCTTTGGCTTGATGGGTTCCTCAACCTAGCCTTTTTGTGACCCTTCGGGCCAAAGGACCACATACATCAATGTGCATGGCAGTCCAGAATGGGGTAGGGATATTTTTACACCCCCCAAAGACCTCCCAACACTCCCCAATTTGAGGTCGACACCCCCAAGTTATGGGGGTGTCGACCCCCATTACTTGGGGGTCGACCTCCATTACTTGGGAGTTCTCTTTCGTTGGTATTCGACAATGGTATGCATATAAAATGCATACTAATTAGCTTAGAACACCCCCCCCCCCCAATGGAGAAGGACACCCCAACTTTTATTCCCGGATGACCTTTTTTGATACTTTTAAAGTTTTTTTGGTTGCTTTTGGGACTTGATAACGTTTTTTTGCTTCTCAGCCTTTTTTGGACAGAGACTTAAAAATTCCGACACCTCCAGATTTTCCAGACACCCCTCAAATTCAAAATCCTAGAAATAACACTGGGGGGGGGTGCAGTAACGAAAAGGTTAAAAGGTGCCACTGGTTCAGAAATGAGGCATTTGTTAGAGAATATGTGCACTTGAATATTGCTTTCATTAACCACTTAACCGTGTATTTAACTGTAACTCAATGCAAAATGGACGGATTTACCCGGGATCCCCAGTTACGGGGTTAAGGCTACTGTAATCATTTGGCAGCAAAGAAATCATTTCTGTCGATTTTTTTCTTCTATGGACACGTGCAATAGTTATCAATAGTTGTTGTAAACTGAACCAAAAAGAGACCTTCAGTGATTTAGTTGTTGTTGTTGCAGGAAGTAATTGCTCTTCAGATGATCAGTTGTAATCAAGTGTACATAAGATGAACCTGTAGGTAGAGACGAGAGTGTTAATCCTATTATTTTAATCGGCCTGCAGTTTATGCACTTGTCAGTAGTTATTTTACGTAGTCTTGTTACTTGTTAATCTTGATTTTAACATTCTGTAGTAGAATCAGAATTAAAGCTCAGCTAACTGGTATTATTGTACAAATAGGAAAATTATGTTTGTACAGTGATTGTGTTGTTAATCTTTTCTAGTCAACTGATAATCTGTTCAGAATTATTTGATTGAATAAGCCAAAGCATAATATGAAATTAAACTGACTGTTTTATAAACAAGACTTTATATCAGTGTTTATTCTAGCCACCTTGACATTGGAGGAGTTTTACACGTTTTGGGGGGATATGGTTTGTCTGCCCAAAAACCTTGACACAACATATATAAATTTTTGGGGGGAGTTTTCAAACTTTGGGGGGAATCCCTCCAAAACAGGCCTAGAATAAACACTGCTTTATATTTTTTTGTGCAAACAATATGCTAGGTTAAAGCATTTGGATACTCTAATCATGATACTTAATGACTTTGATAAATAGATTTTGCATGTTGCATGTTTGCATCGGATAACTAATGTAGGCAAAAATATGAAATTGCAAAATGGTTAAGCAATCGATGTCTATGTGTTTATTAGCCAAAGCAATTTATTAACAGTTTGACTTGTTAATCTTTTCCCAATGTAGGCTAATATCACAGATGTGACCAAAGACCAACATGGCTTAGTTTACAGCCTCTGTAAATATACGTAATTGAGCCTCATGCACTTTCTTGTAAATTGGTAAATTAATGTATTTATCGGTTTGCCACTGTTGTATTAAAATGAAATTTAAACCTAACAGATGTTTTTATAACATTACTTTTGTCTAGTAAATTTTAAAATGAAAGTAATTCCGATTGCATATTTTCTGTCTGCACTTTTCTGAGCAGTCAGTTTTTATCATATGAAATGATTGCACATACATCCCTATAGCCATAAATCATGATAAATGTAGGCTACTTCTTAACTTCGGCATCTACAGCTGTAGTACTTATGCAACGTCATGTGCATCAGGATTTTCTGACTGGTCCGTGAAAAGAATTAAAAGAACTTGCTACAAAATTTGGTCCTTTCCCGGAAAGTTTGAAGACCGCTGAGTTATAACATTGCAATAGGCTAGCTCCAACCCTCGATTTTGACGCCCTCACCTCGGCGCCCGGGAACGGCTGCATCTGAGGCATTTTTTCATGGGAAAATTTGAATATATTGGGAAAATATTGGGCACATTTCAGAGTTGATTTTTTCCGTGCTCTGTGTGTGTGTGTGTGTGTGTGTGTGTGTGTCTGTTAGTAATTTAGGTACTTTCCTGTTATTCGGACCTCAGTGAAGCAGTGAAGTGTAATGGCTTTTCAGTCGGGAACCTGACCCTAACCCTAGCACCCTAAACCTAACCCTAACGCCAACTACACCATCCCTCTACTGGGGTCCGGATAACGGGAAAGAACCGTAATTTAGTTACCCTGGTGGAAAAATCCCCTCCTAGCGGCTTTAGCTCGCCCTCATCCCAGCCCCTCCAGCTGATCAACGCTAGCAATATAATCAGAGGTGTGTGAATAGATATACTGGCGGATGGCCAACTAAGCGAGAAATCCTTCGCTTGAGCGTGATTAGCGTGCTGTATATAAACAGGAGGCTGGCAATTCGGGTATTGTCAATGGAAATTTAGCCTTAGTCCAATAGACAGGTTTCTAGAACAACTGGGATTTAATGGCGCGTAATGAAATTGAAAGGCGTCAAAAATCGACCACACATCTTGAAACGACTGATAGCGTCATGAAAATGTCGTCCAATTAGTTTGAACATAGGCGAAATTAGGCCGCTAGGCTTGACCCCCAAGTTTTGAGAGACCACCACATGGATGGGGAAGGTAGGCTATAGCACCTGCCCCCACTTTTTCATCCAAGTTTAAGCCAGGGAGCCTAACGGATTTTTTCATATCACGCTGGAAACAGCAGTTTCAAGTGCAGGCCTATGCGTTGTGAGAGGCCCGTGCATTAGGCCCAATAAGATAGTCATGACAGTAATCGGTATAATAAGAACTATGATCATCGTCGTCGTCGTCATCATCATCATCATCATCATCATCATAATCATCATCATCTCAGGGTTGATTTCTTCTATTACTGATTTCTTTCAATCAATCAATCAATCAATTCTATAGCGCCATTATCATAATGCCCAGAGCATCACCCGATGGCGCGCCAAATCCAAATAGCATTAGAGCCAGAGGTCAAGCCAGAAGATCAGTCCGAAACGGCGGGAGAGCTCGGAGCAATCTAAGGGGGATAAGCCAAGTCAAACGGATGTGTTTTAAAGCCAGGATTTGTTTTTTAAACAGTCCACAGAACTTTTAACATTCTCCTTCAGCGCCATTGCTCGAACGACGAACGCGTCTATTTTTCTTCTGTTCTCTTGTCTCACAGTTCAGATTTCGCTGCTACGTAGTACTATTGGGTTCCATAAATCACCTTTTGGCTAATATTAATGCTTCTCTGACCTCCGTTATTTGTTTATTGATTGTGTATAGCCTACATTGCCTTGACGACGTATAGGACTCTGTCTTTCCACAATTCGAGATATGACTTTTGATAAGGTCTATATTAATATAGAATTTAATTATAGTAGGGACCCATCTTTATCCTGTAGTGGCAGAGTCATCAATTTCTTGCGTGCCATATGGTTTCATTGGTCTGACAAATGAGAAGAACACGTGCTATATAAACGCTGCATTGCAGTGTGTTCGGAATGTCACACCGTTGACAGAATACTTCTTAAAGAACAACCACGTCATGGATCTGAATATAAATGGAATCAAGCAAAATGAAGGTGAAATAGCGATGGTTTATGGGCAGCTTGTTAAAAAAATATGTCTGGAACATAAAAGGACAGTTTTGCCGAGCCATTTAAGAAATGCCATAAGCAAAGAACGCCCTGTTTTTTCAACAGAAGGACATCAGGATTGTCACGAATTTCTCCAGGTGTTTGCATGAGGAATTAAAGAGAGTGGAGACTGAACCAAATTGTATCGAACAGATCCAGTAGTTGGATGAAAATGCAGCTGACAGACAGTTAACTGAATTGCTTGCAAATGGCGGCTCAATTGTAAGCGACTTATTCAGAGGTTTTCTTATGTATACCGTTACGTGCCTGTTTTGCCATCACAGCAACGACACATATCAACCATTTATCACTTTAGACTTGGAGATCCCATCATCAGATTACCAGTGTTGCAGTCTTTCACAGTGTCTTTCCCATTTCCTAAGAGAGTAGAAACTGGTGGGAGAGTCAACATATGATTGCTCGTACTGCATTAAACGCCATCAAGATGCTGCTAAGAAAGTTAGAATTTGTCAATGGCCGCCCATTCGTATCATTCAGCTGGTCAGATTTACCGGTAGCTGTCAAGGCTTTTACAGAAAGAAGATAAGCGCCTACGTCAGTTTTTAATTGAATTGGCCGACAGTTCTAACACTCAGTTGGCCTGGATATGATCTTTTCACGATATCCAATCACAGTGGGACTTTGCATAGAGTACATTGCATGGCACATTGCAAGAGTCCTGTTTCTGGAGAATGGCTTAAATTCAACTATGAAGATGTGGTTAAAGTGACCAAAGCAGGTCTGCAGCCACCATCAGCATATACATCGGCAAGTTATGTTAGTTGAATAGGTATTTGAGTTTTGTTTGTTTTACTTAAGTATTATTTTGATGTTTGTCTCCATCATCTTTATTATCATTTCATGTCATGTTTGTCTCTGACTTGTGGGAAATAAAGTTGTTAATATACAGTAAGCCTTTCTATGCCAGTGTAACTGTGTGAGAATGGTAGAAATGACTTCCATTAAAAAAAATATATTAATAATAATAACAACAACAACAGGGTTTATACTGATTTAGTAGAGTACAGTCTGCTTGAAAGTTAAAGCAAGATTTTGCAGGAGTCTCTTTCAAAAGCTCTGAATTTCTGAACAGTCTTGCTATGGTGCAGCAGATTTTTATGATCATTCATATACTGTACACTGTACTTTTGTTTATAGGATGATGCCATTAAAGAACTTAACAAAATGCAGCTTGCCAAACCCTATTGACGGACATGGTTAGTTTCTAAGGTTTACAAATAAAACTTCAGTTCGTTTAAGTCAAGTCGTGTCATACAAAGTCTCTGTGTGTCTGCACCAAGCCTGGGTTAAAACCACTCGAGACAATGTGATTGGCTATTGTTATGTTGTCTTGATTATTGATTTGCAGATTTGCAATATAAAGCAAACATTTATTGTATGTACAGTGCATGTCTTTAGCAGTCACCAACGATTTTCCTTTTAGAAAATAAGCAGAGCAAACAGAAGGCATGATATTCTATTGCTAACTTGACAATGCAGAGTAATTGTAACAAAATAATATGGCAATTATTGTAAAGACCATTAGTAATTTTGCTAATAAATATCATAACTAAGTAAACAGATCTTATTGTAAACTTTCTCAACCCCATAATTTAAGATTTCAAACAAAGCAATCTAATGACATTTTTAGCTGAAGTTTACGTCAATGAAAGACACAAGTGTCCCGGAACTTGGGTTACATACAGAAAAAAAGAATAAAAAGCATCATCCTCCATGTAATGTTGAAATGAACAAAACTGTGTCTCCATCAGCTACTGTTCCGTCTAGCTCTCCACAAAGTTCCCAATCAGTGTCATTAATCAAAACCAAAATTCCGGGTCGTACAGTCTCGCCCTGAAGAAAAAGTTCAGGTCTTTCACGTACCATATTCTCTCTCATCCAAGCAAGCAGTCTTCGCATAGACCAACTACCTTCTTCTGGAAGAACTACTGAATGTCGCTTGACTCGATCAAATAGTAGCTCTGCCCCTCCGCCAAATTCCACGGTGATTGTCGGCATTATAAAAGGTCGAACCTAAATAGATAGATTTGTTTAAATTTGAACTTAAAATGTAAAGCCTGCATAAATTGACACTACATCCTATAGAGATGCGATGTCCTTAATTTAAACGTCACTGACAAACTTTTCAAATTCATTACTGTATTTATTACTGCAAATTATGCCATGCGAATTGTGTCTTATGTTTTGCAAATCTGTTTCTCAATACTATAGTGGTTTTTCACGCAGACTTACTTAGCCTCCCAAACCACTATAAATCACATTATTATTATGTTGCACCAGTTAGAATAGCTGGAATAATAACAACTATTTTGTTCCACACTGTTGATTTGACAAGCAAGCACATAAAAGTAGTGCTCCGCTATGCCGACGGCATTTAATATGACTACTAATTAATAAAATTAAATATAAGTGGCAAATAAAATTAAATATATATATACCAAATATTGTGCCCGAAACGTCTTATTATGTATCAGATTATCGCCCAGTCACCATCAAGTTTTATAAGTAAGTAAAATCTCATGAATTTCTCGTGCGTTTTTATAAGTAGGAATCGCCCGTAGTAAAAAAACAGCATGATTTAAAGTGGCTTAGAAGGCTTCTATATTTAGGGATTTATAATGGTCAAAACATAAAAAATAAAATAATAACGATGATGCTTAGAGAAATCTTTACATTTTATAATACTCAGTGTGTTTTGTGCTTTCATCAGGTTGCAGACAACGTGGACTATTTTAGACACTCTCCTTCACTCCATGCATATTTCTGTGATTGACCAAACGTTTATCTGGCCGGGATGGCCCTGGCAGAAAATTCGAGGACCTCCTACATGCCCTGTCTCAGTTCACAACCTGACGCCGCCACTGGAGATTAGCCTTTCTGCTCAATCGCTTAAATATTTATAAAATAAATATTTTATTTTATTAAAAGAAATACGCAATATTCTTCACATTCCGAGTTTTTGCTGTTATTGACAGATTAAATTTAATAGAAAATAAAGTCTTGAACAATTCCTAAATAGGCCTACTCGATACAAATTACAATTGTATTAAATTAATTTATATAGACCCTATTACAGTAGGCCTATCTATTAAAATTTCTCACCACAAGTTTTGCAGCAGTTTGTTTTATTTATTCCGACAAATCCTATCTGAAAACGCGTAGACAGAATAATCCGGTGATTTTATTCGCGGACATTTACGCAGATTTTTTAAAATCTCAAACTGTCATAACGATCGAGGCCGGTTGAGCGCGCTTGTTCGCGACTTAACCGTCTTAGATTTATACAGTATGTAATCAAGGTACAGCAAGCCATTGCTTTTCAGAGATGTAGAGACTAAAGAAAGTCCAGTTGTACTTCGACTCGTGCAGCAACTCACGAACTCAGCAAAAGAGGAAGTGCCAGCCGATGTTAGTGAGGATTGTGGAAGAAATTGATATTCTAGAAAAAGCAATGGCCCACAGTCACTGCTAAATTATGGTCTAAAACGGTAATAGAGTTTAGATTTCAAACACAAAGCCAACAAATTCCAATCAAACTAAAGAACATCGATATAATCCATAATATAATTATCAAGTAGGCTATATCAAGTTCTTATTTAATAGTGAACAAGACTATAACTTTAGACAGCACAGTAGCTGACATTTCCCCCTCCATCTAAGACAGTGAAATTTGGGGAGAGGTCTTTCACCCGGGGGAATCCCCTCCTCTGGAATTCGCTGCCCGACATTGTGACTAACGCGACTAGTCTAGAAATGTTTGCTACCAGACTAAGGACGCACTTGTTTAACATCTCATTTAAGTGCAATCTGTAAAGCGCTCTTGATCTTGGCCTGCTGTGACTATAGCGCTATATAAGTTGGCACATTAACTAACTAACTAACTAACTATTTACAATTTGAAGTAAAATCCAACGATTCAAAAATCAAAATTTGAATAATTCTAGTCTGCATCACTGATCCCCACTTCCCCAAGTATAAGCATAGGCTAAGCAAGTAGGCTAAAGCAGGGAGTCTGTTACAGACTCTCTGGCTAAAGTAAGTAAAATCTCGCCAATTTCTATAGCGCTTACTAGGAGTGTGCCGTAATAGCTGCTTATTCACAGCAGTGGCGTAGCCAGCTTATACAAAGTGGGGTTAACTGGAGGCACTATGCAACTGAGCATTAGTGGGGCCCGCGGCCGACGCCCACTACACCACTCCAACAAAAAGTCAACGGATTTACATCAATTGTGTTGGTCATATTTTTTGAAATGGGGGTTGTTTGAACTCGGGGTTGTTTGAACAACCCCAAGTAACCCCGTGGCTACGCCATTGATTCTTATAGGCGCTTAATTTACTGTTTAAATCTCTCTCTCTCTCTCTCTCTCTCTCTCTCTCTCTCTATATATATATATATATATATATATATATATATATATATATATATATATATATATATATATATATATGGTGATGACCATTTCTTTCCTTTTTGCTCATCAAGTGTCAAAATGTGGCGGTGATGACCTTTTTGCCGTGCTTTTTTCCATTGTAATAAGTAGTATTCCATGAAATTTCCTATTTTTTGATTATTTGTAAAAAGCGAAATTGTTGACGTCAACTTCTCTTGGACCCCCTGTCAACAACTGTCAAACTTTTTCAAACCCCCTCCCTCCTAAATTGTTGACGTAATTAATGGACAGCCTCTAAGCGGATAGACTATTAACAATTTAACACAGTCAAGTCATTATTATCAAATTGAAATTGTAGCCAAGCAATGAAAACAAGGGACGAATTCAACACTTTATTCTCAACCTCAAAGCAAATTTCATCCAAATGATCAACATGTACAATGCACATTATGTAAATCTAGGACTACTGTACATTAAGAGGAATAATGGGCATAGACTATTAGTCCAAGAGCTTCTAACAAAACCCGGCCAATAGTAAAAATCGGTTATTGGCCAAATTAATATAAACATTATCGAGACAATTTTCATAGCGCGGGGAGGATGGCGTGGCCCGTGGGCCAAAGACAAGACGCGTTTTAAACAACTGCCATTTGTATGAGATGGCGAACAAGTGAATCTTTATGTTCTTCTCGAAAAACACAGCACAGTTAACTTTTGTAATGTTCTCAGACAGAGAATTCCATAAAAAGTGGCCGTAGCAAGGACGAGTAGGCCTACTAGCCTGGTTGAACGCGGCTTCTGGAGTGGATGTCAAACAAGTGAATCTTTAAGTTCTCGAATAACACAGCACAGTTAACAGTAGAGAACTGGACAGTGGCGTAGCGAGGCAAAGTGCCGCCCGAAGCGAGAAAAAAGTGCCCTCAATTCTCCGAAAAAGTCTGACAAGCAAAAAAACGTTATCAACTCTCCTCCAAAAAGTCTCTGACAAGCAAAAACGTTATCAACTCTCCAAAAAAGTCTCTGACAAGCAAAAACGTTATCAAAAAGTCTCTGACAAGCAAAAAACTTTATCAACTCTCCAAAAAACCTCTGACAAGCAAACAAATCTAAGAAATCTCGAAAGTGCCGCCCCTAGAGCAAGTGCCGCCTGGGGCGCTTCGCCCCTCTGCCCCCTCGCTACGCCACTGGAACTGGAAGCGACCGAGTAGGCATAGATGCAGGCCTAGTAGAAGTAGGCAGAAAGCATTAGGCCTGTTGGTGCGCCGTGCCGTGTTTAATCTAGACTCTGGACTCCGGTGGGAAAACTGATAAAACCGGGGGTAAGAATCAGCTAGGGGGTTGCTGTTAGTTGATGTAGCATGTCAAAATTTCCGGGTGGAATTTGAACATTCCGGGGGGAGGAAAGAGGCAATTCTCCCCCCCACGGAAACGGCCTAGATTAAACCCTGGCGCCTAGTGGTGGATGCCCGGCCAAAGTAAATATGGATGACCCCGCCACCTCGGTGTTAGGCGTTAACAAGCAAAAAGGTATCCGAAACAATGTGGATACGGCAGGATGGCTAGGGTCAAATCGATAAGTTTAATCGTCTTCATATAAAAAAAGTGTTTACGAGCAAAAGGTCGCCGAGTCAATGTGGATGTTCCCATCTGGTGGATGCCCGGGCCATCGCCCCACCGCCCCGCTGCACGCCATTGGAAAGGATCATTCAAGGCTCGGTAGACCGTAGGCGAACACACACCTCTATAGGGGATGCGTTCATGAATGCAAGGCCAGTGGTGAAGCTTAGCTTGTCTCCGAAAAAGGCTAGGTCCAATATTACGACCGCGAAAATTTTAATTATTGACTCGTCCAACTACGAGGCTGAATGATAGGTCTAATCACTCTAATGTCATGGTACTTTAATACCACTGTAGCAGTGCTTATTCTAGGCCCTTTGAGGGGGGGGGGTGATTTCCCCAAAGTTTGAAAATCCTTCCCCCATTTCTATAAAAATTATATCAGGATGACCTTTTTTTGTTCGTCAAGGTTTTTTGGCAGACAAACCTTCTCCCCCAAACATTTCAAACTCCCCCCCAATGTCAAGGTGGCTAGAATAAACACTGCGGCACTGTAGGAGTGTAGGGTCTAGGCCTAATTGTAGGCCTACAGAGTTCGACAACAAGACTCTAAAACGTTGTAATTCAAGAAATGATTAGTTCACGCGTTTTCGCGTCCATCACAGATCTTTCTTAATTAACTCCTTAACTGTGTATTTAACTGTAACTCAATGTAAAATGGACCGATATATCCGGGATCCCCAGTTAAGGGGTTAATTAAATGTTGTCGATTTGACGGTTTTGGATTGTCTTCCTTTTGATGTTGCAACAGCGTTGAACCATGCTTTGCAGTGCCGTCAACGCACAGGCCACCATCAGACTTGCACCCCAAAGATGAAACAGCTGGCAAATGAACGCGTGTGGCCTTTAAGCGCTCCTGAAAGCAAAGTACGCGCGAATAAGTGACGTTGAGTTCACCAGGGGCGTAGCCAGGAATTTGATTTGAGAGGGTATAAATATTTTGGGTGGGTATAAATCTTAAAACTATAAACCACATAAACCATATAAACTACATATAACCACATGTATATCACATAAAAACTTTAAGGTAAACTGATTTTTTTTTGGGGGGGGTATATATACCGGTATACCACCCCCCGTCGCTATGCCCCTGGAGTTCACTTGCAAATGCATAATTATTTCTTTTAAAAAATTGCATTTATATCTAGACTATGTGAACTTGTTTGAATCTGGTATATTGGTGCTTAGGGAAAGCAGGCTTTGGACCAGAGGCGGATTTACCACGGTACCAGGTGGTGCATCGGTACCAGGCCTCCCTTGAAAATACAAATACAGTGGTTTCTGCAAAGGTTTAGCCTATTTAGCCCCCTAAACCACTCTAAATCACATCATCATCATCATCATCATCATCATCATCATCATCATCATTATTATTATTATTATTATTATTATTATTATTATTATTATTATTATTATTATTATTATTATTATTATTCAAAACTAATTTTGATCACCTCCGGCTAGAGGACCGTAGAAGTTTCCGACTCCCTGAGAAAATATGACCAATCCAACGCCAATCGACATCTGAGACGGTTCCACCAGATCCGTTACGTTCGTCGCTCGCTGGCTGTGCGCTCCGCCTTCGAAAAACGCCACAAGAACAGTAACTGAAGCCAGCGATAGGTACGAAGGCATGAAACCGAGCAGTATCGCAAAGACGGCAAAGACAGTCGCTATAACTGTGTACAGGTGAGTTCTACGCGAACGCAACAACTCAACGTCGAATACGAATCCAAAGACGAATCGGCCAACCATGTCGGACACCCCAAAGATTGTGAGAAGTAGGGCCGCCTGGCTCCGAGACGCTCCCAGTTCGTGTCCCCGGCCGGGAAGAAAGATGAGCACCGACTGAATGCATCCCTGGGTGGCACTGGCCATGAGGCAGTAGGTAATGAACGGAATGTTGCAGCACAGGGATGATCTTGAACAGTAGCGTCCCTTGGGCTGTGCGTCAGAGGATGAAGTCGAAACAGTATTTGTCGATCCGGAGTAATCCGGACCGCGGTCTTCGTTGGATGAATTATCATCTAGAAGTCGAGTGGTTTCTGAAACCGCCTGGCGATCACGACGCTCGTCGGATTTGTCCGAGGATTTGTCCGAGGATTTATCCGGCTCTCCGCCGCGATTGCTGGCGCACGATTTCCCGGCATCTTCCCCCCACAAATCTCGAGACTGGCCCTTGTGCGACGAGAATTCACGTCCCGTCACCTGGGGGCTTTCGGTACAGAGCGCCGCCAACCGAGCTGTGGAGCACCAAAGCGCCGGTGATCAACATCATACCGAAGTAACCGTAATGATCTATCAGCGCGCTCACAATGGGCGCCATTACAATGGAACCGAGTCCCGTGCCGAGCGTTGCGAATGACATCGCTTTACCCTTTTTCTTGTCAAACCATTCGCTGACAGCGATATAGGAGGGACTGAAAACGAGGACGCCTCCGAAACCTAAACAAGAGAATATTTTCCCCAGACATAACATTATCTCGATAGCATAATTATTGTTAAGTCGACAAGTCATGATTCCTTAGAATTAGATCTATTGAGGGCATGCCGTTGCCTTGTTTTACGACCTTTGCCTATACAATGTTCGCCTATACAATGTTCGATTTTTCATCGATAACAGATTTTACAGTTGATGCACTTTTTCTTACTGCATGTGCGTTGCCAATGATCTTGACATATGCTATTATGCATCAGTCAGTTAATAACAGGGGCGTAGCCAGGTATTCGATTGGGGTATAACTTAGGGGGTACATATTGTTATATATACTGCATTATATAGGTCTATACTGATTTGAGGGGTATTTTATACCGATATACACCCCCGCCGCTGCGCCCCTGACTAATAAACCACGCTATTATTGAAATATTCTAAGGGCTCAAATTTAGCACTGGCCTTACTTCCTGCCCTTACAATTCGATCGCTACATTTTACGAAGTTAGTTCGTTGAACCTCCGGCGGTCTTCGTAGATCTGTCTCCATTAACCGAGGATAATTATAATGTACCCCATAGCTGCCTATCACATCGCGATATCTTTTGAAACGACTTAAAAAGATTCATTTGGGATACAGTTATTTCTGTGGAAGCGCTTCTGAGTGATCTTTCAGAAAAGGCGCTATACAAATATTTTGTTACATTACATTACATTACATCTTGTATTCACACTAAAGAGATTCATTTGGGATGCCATGCCGTTACTCTGTCCATAGCAGCGGTTCTCAACCCGTGGTCCGCGAACCAAAAGTGGTCCGCGAGAAGGGATCTAGTGGTCCGCGGCAAATTCTGAAAAACGTTAATAAAAATGAGACACGTATAATATTTTCCATAGAGCAAACAGCACAATTAAGTAAGGTGACAACCTTTTTATGCTTGTCGGGGCGCTGGCGAGGGTCGAAGATCACGCGCGATGACTTTTTTTGCTTGTCATGATTTTTCTCAATTTTCAGTTGGTCCGAGAGAAATTTTTGACCTTCAAAAGTGGTCCGAGAGGCAAAAGGATCTGAGAACCACTGGTCCATGGGGTTTGACTGTAAAGGCGCTCAATTACCAGTGCGAATAGTGTGTTTATTCGCCTCTGGATCACAGGGGGCGGCAGCCGAAAACTCAAACCGATCGGGGAGCTTACAGGAGGCAAAAGGAGTTGATGAAGTATGCCAAAAATTCCGGCAGATAGATTTGAAATTTCCGGGGGTAAAGGGGCAATTTTTTCCCCGGAAACGGCCTAGATTAAACCCTGGGTGCGAATGAGGAAAAGTAATGAAATACGTTCAGCTAATAATAATGTTTGCGGAGATCTGCACTCATCGACAAACCTGCGACTAATCCGAGAGTGACGTAGACGTTGATTAGGTTGATTGCAAAGGCGCTCATGACGAGACCAAGACACAGCAAGACACCTCCCGTCACAGTCACGGCACGACAACCGAACCGATCGGACAGCTTACTAGCCAAAGGACCTTGAAGCAAAAGTAATTCAGCAGATAAATAAGTAAACAATACAGTACATAAGTGGTCGTCCATAAATTACGACTGTCACACTTTTTCAAAGGCCCTCCACCTATTTTGTTGACGTAACTAGTGGACAGCCCCCCTATATACTATTCTGAAAGTTATGTCAACATGTTTATTTATTGTTCCTTAAAGTGGGGCAATTTGGACCAATTTCCGGTCAAAAGCTGTTTCCCTGTATTTGCTTTCGGTCAAGTGCCGAAGGTCACATATATCGTTTCAATCATGGTCTCAATCCGTGGTGTATTGACCACGTAGCGACAAGTTCAGCAAACAGTGGCATGTGACGTTTCGATGTCCTCATATCTATCTATCTATCTATCTATCTATCTATCTATCTATCTATCTATCTATCTATCTATCTATCTATCTAAATCTTTTGGTATATTCTCATACTAGCCTACATTAGTCTAATGAAATGTATCAGCAGTTGGTAGCTAGCTTGTAACGCCTCTCCTCAGGAGCAAGCTTCATTGGCTATAACGCATCACCTTCGAGCGCTGTTTGTTCATCTATCGACCATTGAACGACCATTTCTACTCTGAATATATCTTCGCAGTCTTGTCTAGACGTCGAATGATCGCCTTGGTTGATAATTAATAATTATTTATTGATGACTTTGTAAATAGACCTGTGCATTAGAACTGGTGACTCTGCAGCTGTACCCCCACTCCCTACGGGCCTGATTCGTGCAACAAAATTGAATGTTAATAGAGTCTACCAAACAAGCCGCTTGTAACTAGGTTGTAACTTTTCCGGAAAAAAGAATGCTGGTAAAGTTTCCGGAATTTTTCGGAAAAAAATACCGGAAACTTTCCATCATAGCCTACATAGGCCTATTGCAGTACGCGCAATGTTGTAGTCTTTTTGGCAATATTAATAATCAAAGCAACAAACTGTACTCCAGTATTTCTATTGCACTCCATATGCGCACGACAGCGCACCAAGGTATCACTAAAATACCTTTAAAATGTGGACATTGTTCTAAAGTATGGTCAGGGCCATATTAAGGCGGAGGTTAAGGGGGCTGCAGACCCCCGGCCCATCATGAAAATAGGCCCACCGATTTTCGAGATAACCGTTTTTTTGCTTGTCAGAGATTTTCGGTATAGGCGACGGCATTTTTTCTCAACCCCAGGCCCACTCGGACCTGAATATGGTTTGCCAGGTTCTTTAATTACTGCTAGAATATAACTCATGTGTGTGGAATTAACGATATCATGTCCTATGTCCGGAATCAATCCGATAAATGATACATAAATCACAATCCTTTCATAATAATAAGTTATTATTCGTGTCTCAATGTCAAGCTTGTCTACGTACTCTCCATCTTCTCCTGCAATCTTATCACATTACATTTCAAGGTCGCCTGTATCAAACTGCTCAAAATCTATTAAATTAATTCCCTAAATTTAGGGAAATTTTTCGGAAAAGTAGGCCTATCGCCGTATTTCCGGAAATTTCCAGAAAAATTCCGCTGGAAATTTCCGAACTCCCAACCCTACTTGTAACACGACCTAGTTATAAATGGTAGTGGCTCTGGCGTACTGTACTTTGACCCCACCCCAACCTTTGCCCGCTAGATTTCGAAAATGTATTCTTTCATATAGCGTTCCTCATAATTATCAGTATTCCTTTGGCTTAAATACTTGCTTTACCTGTTCCTGTAATATTATAATTCACTCTCCTCATCATATTTCAGCATTTTTATTTCCACTGCAATTAATCTTGGAAAATCTTTGTCAGATATAGCGTGTGACTCTTGTATTTGATATCATATTATTTTATGTAAGAAATGCCAATCGCAAGTAAAAACAGTGTCGTTCTATTTACCTATTAGCAGTGAAACTTCTTTGCGTGTCGCATATTATTTTATCGACTTCACCCGCATAATAGGCCTATATCTAGGGTTACCAGACGTCCTTAAATGATAAGGACCAGGGTATAATCTAGGTCGTTTATAGGCCTTGCCCTCTGAAATTTCAAATTCCTCTTCGGAAATTTTGGCATACTACATCAACTAACAGCAGCTCCTAGCAGAATTCCCCCCGGCTTTATCAGTTTATCCCCGGCTTTGTCAGTTCCCCTCCCCGGAGTCCAGATTAAACACTGATAAGAACAGTCCTTAAATTCCGTGGCCTCGTCCTTAACTTAAGGGTGCTTGTCCTTGTCATAAGGACGGTGCAAAATGTGATTACTGATTTTCATTTACTCTAGATTAATAGTGATTACTGATTTATAGACATTAGGTATCAATCGATGGTACGATTACAAGGACTATATGTAATTGATTGATATTGATTGCTAAAAAGGTCATCATTAGCCTAGTTCTTTGTGCATTTTTATCTTTGACGTCCTAAAATGTCCGACATTTAAGGAAAAAAGGTCATCACTAGTTTTCTTTGCTTTTGAGCTATTTTGCATCTTTAACGTCCTAAAAAAAGACCGACAAACCAATGTGTTTCGTGTGTCCTTTAAATTCTTTTCTACTGAACTGGCTATAGGCCCAGGGCATTAGGGCCTATCATGTGATGAAAAATGAGACACTGTGCATTGTCGTAATAGGCTACATGTGGACATGGACATGCATTTTATCTGTGAATTTGTTTTCGATATAAAGCTAAGTTGCCAGGGCGCAAGATCCAAGAGGCGCCAATCCTTGCCATTTTAACCAAGAGATTTAATTACAACGCCTATTTTTATTTCCAAAACGGCTTAAGGAACTGATTAAATAATAATTATTGTTTGAGTTTTTTCCGGACCTTGATAAATCAGAAGTTGAATATTAGTAAGTATAACACTTGACACAAATTTTGCTGATTGATCATTGTCGTGATGCCCTCCAAGCAAGGGCTCCAGTATGCTTTGCCTTGGGCGCCATTTTGGCTAGGGCCGGCCCTGAAAGCTAATTTCTCCCCAGTGTTTTATCCAGGCCTGGAGTCTGGATAAAACACACAAATTTTCCATTCAATTGTCTTTAGCCTCCAAGAAAGTCGATTCACAAAGCCTATCTCCTCCCAAAGGCCTGGAGTCTGGATAAAACACTGGCTGTCCAGTCAAGTTTCTTTTTTTTACCTCCAAGAGCTCGTATAGAAACGAATATGGAAGTAACAAGGGCAGCCTCTTTCTCGGTTGCGTTGAACTTCTCCTGAAGCAAGATGTAGACAATTCCCATGGAACGATGTACGCCGATCAGAAAGAACTGACAAACGCACGACCCCAGAACAACCATCCATCCCCAGCCGCCATCTTGGTTAATCTCTAATTTCCTCCTCCGATTTCCACTTTCAAGCGCAGACGTGGGAGAGGACGACGCGACGTCTGTTTCGTAATCACATGAGGATATCTCATCCCCCGCATTTGATGTATTAACCATACTGCAGCTTCCACCATATGAAATCACAGAAATCGTGAACGCGTGAGATATCGTCAAAGTACTTCGAAGGCAGTTTCATTCGGAAACACTATTCCGTCAACGTATACGAGGTATTCGAGAGTTGGGTTCCCATTCTCTTGGGTCAACCCGTTCCAATGAGGTAGAATTCCATTGGCGGGCAACGTTGCAGAGAACCGACAAGCTTTCCCTATGTGAACGAGTTCAACCAATTAAGCACGCAAGACAGACATAGCAGTGGACAAACTCCCAAAAGTCGAGTCCAATGAAGATTTCAATAATATTTTGCAGGTCTCAGCAGAGAGAGAGAGAGAGAGAGAGAGAGAGAGAGAGAGAGAGAGAGAGAGAGAGAGAGAACAAAGAGCAGTGATAGGTTGAAGCATACCTGATATGCAAGAGAAACACAAACGGAAATACACAAACAGAAGAGCGTGATACATATCTGAAGTGCCGTCAAGGTCTCAAGGATTAAGTAAATAACTAAACTTTCTCGAATTTATATTGCCCTTTCATTACTGCTACCGTAGTAGATTAGCAGCTATATATTTTGGGGTACCCCGACATTTGCACGATTGGCATCTACTTAGGTATCAGTACAAGGTCTCATCCTTGTTTAGCCACCAACCTCGTCTCCCACCACACATTAATGTACAACAACCAGTGTCGAGATAACGAGGATTCATATCCGCCTCATGGATACACTGACCTCTGCCCGGCCGACAAACCACCTTGCCTATAGCCGTTTCAAGAAAGATTAGCGCATAGGAGGAATAAGCAGCTACTACTGTACTACTCTCCAAAGCACTATATAAATTTACGAGATTTTACTTACTTACTTCATTGTATCTATCTGTGCTTATGACTAAGGTGGAAGATCAAACTAAAAGCAACAATAGCAAATTATGTCACACAGCATATAACTGAAACATCTCGACAAAATCCTCAAGACACCGTACACCGTCAAATAATAAGTCAAAGTATCAATTGCACCACATTTGTGCTTTTTAACAGTTCAACTAAAGCCCCGTTTCTTTCTATGACCTAAATGACAGATATCCAGCAAACTGCCCTAACTAACAAAGGCTAAAGTTTCTTGAAAGCAGTCAATTCATCGCAAAATCTGTTACGAGAGTTTCGGCTTCAGAACCAGAATAAGATTTTAAACAATCAATACTCAACAAAAAAGCCAGTCGAACTCGACTTGCTCGCTCGCGGCACAAAAATAAACTGTGTTGTTTAACATCTAGTCAAGAATATCCAATATTGAGATGCTCGAGTGGCACCGCTAAACCTGCGCCGTTGGAATAATTCCTTTTATAGCCAGCAACTAGCTATCGGTAATACAATTCGAGGCAGTCTGCTGTTGAAACGATCAGCACGTTGTTCCTTCGACGCCGAAAAGATTCAATCGAGCCTTATTCTTTTATTAAGCGGACTTTCGGAAGCCAAAGAGACAGGCGCCGACCTTCGACCTTTGCCCCTACTCTTACCACGACCTCTGCCCGACGACAACGACAGGACAAGGGTGAAGCTGCGTCGTTTGACCCAGAGGGAGGCGGCGACGCCCGCTGCTTCTTAACGGAAAGAGTCGCTGGAAGTGAGGTGTTGAGTAGATGATTGGCTGACGCTGACACGACACCTGCAGAATAAAACATTTCAGACTGAGGATATCTGTCACATATGAGTGGCCTTCACCTTGCTACGGTCACAGGACGCATTCTCCATTGCAGAAACTACAAAGGTTTTTGTGTGTGGGTAAAATGGATCTTTGTTAACATGATGGGTCTCAATGACTCTCAAACAGGGATATTTCTAGAATTGTGAATTTGGGGGGGTGTCGACCTCAAATTGGGGGGGGTTCAGAGCTAATTAGTATGCATTTTGTTTGTATACCATTGTCAGTCACATGACCAAATTTTTATTTGGAGGGGTGTTGACCTCAAATTGGAGGGGAGGTGTAAAAACATACCTGCTCTCAAACATCCAAAGTCTCAAAGCACTTAACAAAAATAAATATCGAGTGCTGTTGACGTTGTAACAAAAATCACAACATTAAGAAAGAAACAGCCTTCGTCTACGACCAGTTTATATTTCTGCCAAACTGCAGTCAATATTTTACCGAACACTGAAAGTGTGCGACTACGAAATGCTTTCATACCCAGCTGTTCCTCGATTTTCTTCAGGCGCTGTTGTTCTTCGGCGTACTCTCTCTGCTTCGCTCTCATGTCCGACGTGTTGGCGTTGCGTAGCTGTTCATTCAGATCTAACTCCACAGTTTTCAGCTTTGAAAGGGTTGCCTGATAACTCTCAAGCAGATCTGTGTGTGTGTGTGTGTGTGTGTGTGTGTGTGTGTGTGTGTGTGTGTGTGTGTGGAAAAAGCAGTACATTTTAGAGTAGTAAAATGTTATTCAGGAATTTCTAGAAGTACCATAAAATCACAAGTACTAGATGAAATTTGAGATACCAAATGGAAAATAATTCCAGTAAGACGGTATCGTACATATAGGTAAGTAGGTATTACTAGGTAGATGTCTTAATGTCAATATATCAGTCTTAAAAGAAAACTATTATTTATTAATTTATTAATAAATAATAAATTTATTATTTATTAACTTATTTAAATATTGAAGGATTAGTAAGTAACTAGAGTAAATTATTTATTATCTATTCTCTTAAATAATTGATTACATAGTCAAATCATTTTACATTTTAGAGTTAACCCTTTCACCAAGTAAGATTTCGGTTTCATAATATAATCTGTTGTTTATATAGATCGCCGTGTTTGAAGGGTTAACAGATTTCTTGGAAAGATAGATTCAACATTGAATTGAATTGAATAGTAAAACATCTTACTGATTTCAATTGAAATTCGCCCATATTCGTGCGGCAGAGGTTCTCCAAAGATGGCGCCACGGAGTTTATCGATCGGAAGAGCCTTATTCATGAGGCCTCCGAATTTTCCATTGCTTCGAATTCTGTCCCCAGCACGGGTGAGAATAGTCGGACAGTGTGTGTACTTGACAATCTGAAAACATAACCAACAATCTTGCATCATTTCGACAAAATAATAACCAACCATCCACGTCAGTAATATTTTCAAAACAAATAAGCAGACTTTTAACAATAAAAATTAAATGAATGCTACAAAATGGCATTTCACACAAATTAAACATTTTATAGCACTTCTTTTACGCTCCAAAGACATATGTATGACTGTAACACACGCACCCACACATTTCTCAGAACTCAATTGTTAACCCCTTAACTGGGGATCCCGGATATATCTGTCCATTTTACATTGAGTTACAGTTAAATACACGGTTAAGGGGTTAACAAAATCATACCAAAGGTGAGGATATACACTAACACAAGAGTGCAGACATATATGTATATATGTTCACAATTTTTATCATATCAGCAAAGTGCAAATCATGATGCAAGGCTTAAATTGGCTGCACATAAATTATTGTGAAAAACGGGATAAGACGGTCTTCAAAAGAAAAATATAGTTAACATCACGGTGGTACCTCCTGTCGATAAGCACTGGCGTCTTCCAAAGTATCAAGTAAAATGGTGTCACCAAGAAGCATTCCAAAAACTGCAACACAAATCATGGTGGCATTACACTAAAAATGCTCAGAAAATACATTCTGTCAGTGTTTATTCTAGGCCTTCTCTGGGAAGAAATCCCCCCCCCAAAGTTTGAATTTTCACCAATTTTTTTGACATTTTGGCAAGTAGTATGACCTCCTCAATGTATGTTCCCCAAAATTTTAAACTCCCCCAATGTCTAGGTGGCTAGAATAGCCACTGAATTCCATTATATGAATGATACAAAAATTAAGCAGATAAAATAATTCCTGCAATAACTGATTGGCAGAAATATCAAAATATCAAACAAACTCAGCCAGCAACATTCACAATAATTATTACTTAAAATAAACAGTCAGAATGAGAATTAAATCAAAATTGAAAATCTCTACAAGTACTACTTAAAACTGAGCCTGACAAGTATGCAGCTGTTGATCTAATGGGGCGAAAAACAGATTTACCCGTTCGACAGCTTTCCACATCCTTGGAAGTGAAGACGAGAGTGCTACGGGCGTATTCGGGATTCCCTGGCGGATTCCAATTCGGCCGCGTTTTCGCATGTGGCAAAGGTCTGTCAAGACCAAAAGAAGTAGCCAATACTGTACACACATAAAGACTCCAACATAAACAAGAACTAAATTATTACCACCACATCACCAATCAATAATAATAGTAATAACAATTATAATACCCCAGTAAACATTTTTCTGCATGACAGCTATATTATTATTACTATTATTATTATTACTATTATTATTATTACTATTATTATTATTACTATTATTATTACTATTGTTATTACTATTATTATTATTATTATTATCATCATCATCATCATCATCATCATCATCATCATCACCATCATCATCGGGACAATTTATATAGTGCCATAATGTGGTAAACCAAAATCAAGACGCTTTGCCATGAGTCACCCATATAAATAATTGAACAGATAGGTTTTTTGGGTTTGAATAGTTTTTCTTTGGAAGATGCAAATTATAACATATTTGTATTAAAAGTCAATAAATAATTAGAACAGCAATTTTCTGAAAATTACTTTGATGCAGCCAGTAAATAAATTTTATAGATTATCATAATAATAATAATAATAATAATAATAATAATAATAAGCTCCATATTCTGCCCTGAAGACACCACACTGGCTAGCTACTAATGTTAATCACAACAACTGCATTAATTAAAAACATTCAAAGATACAAATCTATACAAAAAAAGAGATCAACTGTCGAGGCTTACTTACTTATTCCAATCAGGCAGTGCTTTACGGTAGATGGAATCAAGAGGAAGAACTTGTTGCTTACCCTGCGACTGCTCATATATCACCTTTGCCTGCAACACAATCACCGGGTAACTCTCAAGCCATCTAGCTCATGTACCAGTTGTAAATCTATGATTGCATGTCTCTATGCAGACTCAACAGACACTCATTAATACTGTCACTATAGACAACAATCTTGCTGCAAGTGGTAAATCAGCTTTTTTAATTCATTTCTTGAATGCCAAACGACAAACCGACACAACCGCCATTTCTTGCTAGGATACGAGCACCAAGAACAACGACTTTAGAAAAGTAAAAAACAAGATAAGATACCAAGTTCTACCTTTTTTGTAGTTGTAGTGACAACACAGTCCATGTCAGCAGACATATGCCACGACAACACGCGGGAGATATCTGTGTCCACGACTTCCGCAAGGAAACCGATCTGGAGAAAGACGTTAAACCAGCCTTATAGGCTTACACAATTCAAGCAAGATGATCATAAACTATTACCTAAAATTGGAACTCTGCAAATGTATTACATCAATATATAAAACCAAATCTAAATTATATTAGCAGCAGAAGATATATTATACGTTTGCAGCTTTGTCACAATAGATGGCACCACTAAACTTCGTAAAAAAACACAAAAATATTTGTTAAAACAGCCTTTTAAAGCTGACCTTTCCAAGGACTTCTGCGTCAGCAGTGGCCGGAGAAAGATTGCACAAACGACGAGGGCGTTTTTCAATCTGTCTCAATTCCTGCGACTTCTTTTCAATGACGGCTTCAAGACCAGTCTAACAAGTACACACACACACATTCGCATGAGAACAGTATTCCAAATAGCGTATCACCTATATCCAGTGAACTTCACAACTCTTAGATTAGATAACACTTCTGCCAGGCAGCTATGCAGGAAAGACAAAATCAAAACTCAAATGCATTCAGGTTTTCTGTAATATTAGAGGGTGGTTAGGTTTAGGCTGGCAACTTGAGATTTTCTGACGGAATGCTCCAGAAACAGCAAAACTTGTCTCAATATAAGCGTCAATGAAGATGTGTGCAACAAACGCTTTTAATCGACAACGTAATGTAGAAGTAAAAATTACAAAATCAAAAAATACAAATTTACCAGTAGTTCTACCAATACTATAACGATAAAAATAATGAACAATTCCTTGAAAATTAAACAAATATATATCTCCAAGTTCTCCATATGTTGTTTTAGCAAAAATAAAATAACAACAAAACCGAAATACTATCAAATACAAACACAATTCTGGCAGAAAGCTCTAATGCTATGGGTGAAACAGATCTACTGCTGAATGAAGAAGGCACAGGCATAATTAATTACTGGGGTGAGATGCTGATCTTGAAATCCTCGGCGTTTCAGATCGGCTTTAATCCGTTTTTCCTCCTCTTTGACATCCGTTGCCAACACTACGGATCAAAACCGTACAGTTTTCAGTATTTGCGGAATGACGGCACATACAGGAATCGTACAAGTGACTTTTATTTTCTACAGTCTCACGTATTAACCCCTTAACTGGGCAACTATTTGTAACTCAATGTAAAATGGACGAGCGTTACTCGGGTCGCCCAGTTAACGGGTTAATTCAAAAGACCACAAAGAGTTGTTTAGTCAGCAGGGATCAAGGTTTTATGAAATTGTAAACAAAGACTATGCTACTTTGGTCATGCGCTGTAACAAGCAAAACCTAGCACTAAGTCACCACAGGATTGATTAACCCTTTATACCCGTTCATTTATTTGTAATGTAATGTAAAATGGACGAGTATTCTTGGGGTAAACGGGAAAAGGGTTAAGAGGAGAAGGCACACCAGCCACAGTCTGGACTGAACAAGTGTCAGAATTGAAAAGTCTCAAAGATTCAAGGCAGAGAAGTGAAACCTGGGGGGGAACACTTAATCACTGCTGTGGGGAAAATTATTGAAGAAGAAGACTTAGATACAGATAAAGAAAGAAAGTAAAGTCCTTTCTGAGCTCTCAAGGCTAACCTCAAGGCTCTTAGGGCAGTGCTGATCTCCATTTCCAAGGCCCTCAGCCAGGCGACTGGTGCAAGTTACATGATACGGGGCCAGTGTTCTCATGCAACGCGCCTGTTTACTCTGCAGAATAATCCACTACTCACTTGCCATCACCATCTGGCGAAAGAAAGCCGAGTCGACCTCAGGCTCCTGCGGGAGTTGAACCCGTGACCTTCTGCTCCATTGTCCAATGTTGTTACCACTCTGCTAACAATGCCGATGATTTATTGACTTGATAACACGCTGGAAGACAACGTCGACAAACCTCTCAGCTCCGAAATCAGCATGTCAGACGTCTCGAACATCATGCGGTACATCTCCAGACGCTCTTTCAGCTGCTCTCGCTCCTTTGACAGCGATGCCATCTCCGACTGTTTTCTCAAATCTACAAAACAAAAGTTTTACAAACACCGATACTAATTTAAGTCCAGACAAAATACAGTGGATCCCACTTAATCGCATACCGCTTAATTGCATAACCAGCATAATCGCATAACAAGCACAAAAACCCGAATCAGTGTTTTGTACGTACAATTAATTAACAGACGTCCCGGCTATTCGCATAGCCCAGTTAATCGCATAAGCAAGGCTTGCACGGCACCTATGCAATTAAGCGGGTTTCACTGTACTCAAGTCTCTGTAGTAAGAGGACTACCATAGCAAATTAAATAAAAATAAAGGCAACTACAAACTATATGTCACTAGAGTAGTGTGATATAAATCATACAATGCTCATAATTCAAAGCAGTTAATGAAGCTTATCTACAGTAGAACTTCATTATAACGCACCTAGCGGTCTGTAAAATCAAGTATGTAATGTCCGAGGCACGTTATATCCAATACGGTAGCGCATCGCACAGAACTATACATAGCAGCATGCTATATACCGAGTACACACTGTAACCGAGTCCATTATAATGAAGTTCTACTGTATTTTTAATTTTTAAAAATACACTTGTAAGATAGCAGATGTTACCGTTGTAGAAAAGAAACTGCAAATCGTAAGGTGCAATGTTTGACACTTTGCACTCTTCTAGACTGAAGCGCAGCGTGTATATCTGGCCGTCCTTTCCCGGCGAGCTTTCCTGGATGTTCAAATTCTATGGAAAAAGCAAGAATTAAAAAGTCAGATAAAAGTCAGATATCCCAGCCCGGGAGAGTCCATCTCCCCAAAAGGGGCATAAACAACATTGAGCCGACTCTCCCGGGCGAGTCCATCTCCCCAAAAGGGAGATGGACCCGTAATTTTATTATGGGCAATTTTTCTTGCCAATAAAGAAAAAGTAACTAAATCAACTTCTCCTCCTAAAAAGGTCCAAACCTCCACAGCTCATTCAATGCACCACATATAAGACCTCCACACCCAAAACTTCTGCACCATTTGCAATCACCCCCCCCCCTCTGCACCTCAAACAACTGCAACCCAAACTCACGCACTTCTCCTTTCAAAATTCATCCCCACACACCTCAACGTCACATATAATCCATATATTTTAAAGTCTTACACAATGACTGGGATTTTTAGCAAAGTCATGCCAAAATGTGACAATTTATTTCCATTGTGCCTTACCAACACCCTTACTTGCAAATCAATAGTAAGAATCACCTGAACCAGGGCCATGCCCCTGCTTAAATTAATTCGAAGAGTTGTAGAATTGCCAACAAATTTTGGCTGTTCAGATGTTTCTGCGCTGTCGACGAGCTCAATAAACACTTTTCCAGACAACTCCATGCCAGCGGGATTATCGAACCGATCCTAGAACAAATTATAGAACAAACAAGCAAGGTCTGTCAAAGCGGTAATTTCGAAGTCCAACAGGACTCAAATGGAAGGTTTCACGACTGATTTTGCAATAAATAATTCTGAACCATTTCACTCACAACACGGACTAAAAGAAGAGACGGAATATCTTTAATTACCAAATATGGTCAATTATCAGCTACCTCTAATTAACCCCTTTGCCGTGTATTTAACTGTATTTAACTGTAACTCAATGTAAAATAGTCGGATATAATCGGGCTTCCCAGTAAAGGGGTTACAGATCAAACAAAGTGCATTGAGTATACAAGCCTTTTCCAAACGTATAGTCCGTCAGTAAATGCTCAATCCTCACCTTGAGAATCAACTGCATACTTCGAACCAGAGACCTGCTAGCAGCATTTTTTGAGTTTGAGACGGTTGGCATGCCTGGAGGTTGCAACGGGGACAGTTTGATTGGAATTCCCGGTTGGATATCAACTTCAATCTAAAGCAACATCACATACATCATAACCATTAAGATACTACATATGTACCCCATGGGTACTACCATATGGTTTTCACCATACACTAATACTTGCATGCCACTCTTTGCCTGAGGCAGTTAATCCTTAATACACCCAAAATATGTACCCTTTAGAATTTCAATTGTCTATTCTCAGGACCCTTGCAATCCTTAGAACTGATCAAGTGCATGACAAGTTCAAAGGTCACCCAGCAACCATTCCTTACGGGCCCAGATAAAAGAAGATTGCTCGATTTTCAGTTAACACATTAATGAATGATGATAAATAACCTTAAATTTGGTGCAGAGATAAAAAGCACTGTTTATAATGCCAGTGTAAACACACACACACACACACACACACACACACCTCAATCTGGAATTCTAAAATTATAAATTTTATAAATTATGTGACTTTCATTGATTTTAATAATTAACTGAAGGGCACCAACTCCATCACTAGACGAGACAATACCATGAACTAAAACTATGGTAGCAACAGACAGCATCAGTGTGAGAAATTCTAATTCAGTTACTCTGTTATAACAAATGATATATACTGACAAATTGAATAATGCGATTTTGAATAAGCACTTCAAAAATAAGTCACCGTCAAATACAACTACAATTCTATCTATAATGGCCCCCCCCACTCGAACAGACTTTTCCACACAAGCTGACCTGCTGACGTGAATAGTTAGAGCATGCCATGTTCTTAAATTCAAACTGATGTTCACAAACCTGCTCTGAATGAATTTCATACGGTCCATCGACATAAATGAACAAAATGTAGTAGTGACCAGCTGCCTCGGGAGCTCTTCTTTTCCTGTCCAAAAAAAAGACAAAACAACCAGAATTCAACAGTATCGCGTAACGTAACGTAACGGGTTTCTTGCACACTGGCAATCGTTCACATCCTTCAAATTGAGTTTAACCCTTTCGCTTGCGGCGAATGTGTGGTGTCCATGGTATATATGAGGAGCGGCACTGGTCAACATGGCAATTAAGGGGTTAAAAATCCATAATTTCAGCGCAAAATTAAAAAATTCCAATTTGCAATTATTGAATGCCTCTGGAACATTCCTTATTTAAAGATCGACAGAGACCATTACTACATATGGATTTATAGATTTTAATTTTTAAGAAACCAAGTCATGGACAGCAATGGCAGTAACGAAAACTGCGACAACAACAACCTCTAATCCACGCCAAATCATACCTAAAATAGAACTTTCCCTCGGTGACGGGGGAGTTTTTGTCCGGCACAAACGTCAAGGCCAGCGGTGCGACGGTTTGGCGCCTTCAGTCACCTTCCAGATCTTCATGGCAAGAGAAGACGTCTTTGCGGTCGTCATCGCAGACCCAGTCTCGGCAAGAACCTGATACCTGAAAGTCTGAGTAATAAAATGCGTCAGCTTCAAGTAGTGCAGAAAAAAAACTAACCTGGAATTTAAAATCCAGCCAAAAAGCAAAATATTAACAAGCACAATAATTAATTTTCCACTTCTACGACTGATCAAGCCATCAACGGAACAATAATTCTAAAACTCACAGAGGCAATTTAAAAAGTTTAATCTCTCAACAGATGAATCTCCATCATTGAACATCATTCACCAATCACAATTAATTCCACAGCAATAAATTAAGAATGTGTCATATTAATATCAAAGTGTCTTTTGACAAGTGACATGTGATTAGTCCAGCTGCTATGGTTAGATTGATACTATAACTATGCTAAGATTATGGCAAAGAATTCGCAAAAATGATAAATAGGCAAAGATCAAAGTTGAAATGAAAATAAAGACAATAACAGACTGAAAATCCATATGTTTAGGGAGGCATACCCCCTGTAAAGCACCCTTGTTTTTGGTTATGCTATGTTTACGACGTTATATAAATACTTCAGCATACAATACAATACAATACAATACAATGGTTCGAGCTACATTACAGCTTGGTTGCTTTAGGAAAGAAAGGATTACAACACATTAAAGTCAAACTGGACAGGAATAAACAACCAAAGGGCAATGAAACTGCATGGATAAAAGGCCAATAAGTTCAAAACTAAATGCTGTACGACTACTGAAAAGACAAAAATTCGTTATTCACCAGTTAAAATTTCACCGACAATCAACTTGGCACTCTTTTCGTACTCGACCTCAACCGATACCGGTTTTGCCGGATCCGGCTGGATCGAAACGATCAAAGGTTCGCAGAAGATCACCTCCCGATTGATGACGGCCTTCAGCTGAATCTCATAATCTCCGCTTAAGAACAAGCACAAAAACAAAAACACAAGTGCCGTACAATTTCAATACGATCAAAAACAACATTTTTATAACGTGGAACATACTTGCAAGAAAGAGGCTGATACGAATGAAATAACAAATTACCTATATGCTTGATAAAATACGAAACAAAGGTCGAAAATTTTACGTACGGCTTTCCAGACAAAGACAATATGCCGAAATTTGCTGAACCCTTTTTGTCGGTTTTCACAGCGGCGGTTGCCGGCTGCAGCTGTCAAAAACAAACATTTTCTAATTCAGTCCATAATTTGACGGCAATGAGGAAGCATAGACCTAAAGACAAATAGCTGAATAAGAGAGAATAAGATAGAAGCAATCCATGTAGCAAATTCATGTGAGCATCACACTCATTAGCGGGAAGAGCTGCAGCATTTTTCGCTCACTTTAAGCCTGCCGTCTTTGATTAACGACACACGAACGTTCTCTTCTGTGGTTGGATTTCCATCTTTATCGCACAGCTGGACGTTGAGTTCCGCTGGCAGAGAAGTGTCGTTGTACACCACTGCAGGCTATAAAAAAACACAAATAACACAAAAAAACTTTTTCATTAGTGGCTTTCATTAGGCTGATTTTTACCTTGATTTTTATTGCCAATTTAAATCAATGATTTAAATCATGTAACCGTAGGAGACCACGCATTTCAAGTGGCTGCTGCTAGGGCCGGGAACGGCCTACCTCCATTCGTTCAACTTTCCTCTTCGCTTAACATTTTCAAAAAGAGGCTAAAAACTTGGTTGTTTCGCACTAGTTATGAACTTTAACTCTGTAATGTGTTCACGCAGACCACCTGTGGACGAGTCACCACAATAATCTGAATGTTACTTACTTACTTACTTAAATCGTCTGTACCCTTATTTCAAACAGTTTTTGATGAATTAAATCAATATTCTGACATTTAAAAGTCATACAATCGTTATTTGCAACAACTATACTGTATTTTGTAGATATCACACATCATGAAGAAACCAAAGGAGAAGAATGGTTAAAAAATTACAATTTACTACATTCATTTCTTTATACAACTCATGCACACGTATGAAAAATATGTATGAAAAAGTAGAATCAATTTCTAATCCCCCAAAATGATGAACTTAACTAAAGGAAGCAATGTCTATATAAGTAACTGAGCTCAACGTGTAATTTTTTTCTATGAAAAAACTGAACACAATCAAACTAGAAAATAAGATTTGTTCGCAAAGAAACACAATAACATCACACACACTAATAAACTCTACTAATTTAAATAAGGTTCTTTTAAAAACTGATCTGCTGTTCTGTAACATACTCATTGACATCAGAAATTGAAGGGCTCGGTGGAACAAGGGGGCAAATGCAATCAACCCCCCTATGGGAAATTATCAATAACCATTAAGGGGCTAATTGCACTCACACCCCCATTCCACTGGGTCCTTCAATGGATAACTTCACCATTAAAAGGGTAACTGCATTTACCTCCTTATTCCACTGGGCCCTGCAATTGATAACTTCACTGCTAAGGGGGTAACTGCATTTACCTCCTTATTCCACTGGGCCCTGCAACTGATAACTTCACCATTAAGGGGGTAACTGCATCTACCTCCTTATTCCACTCCATTCAATTACTAATGATTCCCGGTCAACACAATGTCGTTACCTCAGACAAGTTCCATCCAGGCAGAGAAAGCTTTGCAGGAGGTCCGGCTACGACCTCCAAACGCACACAGTCGACTAGCTGACCCCACTGGACGCGCAGTTCCCGAGAACCCAGAGGTCCAGATTCGAATCGTATGTTGTGTACGTTGAAGCCAGACGTCTGAAATCAGACATCGTCACGTCACAAAGAGCGGAACTAACTGCCGTTACATACTAACTAAAATGTTGTAAGACAAAACAATTTATGCAATGCCTATCCAGAATAACAATTATTTGCAAACATGATAGTCAGGTCAAAAGTCAAAATCTTTGCTCAGTTGATTAGCATAGCAGTTTTGCTAAATCCAGTTGTGAAGTTGGGCTGTTAGATAGCTCATTTGGCAGGTCATCGCCCCGAGTAAGGTAAGGTAAGGTAAGGTAAGGTAAGGTACAAGCCATCAACCAACCCAATATGGCCGGTGCAATGCTTTATGCTCATAACTAATTTATCGTTATCAAAGTGCTATATAAATTGAAGATTTCAAATTATTTAGGCTTTAGCCATGAAACACAAGGAAAAAATATTACAACTGAAACGTACTAAAGACTAATTACATCATCACCATCATCACCATCATCACCATCATCACCACCATCACCACCATCATCACCATCATCATCATCATCATCATCATCATCATCATCATCATCATCATCATCATCATCATCCCTGCACATGTGCATTACAGTAAATCAGCAGAATTGTGAACATTGTGGTCTCTCTTAGTAATTATTCCAGCAATCGATCAAGAATCACGTTTGCAAAATGAATACCTGACCAAGCATTCTCACGGTGTCCTGCACAACGAGTCCCTCACAAGAAATATCAAGATCCTTTCAGAACTCCTTTCTCAAACTAATTGAACAACACCACAAGATCAGAATAAATTCATAAATTAAAGAAAATTTTAAAAAAAACAATACCAGCTTTCCCTTAACGCAGCTCAAAAGTTTCTTGCACAACGATGAAGAGTTAAAGCAGTTTTGTGATGGACCATTTTCACCCAAATGAAAAAGGTACTCATTCATACATTCCTAATAAAAAGTGGCTTAAAGTACAGGCACATTGTATATTGGATAGATTTTATGACAAATAATGCTGTACGAAGATTGTCAGTAAACAGATGAAAGATGATTTTCAAAATCTTATATCAATTCAAATATAAAACTAATTGTTTAAATTATTCATTTTACAGTGCACCATTGTGTAAAAAGTTTTATAAGACCAAATTACACAATAAGAATAACGAAAAAGAAAAATATTTTTAATCGTAACAAGTCACCTTCTTAAGTTCATTTCCATGTTTGTCTTTTACTAAGACAAGAATATCGGCTTCTAGTTTCTCTCCCAGTCGAACCTTGTTGCTGCCGCGAAGGATGCACTTTATCTGCACTGCCTCCCCAGCAATTCCCCTATAACAGAAAGCATGAAAATATTGTCTTTACATCATCTCTCAAATTGTCTAATGTCAAAGACCCAGCACAGCCGGCTCAATGACAAAGGAAAATCCAGCAATCGGAGAACCTGTATGCAGGCATCAAAGTGTTATCTTAAAAAGAAGCGTTAATTCTAAACTTGGAAATAGCTTTGCTCAATTCAAGTCCACTGATGTTAATACATTCACTATTTATTATTATTATTATTATTATTATTATTATTATTATACATTATATTTACATGCAGGCACACCATCACCACAAATAAAGATAAGTTAAAATGACCAGCAGTCAGGACAAAGTGTCTAAACTACATTACATTACAGCTACATCATCCACACCATCAACTGTAATTATATGAATACACCATAGTCACTTACACAGTAGGATCTTTTTGTAACAAACATCATCATTTATAGTAAGAGTAATTCACTTTCCCATTAAAGCTTTACAATGGGATAAGATATACATAAAACTCATATGCTACAGATGACATCCCATATTAGTCAAGTCCAAATACAACTATAATGACAGTTTCACAAGAACTCACTTGATATTGAATCCAAACTCAACGGGCATCACATCGTTAATAGACACTTGACAGTACTTGGTTTCGGTGACCAGGGTTGAAACCTTGATGTCAGGAAGTCGGCCAAGCACCAGTGACTCGCGCGACAGTTTTGGAGTCCAGTTAACCTGAAAACATAGACTCTCACATCAGAATTAAACTAAGCAAATATTAGACAATTTTAAATGTTAAAAATGTTAAACAAATTTAAAACCAAACGAAGCAAATTTTAAAGTGCAAAACATGGAAAAAATTTATGTCCACAAGATCAAATTTAAAATTGCGAAAACGAGAACTCGCCTTAATTTTGGATGCAATATTGTCATCTATGGCCATTATGTCACCAGCCTCGGTTTTGACAACGTATGCTAAAACAAACCCCAAAATCATTTTACATAACATAGTAACTTAGTATTAGATACAATCATTCAACTGATAGCATTTGTCCATAACCACTGCTTACATAGCTATTAATTTTAATAATTATTGGTTATAGTACTGCAACTATAGAGAAAATACTCACAAAGCCCCTTGATAAACTCCCCACACACTCCAGAAAGATCCTGACCCGGTTTAATCACTACGTTTTGTCCCCCATCCTGATAAAAGACCTCTAAGACAGCAGGTCGTTGACTTGGCTTGACCCTGAAATGTTTGACCACGGCTTGGATTCCTTTCATGCCCTATGAAAAAAACAAAAATTTGTCACAAAAATGCAACTCTCAATATATAAAGATCACTTAGCAAACAAAATCCTGTTTCAAACACTCTATCATTCTAGGTTAAAGTCTCAGAAAATTATCAAATTTACGTTAAAGCATTGTAATTCAGTCTAAAATCCAATTTGTAAAGAAAAAAACCCAGTATCGACAGTAGAATCAGCATTTAAATTAGCAAACAATATAGAGATAATGAAGAAGTATGGTCCACACTGCAAATAAACCCGAATGGTCAAGACAGGGAAAGATTATATACACAGATGCAAAGAACTAAAATCTGTAGTAGGCCTCAAGATGCAGAAGGCCTGGAACAGAATTCATGCTGCAATAGATCAAGGTGCTGTGATGGCATGTAATGTAAGAGGATATTTATATAGCGCTGCTTCCGAAGAATCACTCAGAAGTCTTCCCGCTGTCATTACGGCATATCGTCAAAGAGAAGAGTTTCAAGTCATTTTTAAAAAAGGACCAGGTGATCAGCAGCTGAAAAATTACTTATGATGGGGCCAAGAGCGTTCCAGAGGAGAGGGCCAAATGATTTGAAACCTTGTTTCAAGAATAAGGAGGTTCGTGTTTGGGCACACTGAGTAGACCTTGGGTTGTGGAGCAAAGACATGGTAAGCATTAGTGTAAGCACGAAGGCTGAGAAGTGGGTTTTGACTACGAAAGAATCAAATTCACCATTTTCTCAATAGGTCACCAGACATGCCATTAGCAATGTAGTCCAATGCCCCATTTCAGGTCAGATCAGGTCTTCGTCCTCCAACTGTGTCCAGCTATCGATTTCTCCAAGACACCTCTCCAAAGTTCTCTGTCCTTTGCTATTTTTCCCAAGGTCATTCGGTGTCTTCCGTCAGTTTTTCCGTTGAGATTCAGCCCTGCCATGTGCAGATCCTCTTCCAATCCATCCACCCATCATCTTTTCAGTCTTCCTTTAGAACTTCTCCCTCTGGATTGTAGTTGAAAATTCATTGTGGGCTTCTTATTTCTTCATTTATTGCTTCATGAAATCAAATTATCTCCACAGTATAAACTTACCATTGCTTCTATTTTTGCAGTCAGTTTCACGTCACCGTTCATCTTAGTGATGCAGACAGGAGAGGACATGACAACAGTCGAGCTGATGCAGTCGACGGTAACTGGTGAAAGTTCATCGGAACCAGAAAACTAAAAGCGCGTCAAATACATAAACAGAAAATCTAAACCCATCACCTGTGTTCTATATAAAAAAATCACTGTGTAAATTCTCCGTGAATGAAGTGAGCCTCCCAATGTCTTCATGCCACATGTGTTGATACCATTACTTCTATAATTGAGTGACTAGGTGGAATAAGGAGGTAACTGCAACCAACCAACCCCCCAGTGGTGAAATTATCCATAACAAAAAGGGGTAACTGCATTTACCTACTTATTTCATCGGACCCATCAATAGATAATTTCACCATTAACCTCTTTAGCGTTTGCCCCGAGCCCAGCACGTCATAGATGGCGCCGCCTTATATGTTTGCCCCGAGTCCAGTTCGTCATGAACTTCACAGACCCGTATCTATATGTTTGCCCCGAGCTGAGCACGTCAAAAGCGATCTAGGCGTTTATTGACATATTCTGCGTTCAATGGCGCGCTGGAGCCAGTCTATTCCTAAAAATAGAATCGTAGTTGAGGCTGAAAGAGGGAGGGGGTTCGTTGTTGTTGAAAAGATGGCGCGAGAAAGAGGTTAGCGCGGGCTGAAGCTTTGGAGATGGTCATGGAATCGACGATGATCTCTCGGACCAAGACACCGACGATGATGTTATGTGGAGCGGTGACGAGCGGTCCTCGGAAGACGAAAGTTCCGGGGACAGCGACGCAGAGACGGAGGGGTACGAGGTGAGGCACGAGTTCCAATGGGAACCAACCCGCGTGGTATGTTCACTGGGGAGTCAGATATGATGGTCGACATCCCTCCCACCAAATCCCCATGGATTACTTCAAGTTATTTTTACCACGGAAATACTTGGGGTAATGCTGTTGAAACTAACAGGAGGGCAGCACAATTGCAGCAAGTAACCTTGGCCAGGCACTCAAGGTTGCTCAAATGGGAGGACGTGGGTATGGATGAGCTGCTAGTTTTCCTGTCTTTGATTATCTACCATAGGACCGATCTACATAATTTTTGAACTGATCTGTTCCAAAGACACCCACCTACAACTGTACTGCTGAACCTAGGGGGGTCACCACTGAAAAATTTCTTTTATTGACCTTAGAAGAAAATTTTTGGCAGGGGGGTCATATTTTGCCTGTAGAGTGGGCCAAACCCCAAATTTTCTTTTTTGGCACGGATGGATGGTAAGTACAATAAAAATGCTAAACAATGATGCAAACCACATCCTTGTAGCTTCTATATAGCCTGCAAGGTAAGGTGTTTCAGATTTGAGATTCTCGCAAAAAAATGTCACTTCTCCGAGTTAACGGGTGCCTGGTGTAGAAACACCATAACTCTCCCAAATTGGGTCCCATCTTCAAAATTTTTGAACTAGTCTGTTCCAGAGACACCAACCTACAACTTTGCCGCTGAACCTAGGGGGGTCACCGCTGAAAAAAAATTTTTATTGACCTTTGAACGTATTTTTTGGGAGGAGGTCATATTTTGGTCTGTAGGGTGGACCCAACCCCCGAAATTTCTTTTTTGGCACGGATGGATGGTAAGTACAATAAAAATGCTAAACAATGATGCAAACCACATCTTTGTAGCTTCTATATAGCCTGAAATATAGTAAGTTTAAAAAGTACATGTTAACAGTTCAAAATAACGTTATTCTCCAAAATTAATAACACACATTGGTAACGTCTTGGAAAATTTTATTACACGCTAAAGGGGTTAAGGGGGTAACTGCATTTACCTCCTTATTCCACTGGATCATCCAATTGATTAGTCATATCAGATTCATGGCATGAAAACAATTCAGAAATGAAACCAAAACAAAACAACAATCACAAAGAACATTAACCCTTTACCCGTTCATTTATTTGTAACGTAACGAAAAACGGACGAGTATTCTCGGGGCAAACGGGAAAAGGGTTAATTAATGCACGAAATCCAAATCCGATGAATAAATCACTCATAAAAAATGAAGGCTTAAGCAAAACATATATACCAAGGCAAAGGCATCAAGCAAAGCAAGTAAACCAAAAACATTTTTAAAAAAATACAAACCTTTGCACAATAGACTGGTGCATAGGGCATCATATGCATAGAGCACTGTATAATGTGAGTTAATATGACATTTAGTCTCCAGGATTTCGAAGTGCCATGCATTCAGCAGAGGCAAGCTATGTATTATAATTAATTATCAGATTGAAAACATTCTAGAAGATCAGACATACTGTACGATTACAAAGCCCCATTTCTGAGAAAGGATGATACATCGAGTATATACTCAACCACAAAAACAGTTGAGAAGCAAGGCTTGTTCTTCCGCTGTGACAGGTGGCAACTCTTAGGATCTGGTAGTATGGCTGTTCTCAATACATTTAACCCCTTAACTGGGGATCCCGGACATATCCGTCCAGTTTACATTGAGTTACAGCTAAATACACGGTTAAGGGGTTAACTTAAAAAATGAGAGACCCATCACTCCAGTCACTCCAGTCAAAAAATAAGCCATCATTTACCTTGCAGACCAGGGTCATCTTCTGAGCAGTGGTTGGATTTCCAGCCTCATCCTCCACAGCAACCTGAAACTGAACGGCATCACCGTTTTCAATGGTCTGCTCCTCTTCCGGAGTAACAACTAATACCGATGGAATGCCTGTCATGAACAACACAAACAAATGGTCTTGAACTACAATGGATCGAACAACTTCAAAAATTAAACCCAAAACAAAACTGAAACCTTATTATATATATATATCATCATCATCATCATCATCATCATCATATATATATATATATATACTCATCGCACATTTTTTCACAGTATGGCAAGCAATTCAGCTGGACCATGCAAGATCATAGTCAAGTTTCAATATTAACCCCTTAACTGGGGATCCCAGATATATCCGTCCATTTTACATTGAGTTACAGTTAAATACACGGTTAAGGGGTTAAGTCCAATAAATTTTCATCAACTGGTAATTCGATTAACATCTCTAGTCGCAGTTTGTGTATACCTGATATAGATTAACAACTCCAGGTGACTGAAGTTCAACATAAAATGCCTACAAGCTTGATTCTACGATCTACCAATGTATTTTCCAGTAATAAATAAACAAATACCAACATGACAGAGAAAACAAACGCACGTCGTAAGAAAATTGAGCCGATATGTCTATTGCACCTACATCTGAGCATACAAATGAGATGTTTACCTGGCAGCATTCTGACTTTCAGCATGTTCGAATCACAGGGAAGACCAGGAACCTTTATGGTGAGAGAAAAATTCTAAAACAGAAAAAATCAGCAAACACTCTCTTTTTCATTATGTTCATTCTGTTTTACCTGTTTGTCGTTGATCTTGTCAAGCCATCTGATTCTTAGGATGTTACTGTAGCACTTCATTTCAAATTCCATCACTTATACTTAAAAAGAAGTCTCAAGCATTCCTGGTCATCGTAAAATAACAATACAAATAATCGAAAACTGCTGCACCTCAGCACCTCACTGGGCACTTATTGTATATCAGTCAGTGAAAAAGTGGCATTCTTCAAGATGCCAAAGTACGTCATTTCAAAAATCTGGATCTCTCTCTCCCTCTGGTTGTCAGACCTTCCAATAAATTGAGTATTTTCAGATGTAGGCTTAAAACAGATTTCTTCCAATTAGCATTTCCTCCATAGTCTGTCTTGCTGTTTCCCACTGACTGATCTCTGGAATGACCTGGTCTTTTACGGATGGATTTGAAGTACCATCGATTGATACCCTTAGGTATTAGAACTGGTGCTATAGAAGTGCATAATTATTATTTATTATTACAATCAATATATTCCAGCAATACAAAAGCCCGCTATATTCTTTACCTTTCCCAGACTGCTTGGTACAGATCCTAGAGCCAATACATCCTTCAGGATAAGAGAACTGCCCTTGACTTGCTTGTCACTGTAGCTGATTTCTAGCCCACTGACAAAATATCAATAAACTTTATATAGAGACAAGGTCAATCCAGGAAACACTGACTTAGTGCAACATAAACAACACTGGCTTAGTGCAACATAAATAACACTGACTTAGTGCAACATATACAAGCAACAAAGAACTATATAGTCATAATCTGCAAATGAATACAACTGCCACAGTAATCAATCTAAAAGTCAAATCTCTGATACCTGATCCAAAACAAATAATAGTCGATTAAACAACTAGGCAGATGTTGAATGACAAATTTTTGCTCATCAGTCATCTAGTTGCACCCGACAAAGTTCTTAAGATCAAACCAATCGTGGTCTGTGATTTCAATATATGAAAAAGAAGTTTCACCCTTTAGGCTCAATGCCCCGAGGTTCCGGTGCTGATCCCCATTTTTGTGGCCATCAGCCCCATAGGTGGCTCAGCCATTCATCGGCAGGCGGCCTATTCTGCCGAACCTATGGTTACTTTCGCAATGTTGCCATTGCTACTCAGTTTGATGTTACTACCGCCCTCTAGTGAGTAAGGCTGAGTCGACCCCTTAGGGGCTCCCATGGGAGTGAACCCGTTCTGTTGGTCTGCCTGCCCATCAAGTAACCAATTCTGCCACCATCCCGCCTCAATATATGAACGCAGCTTTCAAATCAAATTGTGAGAACTTAAAAATGAATAATGCTACAATTATATTTGGTTGCATACAGAATAAATCACACCAGGCATTAAACTACAATATATATATATATATATATATATATATATATATATATATATATATATATATATATATATATATATATATATACATACATACATATATATATATATATACATATACATATATATATATACATATATATACATAGACATATATATATATATCTGTAGCAATGTACAAGTGAATTTACAGCTTGTATGCTTTAATTCAGTTCTTGCTTTCTTACGCAGCAGAAAGTTCCGGTTTCAAGTTTGAACTTGGCTTTGTGGAATGTCCGTATTCATCTTGAAATTCGAGTGGGATTTGGAAAGGAGTGCCGATTCTAAAGGGCCCTTCCAGAAACCCAATTGAAAACCTCTGTGGCTCGGCCTCTGAACACAACCACATAGACAGGAAAATAACGTCATACGCAATGCAACTGTGCCAATAGCAAAATGGTATTTCCTGTTTAACCGAATTATGTGTGCACAATGCAACAGGAATCAACCAAGACTCTCTCTCTCTCTCTCTCTCTCTCTCTCTCTCTCTCTCTCTCTCTCTCTCTCTCTCTCTCACCTTATCTCTCTCTCTTTCTATCTCTCTGTCATTCAAACTCTATATTGTTCTGTCACAAGTCATATAAATTAGAAAACCTTTTAAAACAATATTTTTAAAATATTACCTGTAATAGTGAATTTAATCAGACGTGAAGGCAGTTCATGGCCACCAACGGCAAACACTCCGCTTTCGTTCAGCGTCGCCTGAAGCTGAAGACTGTAGGGTCCAATACTTTTCAGATTTTCTAATACCAGAACACATCACAACCATTCTAATGCACACAAACAGAATATCACATGGCCAACTAATAGGGCAAAGAGGGAAACCAAAAATAAGGTGGGCAGATGATGTGGATGAGTGGACAGGACTGCAGATGTTAGGATAGACAATGCTGGAGGAAGGAAATTCAAGCTGTCACCTCAACTTCAGCACATGAAGGAACAAGGAGAAGATGATGATGATGAACTAATATAGCAACATCTAAACACATAGAAATAACGCATAGAATAACTAAACACAGAAATAACTAAATGCATAGAAATATCTAAATGCATAGAAATATCTAAACGCATAGAAATAACTGACCATAAAGAAACACAAAAAATATGAACAGAATGAAAGAAACAGAAAAGAAAATGCCACACTTGACTCATAGCATAGGGTCTTCATGCAGGATTAAAATGGAAGAAAATTGGATAGTAGGACACTAATTTAAGTTAATCATTCTCCTGCAAAACCTTAGTCTCATCTTGCTTTCAAACATATATCTAGCGATCAGACTGAATCCAAAATCCATTAGAAGTGCCTATTGCTTCTGCAAATGAGAACTGCACAGCCCATTTGCAACGGACAGTTTCAAAAATAAGCAATATAATGCACCGTAACAAGACTTGCATAATGCCTCTACTGTTACCCAGAGACATGGTTAAACATAATCAAAGTATAAGCACTTTCATACACAATGGTCAACCACATGACCAAAGCTGATGCATGAATAACATTGACAAATGACCATTGTACAGAGATTTCAAAATTTCCAATATCTAAAATAGACGTTCAACGTGTATTTTTTCATAACAGTCATTCAAAATGAAAGAAGGTGCAGAAAATGAAAACATTCACCCATTCTGTGAAACCAGTATGGCCATGTTTTTCCATGCTGACTTATGTGCTGAGCAATTACTTGGTCTCCACCTTCAGCTAAAATAGATAAATTAATAAACTGTGTATTAATTGATTATTATTATTATTATTATTATTATTATTATTATTATTATTATTATCTACGACAATTTATATAGCGCAGTAACATAACTGGAGCTAAAGTCAAGAGCGCTTTACAAAGGAGTCACTTATAAGAGATGTTAAATAATATAATATAGATATAATATAATATAAGATTATATAATTAATAATAAGAAAACAAAACGAAAAAAGACTGAAAACGTGCCATTAGTGGTTCATATAATGTCATTAATATGACACTTCAACTATAGCACAAACATATTGTTAACAGATCATTATTATTAAACAGAGCCCAGTTATTAACCATAAGTAAAATTACTACCAACATTGATTGACAGAAAAATGCAAGAAATGTTGGACGTAGATATCCAAAAAACACTACCAACCATGATAAATCACTTTAAGTTCCACGAGAAGCTTCTTCTGCTTTGACCCAGGCAGTTTGCTTATCATCTCACCCTTACGGTTGCTAATTTCAAGTTTCATGTCGCCTGTTCGACAAAACATTTCACACAGGCAATATAGATCTCTGTACGATATATCAGCAAGTCTTCAAAAAGTCTGGCTTCAATTTCAGCAAATATATCAGATTGAAACGTTCGAAACAACAAAAACAGATGCTGATGAAGAAAACAAATTATTTCCATAATCAGCTAGATACGGTACTGAATTACGCATGGCCCTGTGATTCTGGACATCATTAACTGAACAAACTACCAAAGATTGATGTTTACTGGAACACTGCAATGGTCCTTTGCATTTAACAAGATAGAATAACATACTGTATATACTCGCGGATAAGTTGACTGCGTTTTAAGCGAATTTTAAAGCATAAATTTCTCGACTTATCTGCGAGTATATACGGTAATATTTGTCTAAAAGGTACAAAGATTCAAAGCAATAGCAGTGGGAGCACTTCCAGAAGAGGTGCAACATAAATACCTTGCTGCACATTACAATAGAAAGATACAAAGCAATACAAAAATATGAATTTGACAAAGAAACGTATTTGTCAATGCAGACTCACCAATAGTGGACCCGGCTGGAAGCTTAGCACCATTCTGCACTTCATCGCCATTTGGCCACGTCAGCACCAGCTTGTCCGGTAATCTTCAGCAACAAACAAGATGCTCGCTTAGAAGCATATATCGTGAAAACCATTGGCAGCTTATAGCCACCGTAAAGAGCAAAATTTATATAACTGTGCAACAAAATTGGCATCTGTCAAACAAAATAAGAGCCAAAATAATATAAAATAGCATTAATAAAACTAGCATCACTAATAAAAGTCCATTACTAAAATGGTGCTGTAGAAGTCTTTGGTGTTACCTAGTTACTCCCAGAAGATAAATGATTTATCATGAGAATCATTATTACAAAGTTCTACATTTATTAATATTATTAATATAATATAAAAGTCTTAGAAGTGTTTACTTTGCCTCTTCTTCGTAAATGAACTTCTTTATCGTTTGTTCGGACGCAGATCGGTCGATCTTGCTCAGTGGAAAGAATCTGATGTCGTCGTACAAGGTGCGGGGCTCGACGTGAACTTCGACCTCGCCCCCAGTTGCGTAGACGTCAGCGCTGTGCTCGCCGTGCAAGAATATCCGCTCGATAGTTCCGTAGGTGATTGGCACAACTCGCGTCAGACGCACCTTAACGAAAACAACGCCAGCTCGACAAAACAAAAACGCACGTCAAATGCAAAATACAATCAAACCCATTTCATATCATCAATTAATTAATAGTAGGATTGGGTGCTGGTGCATATTAAGTGATAAGCTACTGGAGATCACAAGCTCGATCATTTTGAAAAGTATGACATCAAGAAGAGCTTAAGGCATAGTTGTTCAGAATTAAACATAAAATGATAGACAACATCACAGGCTTCAAATGTCTACACACGCACGCACGCATACACACACACCAAATGTATGGACACAAGAAAACTGGAATAAAAGGCCTAATACCTCAGTCCCAGCCAATGGTAACTGACATATTTATCATGTGAGACTAAAGGTAATAAATGGTCTGGACCCAAACCAGCCATTTATAACAAACAATGCATCAACTTCCACTCTGATCTCTGGAACTGACATTGCCTGGCTGACCACTAAACTTTTGCTACAGCTATTTCAATGGTATACTAAGTGCCTAGGAATAAGCATCTACTATACAGCACCTGCTTTAGAAAGTGCTACAGAAAGTCACAAGATTTTACTTACTTACTTAATTACTTACACCCTAATGGATCTCTTAATCATAAACAAAAATAAAAAATCCACACATTTCGCATCAAGACCTCTTGAAAACTACAACTCCTATAAGTTATTACAAATAATTCACCCATAATCAATGTAATAATAATAATAATAATAATAATAATAATAATAATAATAATAATAATAATAATCATAATCAATATCATCATCACCGTCATAACATCACCATCCATATTCACTAATTACTAGACAGAATTTGACTTACTAAAACACCCTTTTTAAAGATCCTGTTGTCCCATTCAACCTCACCAAAGATGCTCCAAGGACCTTGGCGGTTTCTCGGCAGCTCCGGTCTTGTCGTTGTCCCTTTGAAATTACAGAACTTGATCTGTTTGTCGCAGAGTTCGTGGCACTCCTTGAGCCAGCCGAGAAATTCCCTTCCAATGTCCGTGCGCTTCTCTTGCTAACAGCACAGACAACAAGAGACAGTGCCAAACAATATAAAACTTTTGCGTTGACTTGCACACAACACTGCTACAAGAGGACTAGAGAACAGGTTGACAGAGAGTGGACTGTTGGCCTGTTCTGATGAATATCACAATTTTTGCACCCTGAGCAACACCCCAATTTTTTAAACAAACAGTTTAAAAAAGCAGTAAACCATTGAGCAGCTCGTGAAAATGTCGCTTTTCTGACCATGAGGAAGAAACTGATGATTCTCTGAATCACATTTAGTCAAATCTTTTTGAAAGAGGAGACTTTGGTACGTACCACTGTGTCAAGATGCCGTTTTCCGTGCTTTTTTGGCTCCTGAAACAGTTGAGCATAAAAATCGAAAACCTTTATTTCAACAGATTAATTAAATCCATAGATACAGTCAATATCCATCGATTTTCAGGCAGTAAAAATGCTCCTTTCAAAATATGCCATGTAATAATAATGTAATGTAATAATAATGCACCTTAATCGAAAACACTTTAACCCTTTAACTGGCTGTCCAGAGAATACTCGTCAATTCTACATTACATTACAAATAAATGGCCAGCTAAGGAGTTAAAATTATTCAGAACAGAATATTCAAATGTAAACAGCAACAGATTTAATGCATCAGTTCCACGATCAACGATTTTAGAATGACTGTAGTAGATGTTACCTTGACAATTAATCTTGTGTAGGCCGTGTTCTTATCTCGCAGTTTCATTTCGAGGTCAATAAAGGTGAGCTTGTTTGTGCTCACCTGAAACTTGTCATTTGTCCACAACACACCTGAAACTCTAGAAAGCAAGCTTTATGATAAGAAACAAATTTCTGTCTCAGCAAAAAGGCACTCCAATCCAACATTATATAAACAACAATATGTTACAGTACAGCAATATAGTTTAAAGCAATCTGAAAGAAAAAACCTAGCACCAATCATCTATTACATAAAACCGTATTGATCGACATGGTTGTGTGCACTATTAGTGAGAAATAAGTTTCTTCAAACCTATTATAGCATTCCAGTGGAACCACTTTTGATTTTTTTGGAGTTGAACACCATTCAAAGCTGAAATGAAAGACAAATTCATACAATCACTCAGACCTATAGCATTTTTCAACACGTCACGCACAAAACTGTCAAAACCTAAGACTTCACTGGAATTTTGTCATGATAGCCAAAGTTTCACATGTTATCTCTCACAAAAGTCAACAAGCATAACAAATTTCAGAAATATATGCAACAAAATGAAAAATAAATGATTTCAAACTGACAAAATGAGTAGATCAATAATAACAGTACTCTTCGATAGCTGTGTATGGAATAAGACGTCCATTCCAGAAGCATTCAAATATCGGTCTTCGTCCTCTTGCTGGCCGAATGTCGGTAACCACAGAGGTCTCGTGGTCCTCTTCAGTCTCATCAGATACAACTAGATAAAACAATAGAACGTTCTAGAACGTAACAAGTTCTGCATACATGATGGAATGAAAAATTTTATATGCGCTGCCTTTATGATAGCGATACAACATACAGAGTGGCGCAAAAAAAAACTGGACTATATTAATGCAAACCTAAATGTGACTAGTCCGTTTTTTTTGCACTACCCTGTACAAGGCTCAATGAAAGAGCACTCTGAAGGATCTCTTGCCAGCCTCTAAAATTAGAATTTATTACCATGGCAACAGAAACCCCATGGCAAAAACAATATACCTATAACAATGCAAGGAAAGCACTATGAATGGTCTCTTGCCAGTGTCTAAAATTAAAATTTATTACCATGGCAACAGCAGCAACTCCATGACAAAAACAATATACCTTCTGAAATCTGTGAAAATACGGACAAATCTGGAGTGCATCAAAACCATAGAAACAATTCAAGACTCTCACTGAAGTTTCGAACATTAAATCAATCAAATCATGAATCCAATTTGAAACATCAACGTATGCTTATTACTGGCTTCAGCAGGATTCTTAGGATATGTTTCGGTTTCGTAGAGAAACGGATGGTATCGCAGAACGCCCTCAACAATCCCGGTGCCTTCGACTGAGGCCTTGAATTCAAACGTGCTGCCACCTGTGCGAATGTACTGCGTCTGCATGTCGTCACTGACATCCTTCAGATTGACTATCCGGAGCGGCTGATCTCTAAAGCGACTGAAGACTTGTACCTGTTGAATAGCAAACATTTGAAATATCTGCAGTGGAAAAAAACACAGATATTCTGCTACCAAAGTCATACAAAACTTAAAACTCTCTCATTCTTCCCTCCTCTCTCACTTTCTCCCCTCCTTTCTCTCTGTCTGTATGTCTCTGTCTGTCTCTGTCTCTTTCTCTGTCTGTCTCTCTTTCTCTATAGTATCTCTTAATCACTATTGTTTACAGTCTATTTAGGCCAGGTCAGGTCTTCATCCTCCGCCTGTGTCCAATGTCTCAGTGACATCTCCCAAAAGTTCTCGGTTCTTTCCAATTTTTTCCAAGGTCATTCGATGTCTTCTGTCAGTTTTTTGCCATTGAGATTCAGTCCTGCCATGTGTAGATCCTCTTCCAATCTGTCCACCCATCATCTTTTTGGTCTTCTTTTAGATCTTTTCCCTCCGGGTTTTAGCTGAAAGGTCTCTATATAACATCATCTAAAGTTGACAATAATTTTCCAGTAGTCTAACAAATAGCATCAAAGTTTTCTTAACAGAAACTACAACATATATAAACAATTTATAACTGAAAACCAAAAGATATTTACATTGAATAAAATAGTGCAGAAACTGCTGCAAATGCTCAAAATCCAAAAACCATAGCATCAAAAAATAATCGAGCATAATTTAAATCGTAAAAATTAATTAGCAAGCATTATGAATCCTAGCAATAAAACAACTCTGAACAGAAGAAAAGGCGCATCATAATGTCTAAAAATCCACGGCGGCAAATCAATAGATTTCATTCTTTGCCAAAGCACGTGAATAACAACATTTCTAAAAACTTGCCATTGTTTCAAAAAATCACGATCTGTACATTTCAGACATACCTCTATATTGATCTTTGAGAAGCCATCATCACTCTAAAATAAAACATTTAGAAACTAAGAAATGTGTTAAAATAAAACCCAATTCACGTGAACACAATACGCCTGTTATGTAATACAGGTTGGACAATGGACACCACTGCCAACATGTCATTCTCCATCACACTGTTGATGGATAAACGCAAGGCATCATAATTATGTCATAAATGTCCAGCGGTAACTTGTTCTTTTCCTTAGTCTTAGTCTTAATCTTTTCAAAACCGGATTTTTTTCAATGCATAACATCCACAACATACAGTTTGGGTTAAACAAAGTCTCCTTATGCTGTTAACCGGGGTAGGTCCTGAATAGCAGCCTATTGCCATAGGCAACTATTTGCTTGCCAAGTATTTGCCTTGCTGGCCAAGATTTGCCGAGGCGAATACTTGCAAAAACGTGATACTCGGCCAAGGCGAATGTCTGGGGGCGATTTCCGGTTTATTCCTATTACAATACACCAGGCAAGTAAACGTACTAAAGATATAGCCATAAATCTCAAACCATGTAACAAAGCTGGTGCTCCTTGCACCAATCATAATCCAATCGTCGTCAAAATTATAAGGCAACATGCAAAATTAATAAAATACTTCAAGGTTGCAGCATTACCAAATTTTCAGAAGCGGAACCCGCTCTGCTAACATTGCCCATCGGTCCGTGAAGATAATAATGATAAATATGGCTGAAATTATAAACAAATAACGACTTCAAACCACAATTTCAAAACTCTGCTTTGCTAGCACAAAATAATAACAAACCAATAACATAAACACCAATGAGCTTCGTTAAAACACCATTCATCAACCAATCAAGTAGCAAGTATACCTCCCATTTGATCATTCTGTACTAAAGTCTCATTTATATACATATATGGAACAGTTTGACTACTTACGCAAGTTGTCTTGTCCATTCCTTTATGTGGGTGCGAAGGTACGTTACGTGGTTGAGATTGACTCCCGTAATAATCACAGCAGTGAAGCTTTCGCGTTCAACTTCTTCGTTCACTAGCTTCTTGAGGATTTCGTCCTCATCTTTCAGGTGACTAGAATCACCTGGCTGAAAAATCAATCACCCGGCAGCTGAAAAATCCATCGATTTTGTTATTAACCCTTTAACCGAGAACCCCCAAATATATCCGTCCATTTTACATTGAGCAACAGTTAAAAATGCAAGGTAAAGGGTTAATCAGACTGGACCGAGATAAATCTCTGATTGGCTTCAATCATCCATGTATGAAGACTGTTCTGCATTGGTTACCGTATTCAGCCAAGGATACGTTTCATGTCTTGAATTTCATGTCATGTTGCACTATCTCTTAATGGTTATGCCCAGTCATATCTGTGAAAGTCACTCCACTTTCTGAGCTCATTCAATGGCTGGCCTTATCTTTAATCTGTTTCTCAAGCCCTCCTCAGAGTGCCACAAGCAGAAACCCCCAATTTGAGAAGCAAAATTTTTAGTCAGTTTGGTCTATCTTCTGGAATGTCCTTGGCCCCAGTACGAGTAATTAAACCACTGCAGAGTTCCATGGCCGTCTTTACAAAACAATGTACAACCAATCTCTTTAGCAATATGCAGCAATTGCAGTGGTAGTGCTTCGAATGATTTTCCAGAAGAGACATTATATAAATATCATGTTAAATTACATTACATTACATAACAACCAAAACAAATGACAGCATAATGATTACTTTAAAAGGCAAGAAGTAATTTGACTTAGTAGTTATGACATAAGTATAAATATGACAATTTAAATTGTGTATTTGAGCCTGCTGTGGAAGTTTAACAGGCAGGGCGTTAGACTTATACAACATACCGATAACTGTTTTATAAATGCCTTTGCTATCGGCAACTAACAACTTGCACGCCAAGTATTTGCCGAGGCGAATACTTTCAAAAACGTGATATTTGGTCGAGGTAAATTTCCGAGGCGATTTCCGGTTGACGTCTAGCATCAGTACAGCCATGCAGACAACACAGGGCTACGTTAACAGCATAGCTGAAGGCTGACTGGCAGTTAATACAATATACATCAAATAACACCACAGCATACGTAGAAACAAAACAAGAAGGGCGTTCACTAAATAGAATTATCTACTGAAACGATTCTCAGTAGATACTTTTACACTCAAGAATCCACGTATCCTCAACTAGTGATTAACATACTTTCCGATTACGTATCCACGTTCTATATATGGACTCCTTATTCTTTTCTTTCTGTTCAAACTCTTCTTTTGAGATCTTCAGTTCGTGGACATCAGGATAGCCCCTCGGCTTCGAGATCATCTGCAAAAAGTGAAAATGACGGTCAACTTACTTCGGCCACGATGTTTTCCATCTCAAAACAGTAAACCAGTGCTTCTTCAACCAGGGGTACTTGTACTTGTACCCCTTGGGGGTACTTGTACCCCTTGGGGTAACTTGAGGGACATTGTGGAGGTATGCAGAATGATCCATAAATAAAGTCTCTCTTAAAGACTTTCACTTCAATGTATTATGTACACTGTACTTGGAACTGTAGAAATGTTTGTAATAAATTAGAAATTGTAAAAGAAAAACCCACTTTCTGGCTTGTCCACAATCTGTGACAGAAGTACGTTACAGTTTAAAACGTTTCAATATATTACAGATTACAACATATTATATATTAACTTTTGTCCTCATATAAGGCAATGTAGGTTGGTAGAGGTACTTTGCTCTCTTATACTTGTTTCAGGGGCACGTAATCACAAAAAGGTTAAGAACCACAGCACTAAAGAGTAAAACTGCTGAGACAAGCACAATTACTGAAGTAAAACCAGTAGAAGAATCGTAATCTGCAAGTAAATCTGTTCATAATTTGTAAGATTAAGTTAAAAAAAAATTAAAGACCTATCACAGAGAAAACTACTATTATCTGAAATCGCAAAATGGCAAAATCTTATCACATGGAACCTACCTGAGTGCAATTCCCAATAAAGAAAACCGCCTGCTTCCCGCCGACACCAAAATACGATATATCGCTGTTCAAGGAGCGAGGAGCGCACACCGGAGTGGGAGCGTCCTCTTGTTCTTTGTCGTTGCCGTTGTCAACCTGGCTCCTGTATAATAGCACAATGCCAAAAAGTCTTATCAGAAACAATAAAATATAAAATAGCATGAAATTCACCAACGCATATCCTATAATTATAAAAGGAGAAGATGCAAACGTTTGGCCATAGTGCCAGTATGGAAAGCAAACGATTGATAAAGGTCCGCATGGAAGGTGCAGTGGAAGAATCCAGTATGAAAGGGCAGTCCAGACGAAAATGGAGAGATGACATCACAAAGTGGATTCGTATGAACATTGGAGAAATTGTACACATAGCTCAAGACCGTAAGAAATGGCATCAAATAACAAACAGCGATAATGGTCTCAATGCTTCCTGACTGCACTACGATAAAAAGAAGATATCCCATAATACGGGGGGTGGAGTCGTGGAAGAATTCCTACCACGCAATCAGAGGGTAGCAAGTTCGAACCTGACCCTCACCACTGCGTAGTGACCTTAGAAGAGTAGTTCACCTCATTCACCCATTTCATCCCCACATGGACCTAAATTAGGGCAGAAAACTCGTTCTCATTACACTATAATATAATATAATAAACACAAATTTACCCCACCACAATCAAATAAACTCATATGGAAGGATTTCAAAAATAAGAAAAAGTCATCAAAAACATAACTTTAAAATATTTACATTACTCCTTTGGGGTCCTTCCGGATGAACTTGGACAGCCGATAAATCGCCCAATTGTTGAGCTGGCGCGATGTCATCCCCTTTCCGTTGTCAAGAAATATTATGATGTTCTTATTTGGTGTCTCTTCATCCAAGACCTAGCAAATATCAGATTCAATGATAGTTACCGTATTCTTGCTCATATAAGACGCACCCAAGTATAAGACGCACCCAAGTATAAGACGCACCAGATTATAAGATTAGACGGTTTTGATGATTTTTTTTAATTAAGGCTAAGACGCCCCCATATATAAGATGCACCAAGAGAGTCAAATACTGGGCTTCTACATGTCTTATATGCATGAAAATACTGTATCTGTTGGTTTAAAATGCCTTTCAAGGATAATGTATCAACACAAATACACAACAACAGCAAAGCAAAGCATTACTATAATGTCTTTATGTATAGAATTGCAAAAGCATTACATTCTAAACTCATTTTCTTTGTACAGGTGCATATACAAATTCACCGAGTGTTTCTCGTTGAAATTAATGCTACCAACACTGAATTTACAACCTCCATAATTTTCATCTTTGGTGCAACTCACCAGTCTCATTTCTATGTTTCGTGGTCCCATGTTGTCAACCGTTGCGGCCAATGCATTATCAATCAATTCAGCAAATGCATATGCTATAACACAATATTTCATTATAAAAATTTCAGAAACATTCTAAACATTGCTTAAACAATGGGTTCTTTTATACTGTAGTCATTCTTTAATAGCATACTACTACTACTGCTACTGCTGCTGCTGCTGCTACTACTGCTGCTGCTGCTGCTGCTGCTACTACTACTACTACTACTACTACTACTACTACTACTACTACTACTACTACTACTGCTGCTGCTGCTGCTGCTACTACTACTACTACTACTACTGCTGCTGCTACTACTACTATTATTGTTATTATTATCATTAACCCCACAACATGCTCATTGATATCTCACAAACACATAATGCAAACAATGTCTCACAAATGAAATTATTTCACACGTGACCTACAAACTTCACTACATAAACTTCAGCTGCGAGTGGCACTTGTCAACACGATACATTATGCATAGGTAATACGTGATGAGCAGTGCTCATCAATATGGCACTTAAGGAGTTAATGGCAATCAGTATTCAAAAGAATCTTATCATATGCACAACAGAAACCCATTAACATGAGCTCAACTACATGGACCTTTTAGTCAACACAGGCCTTTATATAGGTCCAACAGGCCATTTTATATAGTTCAACAAGGACTCATTTGGTTTCTTTGGATAGGGCTAACATGAACTCTTGGTTAACATGGATGCATTCTTCGACGCCTGAAGTCTGCGCTAGTTAAGTTTTGTAGAACTGTGAAATCATGGATGACAAAAAAAATAAACCATCCAATACAAGTCAATTGTGTAAACAGAGGCCAAAAACTAGCAACAGAATTTCCAAAGGGACATACACAGTTATAGAAGACACAGCTGTTTGTTTTCCTGCATAACAGCATCAGTCACCTTCTTATTACAATCAAGATTTCAAAAACTGCACTTAGAAACAAGCATCTCTGCCTGCGACAGACAAGCGTGTCTAGTCTGTCTACATCAACGTTAAAACGAAGGAGAATGAGACTTTCTCTGTCGAACTCTGCTTATGGGGATTCAGAATTGTGGGAAGGCAATTCAACACAATTGCTGAAGAGGCTGAAGCAACTCGTTACTAGGAAATCATATACTCTCTTTTAGACAATGTTAGCCCAGAATATCAATTTCATTTGGGGCAGCCCCGAAAAAATGCCTAGTAGAATAATTATTACAAGATGACAGACAGAATGAGGAACCATGATCAATATGGCTGAGGATGTGAATGAATGAATGAATGTCTCATCTCTAGTAGACAAGAAGAACTAACGCAGAGGGTTGTGGCCTTCTGAAGCATAGTACTCGTACATTCCTCCCTTCACGATAGTATCATAATGCGGCAGAAAGTCAACCATCTCTCGGGTCTGTTCGACCAGCTCCTGACCAACGCTCGACAACACGTACAGGGTGTCGCCGCTCTGAACATATTCTAGCAACACATACAACTAATATATATACCAAAGTGGTATAGCACACAAAAACAAATATATACAATTAAGATTTTTGATAAGAAAGTAGACCATTTATAAGTAAGTAGGTGAAAAATCTTGTAAACTTATATAGCGCTTTGGAAAGTAATACAGCAGTAGCTGCTTATTCTTATTGATTTAATCTTTCTTTGAAATAGTTATAGGCAAGGTAGGTTATCGGCCAGGCAAAGGTCAGTGTATCCATGAGGTGGCAGGTCAGGCTGTCGTTATAGCTATGGAGGAAATGACTTTTGGTATATAGGAAGGTTATGTGGATTTTTCAAACCACATGCATTATTTGAATATATGACTGTCTTTCTTTATAGGTATTTTACACAACAACCACATTATACCAATGGTTATCTATACTGCACATACTAAGCCATATTTCTAGGGCAATAGTTATATGGACACATGAAAGTGTCAAAATGTAAATGGACATGTACATGCATATTACCCCATGTTTGATCATTGCTTATTTCCACTCTGTTTGTAGTTGTTATCACAAATTTATCATCATCACTCAAACCAAGCTCCTAAAGCAAACAAACAAAAGTTCAGTCTGCAAGCGCAAAAACAGCAGGATAACCACAACAGCCAAGAACAACTTCAAAGCAAAGCAAACTACTAGCACTATGTTCAATTCAAAAAAACCATAATCAATCATTACAATCACACCATGGAAGTCTAGCAAATGATTACTTCATACTTCATACTTAATACAGAAAATGAGAATGATGTTCTGTCAATATTACATTTTATTACTCCATTCATACTGTGCTGACCAAAGCTTATTGACAATCAGCGACTTTAAAGGACCATAAATTCAGTGGAAATAGATGGCAATTTCAGCAATAGATCTACTTTTGTAGATTCTGTGGCTCACAATATTAAAATTTTGTAGAATTATGTTGCAACAAAACTTTCAAGTACAGAAGCATGATCATTTAAACTGTCAATTATTCTATTAGCAATCCATGAATTCTTCAAACCATATAAACTACCGGTACTCATTGAAATTCAATGAGATATTTTAAAACAGCAATACGGGTACACATGGACCTCATACAAACTCATGGTTTAAGCTTGATCCACCGGTGCATTATGCGAACTCAGTTAAGCATAGTGCATCATAATACGCTATATTGCAAGATACAATGAAAAGGCGCTACAGAAATTTATGCCTGGCCTAAATAGTGACTGGACAACAATGCACCTCACAAAGCCTTGTCCGGAGAGCGGCGTACGTGGGCAGTTCGGACAGAGCCAGATCCCGTTGCGTCCCGCCCTCCTTTCGACAGTCGTGCACGTAGATTTCCCCGTTTCTCGGTCTGCTCCCGCACAGCGAATGATCGGCCATTGCCTTTTAAAAAATGAACGCCTCGATTAACGGAAAAACAAACAACCGTCGTTCGTATACGACGCCATTTGCTAGACCAAAGCGACCGACCGGAAATCAGATAGCTATGTTTATCTAGCGCTGGTCATACCATCCAATCCCATTTAAACAGAGATGAGACGAACTAATTGTCTGCGGCAAGCTGCTGGTCTCGACGATTCCGAGGGACACTGAATTGATAGATGGGCTGTCTGTCTGTTGTAGGTTCATTTATAGATGCGTCCGTCAGAAGACGATGAATGTTTGACGGATGGATTAGGTGGATATTTATATTCAACCTTTAGCTGATCACACCCAGGAGAATACCGCTGCGCAATGGTAATGTGGCCCACGTTGGCTCAGAGTTCAGAGCTCGGGGTGAAAGTGGACTGTGGAATCCGTTGTTCAACGTTACGATGCTTGTATTGATTAGTGTAACGACTGACAAAATTCATTCTGTGTCCTGACTCTTGAGAATTATTTATAAACCGTAGAACAGTTGATCTATCTATTTTGTAATGCAATTTACTGTTGCACCTTGGCTACACTTCGAAATTAAGACAGTTTTACGATGATTGTTGTCTTGTAGTAATACTATGACTTATATTTTAATTTTTTAGATAGTCTGCCATGTTGCATCCACACTTTCAGGCTAAATGAATTTGGAATTGATACATTAGGGCTATATAAATCCACGAGATTATACATACTTACTAAATCTGTATAACCTTGACGCTAGTGGGAGATCGGCGGCTGAGCTGTTGTGAACCCTAGAAACTCTCTTCGGCGGAATGTTTCGGGCCGTGAAGACGCTGAGCACGGCGGCCAGGGCGTTGGTTTCGAACGACTTAAAGCCGATCGTTAAGTCCATTCGCTACTCCTCCTCGGACGCCGAGTAAGACGACACTCATCACCAATCGCCGCTATTATCGCCCACTTAACATCTACTCATCTGAACATTGCTTAAGCAACGAGGGTACTTTCCCGTTATCCGGACCCCAGTTAAGTGTAATGGCTTTTCGGTCGGGAACCTAACCCTTACCATAACCCTAACGCCTCTCTAGCCATCCCTATACTGGGGTCCGAATAACGGGAAAGAACCGCAAAAAGTTATTTTATACTGTAGTCGTTTTTAATAGTATTTCTGTTGTTATTATTATTATTATTATTATTATTATTATTATTAAGTAATATTAGCCTGGGGTTGAAATGTCTTGAGGGTGAAACATTCAGCTCTAATGGACTCCCAGCATTTGTACAAGAATTGTACTACTGCACATTCATTATTCCGTTAAAGAAGTTATAGGTTGCCTTTAATCATACTTTTGGCCTGCTCTCAACCCTGTTGTCTAACCCCTAAAGGGCTTTGATGGACATCTGGAGGTTCACAGAGCACAGTTTGAGAACTGCTGCCCTATGCACTCATGGTAAAGGTAGCACAATTGATTGCTTTATAGAGGGCTTTTTTGTAAAAAAAAACATATTTTCTGGAAGGCATTAGTTGGAAGTTATTTGTCAATATGATGTAGCAGCCGTACAGTTACTATAATGATTATAATCAATACAACACTGTATAATGTGTTTTTAATTAACATGCTGAAGAAACTCTACAAATGTGCATTCATGTGCCATTCTGCCTTGTTCTGGCACAAGAGGCGCTATACAAATATTTTGTTACATTACATTCAGGGCACGATTTGTAGGGGGAAGGGGATATCTCCCCCCACTGCCCAACAGCATCCCCCCTACTGCTACATAACTCCACCATTACATCCCCCTGCTGCTACACTTCCCCAACAACTACATCCCCTCCAAGCTCAACATATTCCCCCCACTGCTCCAGGTCACAAATCGCACCCTGATTACATTACGTTACATTACATTACAACAAAACCCCAGCTTTATATGCTAACGGTTGTTGGCTGTTATTAGTTGGTTGGACTTGCATGGTTTGCCTATATTACACTAGGAAAACTGGGAAAAACAAGTTGCCGTGTAATGATTGATTTGATTGCTTAATTGATTGACTCTTTGATTGACTAAACAAGATAAATAGGATAATAAATAAAGGTGCTGTTCATTTTCAGGTGGACTTACCGTAGTGTAAAAACAAAAATCCCAAAGGGCAATATCATTAAAAGTGAAGCTATCATGGCAGTCATGTGGTATTGGATTCTATTTCACGTGTGGTATGACTTCGGCCACCTTGCGGTAAGCACAATGTTTATTCTAGCCACCTTGACATTGGGGGATTTTGTAATGTTTGGGGGGAAAAGTGTGTTAGTCTCCACACTTTTGGGGGGGAAATTTCCATTCCCCAGCCAGCATGTAAACAATTTTGGGAAGGAATATTAAAACTTGGGGGGGAATTTCCCCCAGAGAAGGCCTAGAATAAACACTGGGTAAGCAGAATTAAATTTTAATTTTATACATAAATGAATACTTTCTGCAGACACTTCTTTGTTATGAGCTTTATAATTGCTAGGAAATTCTGAATACCTTGAAACTCTAATACCACTAATTTGTTGGGGTCATTAAAAAAATTGTTTAGATTCATGTGCCATATTTCAGATAGTACCTCTTTTTCAGATAGTACCAGGAACTCAGGGGCGGGAAGATAGATGAGTGGTAATATCACTGGGCAGGGACACGGGTTCAATTTAAGGTCGACTCAGCCTTAATCGCCAGAGGGCGATAGTAACATCAAAATGAGTAGCAATGGCAACATTAATCATAGGTTCGGGCGGAAGAGACTGGCCAGACTTAGCCACCTATGGGCTGATGGCCTTATGGGCATTGTCAATTTGAAAATTACTTTTTTTTTTTTTTTTACCAGGAACTCAGACATTTTTCTAGCAGCTTTCAAGTGTCTAGTTAATCATATGAAGACAGACTAAATTTTGTTTTATTTGAAAAGCTTTTGTTCTAACCATTTTTTATTGTCTGTTTTTCATATTTTAAGGGACATTTTGAATATCCTGATCCTTCTAAATGGACGGACAAGGAACTTGGAATTCCGCCACTCACCGAAGATTGACCAGTTGTCGGTTCTAAGTTTGAAAAAAACAATAGTGGAACTTATTCATATGTGATAGTTGTTAATAAAATAGTAAATAAAAGGTAACTCATTTTCTGTTTTAAACTTTTTCTGTAAATTTCACACACACACAGTCTGTATAAAATGCACGCACCCACATGCAGGGTACAGCACATACAATATGCTTATCAATATGGTGGCTGTCTTGATTTATGTGGATTGAAACTTGACTTTTATACAAATGTAATTCCTTTTGGGGGTGAGGAGTTAACAGAGTGGTACTGGTAACAACATTGGACGATAGAGCAGAAGGTCACGGGTTCAATACCCACAGGATCCCTAAGGTCGACTCATCCTAACTCGCTAGAGGGTGGTGGTAAAACGAGGAGCAGCGTTAAGATGCAAGGTAAAATGTGGGTGGGTGAAAGTAATGGCAATCTACCCCAGATTAATGGCTTATAACACCTGGTACATCGCTGATTGCCTAGACCAGAGATAAGTGCCGGAACACAACGCTTGGACTCGAGTATGGGACCTATCTTTACCTTTAATTCCTTATGAACAGCGGCTCTCATGACCCTTATCTGTATGGCCCATATTTGAATTTACATTTTTGTGGCCCACCTGTTAAATTAAACATTGGCATTATGCTGTATAGACTATAGATCAAGTGTGGATAAAAGATGATGCCATCTTTTTGCTTGTCAGACTTTTTAGGACGTTAAAGAGGCAACAGCAATACCTTTGAGAGGGTCCACCCACTTAAATTACTATCCGCATTCAATAACCTAGTTTTCGGAGATAACCAAACCTTGCACTAAAATTCCTTCACTCGTAATTGACATGCTTTACTCATGGGTGCCCACATAAATTTTTCCAGTAGAGGCAAAACACAATGGTCACGATTTCGCCACATAAATTTCTCCAGGCCGGGGCACAGTACTTTTTGACAGAATGGTAATGGTAAATTTCAATGTGAAATGTTGGTATTTACATTTTCTATAAGGCAACTGCTCCCTCTTGCCCTAATGTGTGGGCACCCATGGCTGTACTCCTTTGTGCATTTGAGCATACTCATGCTTCAGTGTTTATTCTAGCCACCTTGACGTTGGGGGGATTTTTCAATGTTTGGGGGGAAGATCTGAGTGTCCAAAAATGTTGACAAACAAAAAAAAGGTTATTCATCCTTCCAAATTGTGGTGACAAGCAAAAAAGGTCATCATGTCCTTCCTTATCTTTCCTTTTATCCTTCTTCCAAAATGAAAAGCCCCTTCTCATCACACTTTGGGGGGATTTCCATCCCCAATGCAACATATAAAAATTAGGGGGGTTCTAAAAAACAGGCCTAGAATAAACACTGCTCATGCTTGCAGCCTACAGTTAGGGGTCGTCCATTAATGATGCAACACAATTTGGCACTTTTTTACCTCCTCCCTACGTAACGCAACGCAACAAAAAGTCAGACCCCTTAAAGTATGACGTAACAATGGGCCGACCCCCGTTTTCGTCTTTTGAAAAGTCGACAAGCAAAAAAGGTAATTCATCCTTGTATTTTTTCCCCTCTCCAAACATACTGACAAGCAAAAAATGGTTATCCTAGTATTTTCCCTCTCCAAATACTCTGACAACAGTGGCGGTTCTAGGATTTGGCATGTGGGGGAGCCGTTGGGGGGCAACTTCTAATCATGGGGGCAAACTATTTGTTGTTTAATGTATGTATCATTAAGTATAGGGTCTCAACTGGGGAGGCCACTGGGGGGCCAGGCACTCAAAAGGGGGATACGGGCCCCCCGGTAGAGCCGCCACTGCCTGACAAGCAAAAAGGTCGTCATTTAAAACTTTTGTGTTGCTTTACGTCACATTTACGGAACCCCCTCCCCTCGTCACACTTCGTAACAAATGTCCGGACCCCCTCCCCTAGCCGTGTTACGTCATTTGTGGACGAGCCCTTACAGTAACAAAGTACAGTATATCCATTATCCAATGGGTCAATGACACGAGGACGGTTAAGGAACAGAACATTGGATGATTGGAACCAAGAGAGCGACCAGAGATTCACAAAATAAATGCTCTATATCAATGTGTGTGGTGACTGGTGACTGTGGTCTCGGTGCCCAGGCCCTCTGTGTTGTCGACCGTTGGGACGAAGGAACGTTGGGACGATGTAGCATCGGGTGTCGTCGTTGTTTTTGTTATTGTGCCAATGGCAGGAATCGACGTCGACGACTACGATCTGCTAGCAGAGAACAGGCGAGTAAAGAAGACAACGACAACGACGAAACGAGCGCTCTCTTCTTCTCCGCTGCATAATTGCCCGTGAAAACTTCGACGACATGCTTTGTGTTTGAGGCTGCGTCGTCGTCGAGGGTCGTGCGCCCGGCAGAGGCCGACGCCCGGCGTCGTGCGAACGGTACCCGATACTCCACCGTCAACGGCGACCCATTATAGACGACGAAAGTTTCACTTTAACGCCGCAGATATATCGCCTAAATTATTTTATGCATTTTGCATCGGGGACGGGCTTGAAGTGCGCAACATTCTGTCGACTCGATGCCGGTATTAAAGCTTTCTGGGGGCTAGGAACTTGGGAAGCGGCAAAGAAGGGCCATCTGCCCATCCCCAGGGACTCGGCATTTCAGGAGCCTTAGCAAATGCGTAGGAGGGTGGCCACAATGGGTGGCTCGACCCATTTCGTGGATCGTTGCATGGCGTCATCGCAATTTTTTGAGCAGTACTGTATATATTATACACTATAAGGCTATATATAGTTTTTTATTTATATGGCGGTTATTATTGGGGGCGGTGACAGGTGATCATAACTGGGGCGGTCAAAACTGTGGTGGTCATAACGGGAGCGGTCATAGCAGAGGCGGCCATAGCGGGGGCAGTCATAGCTGGGGCGGCTAAAATGTGATACCTTGCAATTTCGGCAGTAGAGTTGATCGGGTTGACTGTGACTGAATTTTCTGAAATTAAATGGTAATATAATTAAAGTTTAAGTCCGCTGATATCATTCCGAGACTTCCACTTCAAAAGCACGCCACAACAGGGCACACAACACACGTGAGCTGAAATCACCATCAACTAGAACCTTCTCGTAATGTGGCCACACATCTCTTACTCTGTTTTATTTTGTGATCGGTATTCGTTCACTTATACTTCTAATAAATTTGTCAATGCCACATTTTCCATTGTTAACTGTGAGCAATAGGAAGCAACAATCCACGTGCTCAAACAATACAAGTTAAAAAGGACACAGGAATGCAAATTCTAGACCGCACATTTGGTACATAGTTGGCTGCTCTAGCACCGCGTTTCAATGCACCTGTACCTAATGTGTTCACGCAGTCTATCGACTAGTCGCCACACTAATCTTGACTTTCTTACTTGCTTGCCTACTTACTTGCTTGCTTACATAACAAATAACATACTGGGTTACTAAATACTCTACATACTTACATGCATACATACAGAAAAACAAGAAGGCCTACACAGAGTCATCAGTAATGTTATTTTGAACTTGATAATACTGCTGCTGTGGTATTACCATAGTAAACACCCCGTGGTATTACTACATGACAAAAATCTGTTACCACGATAATACTGCAGTTTTTGATGAATTTTTCCCATTACTGTGGTAATTATCGCAGTTACTGTGATTCCCGCGGTAACCATTACTGTGTCACTCTCTATCGATTACTGTCCTGGATGTGTTTCAGATTACTTTTCAATGAAAATGTACCTGACACACTTTATGAAATCGAAGAAGGGGAAACCAATGAAAATGCCGCTGACTGTCTTGACGTAAATTCAGAGTGTGATTCATTCAGTTCACTTGACTGCGAGTTGAGTAATTTACACTTGTATGCCACCACCCCTCCTAACCGCAGAGCTCAGGTGCGATGCAAGGGCAAGAAAAGAACCTTCCAAGCAAAGGTTGCATATGCAAAGACAGCGATTCAGAAGCAGGTTAGCCACCGAAAGACGAGTCTGCCGTTGCCTTTCCTAGATCTCGAAAACGAAGACATGAGCGACTCCGACCATGTGGCCACACCGCCGACGAGCGACGCAAACGCCAAACGGAAAAAAGAAACTCGGCGTCGGAACAGCGACCGTAGCCTGAAGACCGAACTGAATCCTTTTTCCGAGCTGGAACTTTCCACTTCGGCGGCGGCCGAATCGATGACCGTCGACACGGCGAGCAGGTTCCAGTGCGTACAGCAGACTCTGGCGACGAAAAAGGGCGCCGACACAATGCCGATGAGCATGTTCAAGACAAATATGCCCGCCCTGCATCTTTCTCCGTCAAATGCCAATCTGAACATTCCCAAAGATCGATTTGAATTCCACAGGAACGTTCACGATGCTGATAAGCTTGGGGAACGTGCCTCGAAAGGAGAAGGACATCTCGGACAGGTACCTGCGACAGTTGAGCAGCGAGCAGGAGATGTGGCGGAGCAACTTGAGCGACATGATCTGGCTGGAGCTCCAAGCTCGCTTCAACGGTCGCTCGGTCGAAGACCACGACTTGGAGTTGTGTGCCGCACGTCAGGGCGTCGGCGAAACTCTCCTGCGCATACTTGAATTTCGAGTCGCTTTGCCGCCGGCCGACGTTCTCAACGGCTTCAGATCCGGCTACACCGAAGAGATGCAGAGGTGGTGCCTTATGTCGTGTTCGAGATACGGCACCTGCTTGTACGAATCAGTTTCGGCTCAGGAAACTGCCCTCAGAGAAATCACCCTGCTTCTGCGACAGCTGGAGCGCGCCGAGTCGCTCTATCCGACTCAGAAAGCTCTTGCCCGGGAACACGCGATGTACACCACACCCGAATTCCAGTGCCATCTGGGAACTCTGTGCCTGTGGCAGAACATCACCATTGATATTGCCAGAAAGTTGCTTTCGGTTGCGAAGATCATCTCCATCGAGTCAACCAAAGGCACGCCGTGGAGCTGTATTGACCTCAAGTCTCTCGAGCGAATGGTTCAGAGCGTGCAGATGCCTGTTGATGGCGAAGAAGAAGAAGGTGGTGATGAAGAGGAAGAAGGTGACAGCGATGATGAGGATGAAGGCGACGATGAAGAGGAAAGAATACAGCCCGATCCGTGTGAATCGTCTGTAAGTTCAGCGAAAAAGCGCGTCTGCTTTGAAGATCACGCCACAGAGATAGGTTATAATCGTGAAACTCAAAGAGAGATTCACGGCAACTCGGATGCCCATGGTTCCAAGTCGTCGGTTTCGTCGACAGGAAACGGCGCCGAAAATCTCACCCTCACGTCGGTTTATCGCCAGCACATCGACAGGACGCTTAAGAAGACCGGCTTGAAGAAATTGCGGCTACGACTCAAAGAGCTGCTGAATTCGACGTTGCAGCGGACGAGGCTGGTTCTTTCGATGCCAAAAGAAACGTCTGAACATAGTGTACCGCCGCTGGTAAGTTTCAAACAGGATATTCCGTATCCAGTGGCGTGCAGAGCAGTGGATGCCCGGAGCCAGATAAAAAAAGGTAGTTGAGTCAATTTTGGCGTCCCTATCTGGTCAGCCCCCGGGGCTACCGCCCCCTCTGCATGCTGCTGCCTGTATTAATGCTATGCTATCGATATTTTGATTTTGCAACCGTTTCTGCTTCAATTTGTGTTTTGTGTCCATTACTTGTATTCATTTAAATAACAGTTCTTGAATTTTGACTTCATATTTAAGTGACCACACAAAAACTAATGGAAAGCAAATGAGGCCGTTATGTAGAACTTTGAAAAAAATCTTTTAGAAAAGGCATGATAGGTTTTCTGAAGACTGGTCAAAAGGTCAAAAAGGTCAAAAGCATACATGCTTTTGACCTTGTAGGGTTTCAATTACAGTTTTCATTATTATTTGTTAATCTTGATGCCTCGACTTGAAATTTGCCTACTAACATGTATTGTCGATGTATTTATGTGGCAGAATAAGATATGTTTTGTTATTATTCAAATTTGAAATGTTATCTGGTACATTTCAGGTCTGTACACTAAGAGTGCTCTTTTGACTATTGCTAATTATATCACATCTATGCACTGCATTTGATTGTGCAGAATTTGAATGCTAATAAAGACCCAGATTTTTTGTTAGAAAAAACTTTATCTCAAATTCCAAGCCATTGAAGTCATGTGGCTTTTTTGCAAAAAATTTTCCATTTCAAAGCCCATAGTTTTATCTAACCCAAAGTCTGACAAGTTTGCCATGCTATCGAAATTGCCATTATTGCTTCATGATTTCCTTTAAAGGATTTGCCACCTTATTGTTTATTAGAAATAGAATTTGAATTTGTAATAATCTGCTTGTCTTCTGATATTCCTTGTCTTCTTGTCTACTTGTCTTCTGGGGTGTCTATGGGCACCTGGGTACCTGTTGGTGTCCTGTTACCCAGACAGTAAAATTGGGAACAGTACCCGTGGAAACATGGCTGCCATTGCATGCTCCTCCCAGGGTCCCTGCAATTAATGATAGGAGGGGAGTGGGACATCATATAAATGTGAATTTATGTCACACACTCAGGTTGCTGAGAGGATCATTAGTTACAGTGACCAGAAAAGATATGTGGTTATTTAGTTGGGTGTAGAGATAAGAGGTCTTGATGGAGATTTTGCTAATTACGGGTACCCGTACAAAAATTTGACCCGTACCCGGGCAGCTTTTGAAGAAAAATTGACAGCCCAATCTTCTGACATTTTGGTAAAAATTTGATTTTTATCTTGTTCATTTGTATTTTGGTGATGATGAATGACTCAGTAAGCAGTGTTGATTGATTGATTGATTGATTTATTTATTTATTGATTGAAGGCAATATCAAGTCAGTTTTCTCCTGAAGAGATACAACTGCTTTATGCCCACGGAGCTTGTAGTGTTCAGTTCAATGAGATGAATCTTCCATCTTTTAAGCCTACGTTTCTGTTTCTCGTTCACATATTACTCGACATTCTTCACGAATGCCTGAAGCTTCGCTTGGAGCAAAGACCAGAGACTGAACCATCTCATCTCAGCCTTCGATCGGTATTTTTTTATTTTGAATTTGGAAATTAGGGATGGAGTTTTTTTAATCTAGAGGTTATGCCAACTGTTAAAATTCGGCTGTGTGACTATATATCTCATCTGGCATGTCTAAAAATATATATATAATTGTTTTTATGATTCATTATACGCTTGCGTTCACGCTGTAAATCCAGATAACATTATATTTTTACTATTGCAGAAGAAAACCATTGTGCAGCCTTGGTCATTGATATATATATCATTATATATATATAAATATATATATATATATATATATATATATATATATATATATATATGGTGTTTCTGTGTTCAATTTTTAACTCTCCATTAGTCAGAATGTTTGGGAATGCGCTGTGCAAAACCAACTGTGCACTGTTCACTTTGCATCTTCATATGATGCAGAATGCAGGCGCTTGTACCTACAATTGACACTATGATCTGACTTTATGAGTATATTTATTATCATCAAAGGAGCATGTGATTGCATCTGTAATGTAATGTAGCATTTATATAGCGCCTACTATATTTCTAATAATGATAATAATAATGATGATGATGATGATGATGATGATGATGATGATGATGATGATGATTTGATGATAATGTGATTTTAAGTGGTTTAGGAGGAGACTAAGTAAGCCTGTGTGAAAACCACTGGTGTAACCATTTGCTCAGAGGCACTCCTGGCATTGGAGTTGCACGATAAAGTAGTGAGACTTTAGCTTTAATTGTATTATGTGTTATGGAATGCTGTTGTTGTTGTTGTTGATGGCGATTGCAGCTGATCTTTGAATGCAAGGAAATCCTCAATGCAGCCGTGATCATCAAACAGTATTACCTCCATTTGGTCAGCCCAGTTGCCGCAGGGCTTGATTTTGAGTCGAGCTTGGATCCGTACGAGGACACTTTGCAACAGATGCTTGAGGTGAGTCCAATGGTGCTTTGCAACCAACTAAACCAGCATGGTTCTAAGTGTTGATGGGTAGTCATCAGTGTGCTTGTCATTTATTATTATTATTATTATTATTGTGAATTGCTAGGTTTACTTTAACTACATCCAGTCGTGGATGAACAGTTTGCAGCAGTTGCCAGAGATGTCCAAACGACTGAAGAATTTCCTCGAAGAGGAATGGAACTTTACGAAGAAAGTCTGTCCGCACGTACGTGGCGGTGAGGCCAATGCGGCAAAGAGGTTTTGGTTAGTATGTGGCCGCTGTCTTTAAAGTCATAAGTGTTTTTGTGAACATTGAATTAAATCATTTTGCTGTCTCACGGACAGCAAGACAATTAGTTTCCTGTTAGAAACCAAATTCAAGCTATTTGCCAAGCAGCATTTCAGATTTCCTCCATGAAAGTAACTTGTGTATGACCCATATGCATATGTAACGTGAATTCTTGAGACAGGGTGAATATTAATCTGGAATCCATATTCATTTCATTTATGAATATGCAAATTATGTGTAAATATGCAGATTATATGCAAATTATACAATTTTATTTATTCTTGGTGGACAGAAACTTATATATTTGGATCACTTTCTTCCATTGTTCTCTGTTGTTTTCTAGCGTCATGGCCAGCAGCCTTTTGCGATCTATATCGGACTTCCTTGAAACTGGAATTGATGACTGTGTCAACCAACTGTATGACATACAAGCGGCCGAAGTTTCTCCCGAACCCGGACTTGAAAGGACTCCTTCGTTTTCGATGTATTCGCCTGAGTTGATACCCCGTCGGAATCACCGTTTGAAGTAAATCTTGTTTATTTGATGTCGGATGAAGTTATAAATAAGGTGAAGCTATATAAAGGATTATATCTTTTGACATGCTTTCAAAATTTTGTGTTGGTGTAGTACTAGTAAGTGTTTTTTAAATATTTAATCAATAATTATTACTGTTTTATATGAATAAACAATATGTGCAGTTAGTGATTCTTAGAAGTAGTGTGCATTCATTGTTGAAATATTTAGTGAAATATTGCAGATTTATGATTTCTGAAATCTGATATTTAAACTATTTAATCCATTCTATAAAGTTAACATGTGTTATTAATGTGTAGAGATCTGACAGTTGTTTTGATGTTCTCTTTAATGGTTTGACTCTTATACATGTATAGCTGTGCAGTTTACTTTGTCCTATGCTTTCCATCAGGCAAGATATCACAAAGACTTGTCGTAAGTTTAAAGAGAACTTCCACGAAGCACGAGAGCGCTCATCAAAGGCTCGGATTTGCAAAGATGCTCAGGAAAGTGAGTAGCGAGCAACACATTCTGTTGCTATTTCTCAATAATCAACTAACAGTTTTGCTCTAGTCTAGACAGAAGAAGCTTCAATACTCAAAGTAGAACATTATAATGGACTCGGTTGTAATGCATACTCGGTTACAAAGTGCGTACTGTGTACGGTCCCGTGTGATGTACTACCGTATTGGATAGTATTGGATACAACCTCGGATTTAGCGTACTAAATTTTTACAGAGCCACTAAGTACATTATAACAGTTCTACTGTTATGATGTTATGACAGTTCTACTGTATTTGATGAGGATGAAATAATATTGATCTTTATTTGTTTATCAGGCTATATACATGGATCATTTCTCCTAATTGTGCCTGTGTAACTTTGCTATCAAAAGCAGCTTAGAGTGCAGTTTTGCCATGCACTTTTGATGATGTCATGAATTTATAAGATGCTTGCACGTTTGGTGAGATTTATCTGAGTAGGATATTGTGCCTCTCTAATAATCAGCTGGGGCTCAATTTTTTTATTAATACCCAATATTCACCGGTGGAAATTTTTAGCAATAACTGCATCAGATTATAAAATCATTAGCGCTGAGACAAGGCCTGGAATTGCTGCTTAAGTCATTAACTGACAAGCTCCTTTGCCAAGGTAGACTGTAAAGTTTGTTTTCATATTTTGTCAATTGTTTGTGTAAATGAACAACTGATGACTATTCAGTTTGAATTTTGTTGTCTCTGGTAACCTGTGTTTTTTTTACAGGATCTTGAAGTGGCCGCAGAATTTAGCATTGAGGTGCCCCTGACAGATCTTTTCGCGGCTCTTCAGGAAACGCTTCATACGCAAGTACGACTGCGCAGTTTCATTCTGCTTATTCTTGTTTTAACATTCAACTGTATGTGTCTTTGACCATGCTTGTTCAAGATTTTGTTCAAGATGTTATTCATCTGTACATTAGAATGACAGCTGATGGATTTGAAATTGTTTAATGCCTAACCAGATTCGTAGTGGAATAATAATAATAATTATTATTTTGCACTTTTTATAATAATAATCTTAGAGGTTCATTATTTTGCAAATTTATCAGCGAATAGACCAGCATCTTGCCATTGACAGCATGAATTTTTCTTCCTCTAACTTTTTTTTATATATCATCATCATTCTTCTTCTAGCTCTCTTTTAAAGGTTAAATATACAGCCATCATAAATAAGCTTTCTTCCTCTAACTTTATATATACACACATGAACTTAGTAGTTTTTTAAAGGTTAAATATACAGCCATCATAAATAAGCTACAGGCCTGTACAATCTATTGATGATCATCAATTTAAAAGAGTAACTCATTTTGTTACGGCTTCTGTCTTATATTCCATGTGAAACATCTAATATTACTGAATGCCTTCTCTTCCAGGTGAAACCTCCACATGGAACTAATTACCGCATGTTCATCCCAGAGGCAATTGCATCCAGTGAGAACCGGATTCTGCAGCTGCTTAACGTCACCTGCGGTCGCGAGGACATTTCACGAATACCGATCCAGAGGTGGACGGTTACCTGCTGCTTGTCAACTGCGAACAGACGGGCGACGGCAGCGGCGGTGGCGACAACTACTGTCCACAGTGGAAGGGAAATGAAGTCACGGTCGAGTTAACAGCTGAAACTACCATTGCTCTTGTCCACATTGAGGCAAGTTGTTCTGGAGTTTACTTTGTGATTTGCTGATATTTTGCAGATCTGTTAGGGTCTTGACCTGCAGTGTTTATTCTAGCCACCTTGACATTGGGGGGGGGAGTTTGAAATGTTTCGGGGGGGACAAGATTTGTCTCTCCATGCTTTTGGTGGGGGAAATTTCCATCCCCCAAGCCAACATATACAAATTTTTTGGGGGAATTTTAAAAATTTGGGGGAGGAATTCCCCTCCCAAAAAAAAACAGGCCTAGAATAAACACTGCTCGACCTGGATCAACACCTAAACCAGTGTCTGAAGGCCAGGACTATGATGACCAGGGAGAGGACAGGGACATCCAAGGCCAACGCCTAAGTGTGCCCATTTTTTTCTCAACCCAAGACCGGAGCTTGAGATGCATTATCTTATTTTTTTCTGCCTCTGCTAATTTTTTTGGAAAAATTTCAGGCACTTTTAGTTTTTTTAGTAGTTTTTTTAGTTTTTAGCTTTTTTTATCAAGTGACAGGCCAATATGGGTGCTTTGGCGACTGATGGCTGTGCTATCAGGGTCATTTCATTATAAAATTAGCACCAGGAGCTGCTTGGATTCAACAAAGAGGATTGAATTGAAAGTTATGGATCATATTAACAGTTCTTTACTGTAGGAATACAAACCTTGAAGTTGGAGTTTTGATTTAAAAAATAGGTTTGTCGATTTTCTTAATTCACTGCTCATTTACTATAATAACCAACTACATTCCTTAGCTAATAATTTTATAATTTACGTTTGAAATTTGATGAAGAGTTTTAAATGAGTGCCTGCAATTTTTTATATATTAAAACGTGCATTGGTATTTATTTGATTTGAAGGTTGACGGTCTTCTGTTTGTCGTAATTCATTCTGGCCAGCTGTTGGACCGTAGAAGAGCATTCCAGAACCTTCTGAGAAATTCCATAAAGCTGATTAATGATCAAAAATCCTGCCACAAACACATAGCTGATTCAATGATGGAGCTGAAGGCAAGTTGGTTCTTTGCCCTTGAGACCATTGTGCCCCCAAACTTTGCAACTCAGTGCCTCAACTTGTGTGCACTAAAAATTCACTACCAATTTTTAGAACAAGATAAAACCTCATCTTTTTTACCTGGTTTATCCATCGTAGACTGTCTCCCTGGTTGTCTGGCCATATACCCTGGGTCTTGAATGATTTTGATTCGGCATGCCATCGGTTGATGCTTCTGTGCATTATGAAGTGGTGCTATAGAAGTTTAGGATTGGATTAGATTTAGTTTAGTTTATGAAAACAAAATTAAGTTTACTTGTGTAATACCAATACTAATTTATGGATGTGAATCTTGGACCATTAAAAAGAATTTGAGAAAAAGAAAAATGTAGTAGCAACAGAAAATAAATGGTGAAGAATTATGGGATTGTTTACAAAGAACATATAACAAATGACCATTCATTCAGAAAACGAAGAATGAAATGGACTCATACTCAGAATGGAAGAAATTTTTATTTTTACAAACCAGAGGGGAAGAAGATCTAAAATAAAAGAAGAGATGCGGTTTGGAAATGATGATGAACCTCAATTTGGAAGACTAATGACTTTTAGCAAAGGACAGAGAACTTTGGAGAGATATTATTCAATAGCTGGACACAGCTGGATTTCGAGACCTGACCTGACTGAGTTTATCAGATTTTGTCCCGGTGATAGTTTATGGGCTGTTTTTGAAGAGTCAGACCATTCATTTCAATAAATCTGTTTATTTTAAAATAGAAGAGATGCTAAATGATGATTTCTAATGAATATTGCATTATTATTTTAGAGTCAGATTTTGTTCGACGAATAATTCTGTCTTCTGTGAGACTAGACCGGTTACTTTTGCGGTCTGTCGACATTTCTTCCAGAATTCCGCCTTGGATCTGCGCAAGAGGGTAGCGAAGGCAATCAATCAGGTGGACGACAGGCTGAGTCCGGCGGATCTGGCAGAGATGGGTGAGCTGGAGAAGGACGCTATGCAGAAGCTCTTCTGTGAGACTCTTCACCAGTGCTACAACTTTGGCTTTGAAGTAAGTACCATTCTAGCTATGATGACTGTTTTACGTTTAGAGGCAGCAAATGGAGGTATATGTTCAGTTTAGATGAATATAATATAGCAGAATATTTCTGCTTGATATTAATGGTTTGTCTTAGTTATAACCAGTGGTGTAGCGTGGCAAAGTGCCTCCTGGGGCGAAACAAAAAGTGCCGCCTTTTCGCGGCGAAAAAAAACACGACAGAACTTCCGAAAAAATCTCGGCAAGCAAAAAAATGGTCAAACATGAAAACGCAGCCCCTGCTGACACAATGCTTTTACCTTCATTCAACTTCCCAACTGTCTTGACAAGCAAAAAAATGTCATTGCACATTTAAGTCCCAAGATCACCGCGTATGTTAGTACATGCATGGAAAAATACCCGTCCGGAAAATGCTGCACCTAGAGCAAGTGCTGCATGGGGCGGTTCATCCTTTTTGCTATGCCACTGGTTATGACCATTTTATTCAGTATACAACAGAAACGCATGAACCTACTTTTGTAGGTGATTTTCAAGGCTATTTACATGGACTTTTGTACTTAACATGTTGCTACATCTAGACTGTTGCTCTAAGGCTGTAAATTGCTTTCAGTATCATAAAGAAGTTACAAGGCTTGTGTCCGGCGAAATGCGCTGTCGACTTTCCAAAGCTCTTGTCAAGTTCGCACAACAGTGGATGAAATTCGTGATGGAAAAGTGCGAGCGAGGGCGCGGACGAAGGCCGAGGTGCATAATTTTTAAAATAGTTTACAAATTAATGTTTTGCATTATTTAGGGTTGAGCATGTGGGATCTTGTCTTGTCTTGTCTTCAGCCATCCTCGCTACGAGGGTAGACTGCATCATGAATGAGATTGTTCCACTGTTTTCTGTTGTCTGTCATTCGGATCGCCATTTCCATTGTCTTTCCAGTCCATTGCATGAAGTTATGCATGTGGGATCAGGCTTCATAATATTTAGTATTTTGACATGAAAGATGATTATTTTTATTATGGTACAACACCATTGACACAGATTCAGATAGCATGAACTCTCAGTCATTATAATATCTTGGCAAATTGTTTTATCTCATCCAGCCAAGACTTGATAAGTTTCTTTGTGAGTGAACATTTGTGTTTTTTTTAACATGGCTGCTCTTTTGATTTCCTGATTCTGACCGGTTTTTTCTGTGTTTTGCTCTTGAATTTTATGATAAAACTGTTTTGAGTATCGATCCTTCTAATCCAATGGTTCTCAAACTGGGGTCCAAGGTCCCATAGTGAACTGCCAAACAGTTTCAGGGGACTGTAAAGGGATTACTTTCTCATGATATCTCACCAACACAAAACACATTGGTTGTTCTAAGAGTGCTGATTCCATTTGAATTTAAAATTTGATGACTAAGATTTGCAATTTTGTGTTTAAATAATTAATTGACAAAACAAGTAGCCTTTATATTATTTACAGTTAATGTAAAATTCAAAATTTACAAGGTCTGCGACTCATAGAAAAAATTTATAAGGGACCGCCATGCAAGAAATCCGCTGTTCTAAATCATAATGTATGCTTGTAATTTTTGTGATCGGGTTCTTATATCGCTTCGATCGGTCTCTGCTTAGCTTGTTACATTTGCAGATGGGCATCTCATGGACTAGACTTTCTCAGCGTTGCTTGCGATCTGCGTGTCCTTGTGTCTCTGACTGATGAACAGTTTGAGGTAAGGTTGTGGCAAAATATTATTGCTATAGTAATCATAAATGGCAGTTGAACATTTCTGACTGCTGCAAGATCGAAGAATTGCTTTATGATGAAAGTTATGATCACGATGATACTTGTATGATGATGATCGTGATAATCAACCGAATCAAACTGGCAACTGAGGCACATTTGTAATAATTGTGCCTAGTAAATGACCTTTACATATGTATGTATGTAATCATGATGTGATTTGTGACCTGGAGCAGTGGGGAGAGGGGAATATGCCGAGCTTGGGGATGTAGTTGTTGGGGAAGTGTGGTGGTGGGGGATGTAGCAGTAGGGGGGATGCAGTTGGGCAGGGGGGAAATTTCCCCTTCCCCCCTACAAATCGTGCCCTGTATGCAATCAATGAACTTGTTACTTGGTTTACTCTTAGAATCAGTTATGTCTTTGAAATTTGATTTTCTTACCGAATATGTTTACTTCTGGCAGAATTTTTTGACTGACTGAACGTGTTTGCTTCTTTAGGAGCTGAAGAAGAAAATTAACGATTGCATCACCCACATCATAGGGGAAAAAGTTCCTGTATCTACTCAGACCCCCAGCGAGTTTCAGCGTGAGCTCCCACTTTAGCCTGAATTTGGTTTCAATAAATCTGTTTCTGAATTCCTTGCTGGGACGGGGGTGGCGGGGGTAACAAATTAGAAAATGTGAAGAGTGTCAGCTTAATAAGGCTGTTTAGCTCATAGTTAGGAAGTCCTGAAGAAAGATCTGATCATAAGCTGGCTGACTTGAATGTGAATTTGGGTCAAGACCATTGATTCAATGCATTGGTATAAAGCATAGGGTGGAGGGAAGAAAAGCCTAATAAACACTGTTCGTACTAGACAACAGAAGTGGATTGGGACATGTTCTGACAGAAGAATCAAACCTACTAAGAGAAGTACAAGAAGGAAAGATGAATGGGAAAGCACAGAAAGGACGACCAAGGACATCGATGCTGGAGTGGATGTTGGACACTACGGAAAAAAACAATTATTCAGCCCTGAAGATAAAAGCTCAAGATAGAGAGGAGTGGCGTTGCTGGAGTAGGGGAACCTGTCTTTGGACAGAGCACCCGAAGAAGAATGCAGCAGTAAAAAGTGCTGTCCATTTGTTTTACTGGATGCTGGATTTTTGTATTGGGGTAACTAAAAGCAATATTAATTAGCAGAATTTTAAGTTTTTACTTTAATTTTTATATTTGGTTATTTGCATTTCATTCGATGATGGTTTCGACGGCGCCGGTGGTGATGATGATGGTGATGATGGCCATGTGCTTTTCTGTGCCCAGGCTTCCGTGTCAACAGTCCAGATGTAATAAAGCAGGGTAAGATGTTGCGCCATACGTCGGTGCCAGAAGCAACCCGAAGTGTTTCCAAGATGAGCGCGACTTTTCTCAGTGTGAGTGAGCCGGCAACTCCCCTGGTCAACCCAACACACAGTAAGCAGCTTTGATGTCCAGTGAAATCGCTTGTATGTGACTTTCTGCTGGGATACGGGCCGCACTGATGCGGACAGTTATTTGTTAGCCATTTTTCGTTAATTTCTGTGCAGATGAGTTGCTTTGAAGTTTTAAAAAATATTATTTCGTGAAAATAAACGTTCTTATGCAATAGTTTTTGCGTGATTGCATTTGACAGACAACAAGAAAAGCGTTTCTTCGGCTGGTATCCACCCTATTCTCGATCAGGACGATGATTATGGAATAACATTCGCAGTTCCCGATGACACAAAAGGTTACTCCTATTTTCAAGATTTCTAATCTAAACTGGTATTAACCCCTTAACTGGGGATCCCAGATATGTCCGTCCATTTTACATTGAGTTACAGTTAAATACACAGTTAAGGGGTTAATCAATATTTTGAAGTATTTGAAACATGTGTAAACAGATATAATTTCCTGCCTTTCTGTCAGCTTGCATAAAATTAGTCAAACTGTTTTCCTTGATGGGAGCTGCATTGGAGCAGTGTTTAAGGTTTGTGCCATGCAGTCATAGCATGGTGTATCTTATCTTATCCTAGTCACTCTATAACAACCTTGAACAAGTTGTGTGCCCCCTAATTTTCTGTGAGAAAGGCATTGGGAAACCGCCTTTCTTGCCCCATCCTCGGGCAATGAGAAACCAGTTGAACCTGCCTTGGGACAGATGGCTTGTCATAATCATCACCTTTATTGTCATCATCATCATCATCATCATCATCATCATCATCATCATCATCGTTGTTGTCATCATTATCATCATCATCGTCATCATCATCATCAATTCTTGAAGGAACACTTCATTAATGTGTCACCTCAGCTATCTTCTGGAAATAATGCTGGGTGAATTGAGAGGTCATGTAACAGAGATAAAAGGCATCTGCTGTGTGGACGAATGAAAGGTTATGCTTGCAAAATTTTCCTATCGATTTTGCCTGCATCTTTGATTTTGTAAGGCGTGAATTTGGAACGGACCGGGTCTGAAGGTCGCGACCTCAGCCCGGGTTTTCGACGCCTCTCGCGTGAAAAGTCTTCTCGTCTTGAAGCCGTCCTGAAAGAAATCCACGATCTGGAGTCGAGGCGGCTGGACCTCCTGCGTAGGCTGAATTTCATTGGCCGCGTGACAAACAAGACAGTTGAGGATTATCGCATCAACATCAAGGGTGTCAACTTTCGGTGGCAGCGTGGAATTAAAATCGGTGAGGCTTTACCTTAGAAAATGTGCCTCGGCATGTTTTTTGCTGTTATTAGCATTCGAAGACCAGAGTTATTTGTTGTTGACATTACTTTTTTTAATCATTTTATGCATAAACACATTTAATGTAATGTAACAAAATATTTGTATAGCGCCTCTTCTGAAGAATCACTCAGAAGCGCTCCCACAGCAAATCATTACTGTATATCAACAAAGAGATAAGTGTTAAGTCGTTTAAAAAAGAGGGCCGTAGAATTAGGAGTTGCTAAGCCACGCATACTGGCGTCAAGAGCATTCCAAAGGATAGGGCCAACTGATTCAAAACCTCGCTTCAGGAACATGGAGGTTTAACATGTCACTTATTATGGTTAAGTTAATCTTCTGTGAATAAGTTCTCCTGACATTAGTCTGTCAGAACCTTATGAAATTTTGCAGGTGAAGGGCAGTTTGGAAAGGTCTACACAGCCGTTAATATAGACAATGGTGTCCTTATGGCCATGAAGGAGGTATGATATTTTGAAATGTGTTTACGCTGCACTGCAAGTCATTTTTTGCCTCCTGCTAATGCTGCTTTAGCTGTAAAATGAGTGAGCTAGAAGTGTAGTTATTATTACATGGTTGTTAACACATGTAAAGCCATTCATAAAGTGATAAATGATGAACAGCTTGCTTAAGGTTGCTGCACAGTGGTAGAGTCAGATTTGAACCCGATACCCTTCAGTTTTGTGTCAAGAATCCTACCCTACACCACTTTGCCCCATGGTGATCGTATGTTGGTAATTATTGTAAGTTGTATTGTGTGGATTTAGTTTGGTTTGTTTTTAAATTTTAAACAGTATGCTTAATTGTCTTTGTTCTTTTAAATATGTTAGCCAAATGCTTTGGCAATTCTGGTTATTTCTCTTTCTCATGAAATGGGTTTTGATGTCTTGCTTTGTCTATTACATTTTCATAGAAGTGTATTCCTTTTGAGATTTCTAGTCGTGTTTTCTTTCTACAGATGCCGCTGCAGCCAAACGACCATCAGGCAATAAGGACGCTGGTGGACGAGATAAAAATCTTTGAGGGCATTTCACATCCAAGCCTGGTTCACTATTATGGCATTGAGCTCCACCGGGTAAATTTTAAAAAGATGAAAATGGTTATTATGCTTGAAAATATCTGAATCTTGAAGCACGTTTGCTGGTGACAAAATCATTGTATCTGTAGTTGATGTATTTGGTGTTATCAAGTGGGCTTATGCAGACTTGTTTCAGCTGGATGGTCTTGCTGGAAAATTATTGTATAGACAGTGTTTTCTCGAAAATTGTAAGGGCTTATTGCTGAAGATAAGACGTGGATTCATTTAATTTATTATATTATTTATTTGCAAGTAGGTGCTCTGAATTTAGTGTAGGGTTTAGAAAATGCTGGTTAGTTTTAGTTCAGGTAGGCCTGATTCACACTTATTTCGTTCAGCCTTGGTATATATGATTGGCTGGTAAAATATAGAATCCACTAAGCCAAGGATGGCATGCCAGACCCCATAAAGGCAGCAGAAAGTTTGTACACACATGCACACACACACTGAAAAAATTGTATAAACAATAAATACCAGGTGATCTTTTACTGAGATTTTAGGTTTAAGTGTTTTTTTGTGTTTTTTTTTCTTAGGATGAAATGATCATATTTATGGAATATTGTCAGAACGGCACCATTGCAGACCTCTCCAGGCAGGACTGCGTCGACGGAAGTCGGATGGGATTGTCCGAGGGGATGATCCGCAAATACACCAGTGAAATCCTAACGGCTATTCACATCCTTCACGAAAATGCCATCGTTCATCGAGACATCAAAGGTGAGCGTCTTCTTGGCCCCGCGCGTGCAACGCCGGGCGTCGAGGTCGGTAACGTGGTGGTCGCCGCTACGGTGTCGCGTATCGTGTTTTGTCGTAAGTATAGTCGAATCCAGGAGTTGAATTTGATCTTCTGCTCGCCTAGATGCTGTGAATTGTAATCGACGTGCGTGAGACGGGACGCGCTTTTTTGCACGCATTTCTACCCGGGATCTGCTTTGCCTGTGTACAGGTGCCAATGTTTTCTTAACGCCCGACGGTCACGTCAAGTTGGGCGATTTTGGATGCTCGGTGAAACTGAAGAACCACACGACGATGCCTGGCGAGCTGAAGCCCGGTGTTGGAACTCCCGGTGAGTGGCTCGAGTCGTTCTGTTTGCTGTCGCAGTTTTTCTTTGTCCAGTTATTAAGTTCTTCAAAAACTGAGATTGAAGCTCGTGGTTCTAACATTGTGGATATAAAGTCTTGTCTAATTTTGCTTGATTGGCCATTTTTCAATAATGTGGAGATTTGCTGTCATAATTAATATTTTTTGTAATTTTGGAAATATGGTTTTTGGGAGTTAAATTGGAATGGAATGTGTTTTTTCGTTAACTGTTTCAGTACGGGTCATTGTTAACCCCTTAACTGGGTGTTTAACTGTACCTCAATGTAAAATGGACGGATATATCCGGGGTTCCCAGATAAGGGGTTAACCATGTCAAGTTTGCAAGTTAAGATGTGTCAAAATTCCTCTGTATTTTGCACAGTCCTTTTATTAGTCTCATGATTCATAAATAGAGATTACTCATAAGTAGACATATGCAATTCATTCATTCATATTTTCCTCTATTATATTCACACTTGCCAATATTTAACCCCACACTGTGCTCCATTTTTTCCTTCACAGCGCTACAAAAGACATTTAACTAGCTATACACGTTGATCAGTTGGCAAAATCATGCAATTTCAATGCCTCTGTATATGCAGAGATTTTGATGAACCAAAGCCATCTTGGATGTTGACTTAGTCTGTAATCGATATCGACCACTCTGAGAGCATCAAAATGGCATAGAGGGTCTTACTAGGGTTTTAAGTCTCTCTCTCTCTCTAGTCTCTAACCTTTAATACATTATCAGTAATTTAGATTGGCTGGACCCCTCTCTCTGGAATGGGTTATTGCCAGGGATATTTTTACGCACTCAACATCCCCCAATTTTAGACCAATGCCCCCAATCTCAGCTATGGGATGACCTTTTTTGCTTGTCAGACATTTTTGGCCGAGGACCCCCCCCCAGAATTTACCGACACCCCTCAAATTGATTATCCTAGAAATAACCTTGGTTATCTCTATGCCTCATTTTTTGCTCACACACTCAGTTCATTGCAAAGGCTAAAGTCTTGTTTTCTTGTCAAGTGACCCTAAAGCTAGGAACACCTCAAAGTAAATGTAATGTAATATAACAAAATATTTGTATAGCACCTCTTCTGAAAAATCACTCAGAAGCACTCCCACAGCAAATTACTGTATATTGACAGAGATAATATATATATATATATATATATATATTTATTTATTTATATATATAATATATATAAGAGGTGCTATATAAGTCCCTTATTACATTACTTAACCCAGTAAACATTAAAATGCTGTGGTTATCAGTGACTCATCTATGATAATGTGGCATTGGCCCTGTTTCCCATGTATACAGAATTGCTTGACTGAAGCATTATAGAAATTGAATTAATAAGTAAGTAGATCATTTGTTTGTGGATTAGTTTCTGATGTTCTTGATTTCTTGATGCAATTTCATTACGTATTTTTTTGTTTCGCTGTTTAGCGTTTATGGCTCCAGAAGTGATTACAAATAGCCAGGAAGGATGTGGCAGGGCGGCTGACATCTGGGGCATGGCGTGTGTTGTCATTGAGATGGCCACTGGCAAGGTTTGTCTTTCTGATTTGCTCTTTAGAAATTCTTTTATTAGACTGTATCTAGAACTGTGACTACCAGTTGCTTTCAAATTGCTGAAACTTTATTGGCAACGATGTGGCTAAGATGTTCTTTTGTTTTTCTGTTATTTGTTATTCAGTGGTTTTTGTTATTTATAATATTCTTTTATTGTAAATTATACCTGTATGTTCTAAGTTTTCTTCAGTTGATTTGAGTTAGAAATAAATAAACATCATCATCATCATCATCATCATCATATCATTTAAGACTGAAATGATTTATTGCTGTGTGGAAGTTTGTGATGCATAAAAGGTTCTGAAATATTAACGTATAAATAGTATTGGGGCTTCTCGAAGTGGAGAGCAGTGGAGCCATGTAGTAATATAAGCAAATAATGTAAATTAAACTTAGAATTAAAATCAAAATTAGATCTAGTAATGTAAATAAATTGTGATTGTTTGATTCAATCGGTTCTATCAGAGTCAGAGAACCAATTGCTTGCCCTCCCCACTTTTGATACAATTGAATGGGTCCTATACTAGTATATTATGTGTCCCAAATTCTTACACATTTATTCCCTGTCTGCCAGCACTTTATTCCAGACTCTATTTGGTAATTGGCTTTGTTTTAAATTAACTAGAAAGATGCTGCAGCAGTGCAGGATAATACTAATCCAATACCTATACCTAATACCCAATCATTGAATTCATTGAACAACATTTCAATGATCGCCACCCAGGGTCTGCGCCATACTATTAGGCCTATGTATAAAATCACGCAACTTCACACGTATTTTTGTCTGCGTTAAAGCACTCGAACAATTTCTGGAACTCTCTTAATCGCCCACCAAATTCCATTTGTTTTAAATTTAGAGAGATGGATCTTAATATTATAGATGGATCAGTAAAACCATGCAGAATAATGGTTGATCGTGGACTCTTTTGCCCATTTTGCCGAAGCACGGATGGATGTGCCTAATGATCGTGATATGTTCTAGAGACCATGGCCTGACATGGAAAGCAAGTTCCAGATCATGTTTCACGTTGGGATGGGCAACTCGCCTCCCGTTCCATTGTTTTTCAGCCATGAAGGAAAGGACTTTCTCAGCCACTGCTTTGAAATCGACCCACAGTTGAGATGGACAGCATCGCAGCTTAGAGATCACCAGTTCGTGATGGTATGGACATCATCCCAGACGCCAAGTCTCCTTTCTGTGGTTTTTTTCAGTAGAAATTGATCTTTTTGTATTCTCATTTTTTGGATTTGAAGATTGCCCTTTTTGTTAATATGGGACATGGTTTCCAAGAAACTTTTTTTGGATAGGTGACATAGGTCTCAGCTACGAATACAAAATACAAGTACCTGGGTTTCAAGTGCAAGTACTAGTGGTATGCAAGTTAGTACCTCCAATGCCCGGTGTAATGTGTAAAGTTTTGTAGAGGATATTTACATTGCATGTAATGTTTTGCTGTTGTGCGTTGTTGTAGTTTGACGAAGACGAAGAACTCTAGAAATGTCGACAGAGATTTTAGGAGAGTTTAAAATATATCAGGAAGGTAATTTCTGCATGGATTCCACAACTTCTGTGAATATTTTTGCTTCAGTTATGCTGGAAGTGATTTGATATAAAGTGAAAAAAGTTACCCAAACAGATGCAATCATAAATTTCATTAACTTTGGTCTTTCGTGTGTTTTTTTCATTTATTTTGATGGACCAGTTGACTGGCAGATGTCTCTTTTTCCTTCAAAATATTAGTGTAAAAGTATTTTCAAAGTGAAGTAGCATTTCTTAGAGATTCTGTCTTAGCATGATGCTTTGATTAATATCTAACAGATGTGCAGTGAAAATGTACCTGATTGCTTGCGGCCTTGTGGTTGAGACATATCTGGACTTGCTTTTGTGGAATAATCTTCTGTGTTTATGCATCAGGTGAATGTTGTGGATCAGGTTCATTGCCTGGTTGTTAAAGTGACGCTTTGTTGAAGTTGTCACGATGTAATTTTTAACTGTGTGCCTACTTTATCACAGCATTGACCAACACTGAAGTACAGTCAGTCGCATCTAATGGCATTCCTTTGCTTCTGTTATAGTCCCAGCCGTTATGTTGACGTCATTATATGCTCAATGTAGCAGTTTGAAAGTTCCCTAGACTGAATGTGGTATTAACCAGATTTTACTGTAAATATTATAGAATCAGTCGCGGTAAATCACATAAAGTAAAAGCATTCAGGGTTATGAACTTGTGCAGTATTATGCAAAGTTATGTGTAAATGCGCTTGTATTTTGTAATTTATTACATCACTTGAGCGACTTTATTGAGGATAAATCTCTTCTTGTTGAAGTTCCTCTGTGACTGCTGTAAATAGCTTTACAGTAGTCTGGTCAAAATACCTTTATGCCAGTAGAGGTGGTTCCACAAGGCTGTTGTGCCCCCCTTATTGAATGCCCCCCAAGCAACCCACCCCTCTAAGCACCCCCCACTTTAGTGCATGCATTTTAAGCAACTAGATTCAGTGTTTATTCTAGGCCTTTTCTGGGGGGAATTTCCTCTACCCCCCAAAGTTTGAATTTCCCCCAAAATTTTGGCAAGTAGTATGACCTCCCCAATGTATGTCCCCAATTTTTTTTAAAATTCCCCCAATGTCTAGGTGGCTAGAGTAGCCACTGAACTAGACTAGTCCAGGTTTATGAAAAATAGCTGTCCCCATGTTTAGAAATTGCCACCCACTTGCCAAATCCTGGAGCCGCCACTGTTTACCAGTAGCTATAAAAATGTAAATAGTCTACGAGCGAGGCAGAAACATGTCATAAATCAGGTTCTGAACTAATGAATTGTATTGCTCAGTATTAAATCATGTCTCTGCAAACTGTCGCTTTTAGAACAGGTTCTGTAAATATGGAATGTACACGTTGGTTGAGTTTGAATCGTTCAGCAGTACTTATGACTTCAAGAACAATTCTTTAATCGTACCGTACTTCATGTTTAAATTGTGAACGCGCGTGTGTGTGCGTGGTATAATTCTGCTTGTAATCTGCACATTATACCAGTTTTTATTAAGCACTGCTCTGGTCTCATATTAGCAACGTTTTCGCTCGGGTCATTTTTGCTTTTATATTGCAACTGGCTAATATGTCGGTAGCATAAATAATGAATGTGATGTCCTTTGATAGGTGTGCTGTGCCTTGGGTTTTCTATATATATCCAGTGCTTTGCAGATTTTAGTGCTTTATTCTTCTTTAAGGGAAGAACTATTTGAATATATGGTGACTGCTATTTGGACAGATCAGTGTGAATTACATAATACATTTAGGTCCAGTTGAACTTGAATATGTAAATTTTTGCAATATTAAAAATCAAAATTTTTATTGCCTGATTCTTACAAACAGTCTATATATAGCTGTAGGTTCAAAAGAAGAACCCGAGCTTGGTCATGGCCCCCTGAGCCCTCTATGGCTCCCTGGGCTCATTGTGCCTCTCTGGGCCCCAGTAGCATGCAGAGGGGCAGGTGGGGCGGTGGCACCGGGTGCCGACCAGATGGGGGTGCCAAAATTGACTTGGCAACCTTTTTTGTCAAACTTTTTTTATCGACTTGGTCCCGAGCACCCACCACTTTGCGCGCCACTGTTGGGCCCCTGTGGCACCCTTGTGATCCCACTTATGCTCATCCTGGTATGACTTTTAATTTGTTTCTCAAAGTTGGGGATTATCTTGATTTTTTTATATGTCATTGGCGTTGGATCCGGGGGGGCCCAGCCTGTATTCGATTCGAGATCGATCACGAGATTTGTCCGAAACCGGTGAGTATTAGGGATAAGATCGAGGAAAACACACCAGACAGCAGACTTTAGAGCGTTTGAGATGATGGTCTTTTTGCTCATCAAGATATTTGGGCCGAAAATGTGGGAGTGCCCCCCCCATTCTGGAATTCTGGCTGCGCCACTGCAAATCATTAGCATAGCCACAAGGGAGAACAGGGGCCAGGAACCCTATTTGTGCTTGGATTAGTTGTGGGATTTGTGCAAAAAAAGAAAATATTTCCCCTTTCATTGTTTTAAAAAAAATTGAGGATCTGTAAAAATATTGCTGGAAACAGTCAACAATGCCACCCACTGACCAGTATATCAGCACAGACGGGACAAAGTCGAACAGTAACAAATCAAAGTGGTGTTGATCGAAAGACAGTTTACTTAGCATGTTTGCCATCACACTTTGTCTAAAATTGCCCACTATGGACATATCTTTAATCTTAAATTGTATCACTCTAAATTCTAGTTTTATATTTTCATTTCTCCGTTAAAAATCTCATCTAATTTACACATTCCTGTGGGTTTGACAAAGCAACGTAAAATGACTGACAATTATCATAAAACAGTTCACAATCATACATAGAAAGTGCTGGCTACCTTCAATGAGCATAAACTTACACCAAATTTTCCATCAACTCTAGTAAGCAGTGCTTACTAGACGGTATACATCTACCATACCTACTAATAATCAGTAGTATTAATTAAGTTCCAGTTAAAATGTCATAAAAGACAATATTTTTCACTACACTTGTATAACACATTGTAATGTAACGTACACCCACAATGCACATTCGTTCTGTAAAAATTATATAGGTCTATGAAATGGATGGTAAAACCTGCACATTTTGTAGCTTGATAACTAAAGCAGGGTTTAATCTAGGCAGTTTCGGGGGTGGGGGGAATTCCCCTTTCCCCCCGGAAATTTCAAATTCTCACGGAAATTTTGGCATACTATATCAACTTAAAGCACTCCCCAGATCCCCTAGCTGACTTCCCCCCGGCCCTAGCAAGTTCCCCCCCACCCCGAGTCCAGGATTCCCGATTAAACACCGAACTAAAGAAACGGACTTTTAAAAAGAAATTCCTCGCAAGACAAATCTTCAAGCCTGTTAAATGGCACAGTCCGGCAACTCGACGTCCCCCTGCAAGTCGAGCCCGATGACTTCGGACGACGACGACTCGATGTCCTCGAGTTCGCCGCCGACGGCCGACGACGCCACCATCTGGTCCTTGCTGCACGTCTGACGGTGTCGCTTGAGGTGGTGTTTCCAGAAGAAGCTCTTCTTGCAGCACGGGCACGCGTGGCGCCGCACCTTGCTGTGGCTGCTGTCCGTGTGGGCGCGCAGGTGCGTCTTGTCGAAGAAGCCCTTGTGGCAGATGCTGCAGCGGAACTTGTACTCGCCGACGTGCAGCTTCTTGTGTTTCGCGTACCCGGAGTTGGAGAAGAGGAACTTGCCGCAGATCTCGCACGACTTGTACGGCGTCAGTTTGGCCTTCGTACAGACGGTTGAGTGATCGACGTACGACTGGTAATCCGGGTATGACCGGCTGCACCGGCAGGTGAAGCCGTCGAGATCGGCGTACATGCACAGGTCGCCGTCGGTCCGTCCGGTCGTAAGGTCGAGCGGCTGCGATTTCAGATTTAACGGTTCCGGCATGTCGCCGAGTATCAGGCTCTCGTCTGAAACAAAACTCAAAAAGGTTAACCTAAGTACAACATAGTATAAGAAATCAGCATCAGTTATAAGAATTTAGGACTTCAGTTTATCAGTAATGCCAACTTTTAGGTGCTTGGACCACCTCAGAGTACAAAATTTTTAATTTAGGGCTCATCCATATAGTATGTACAAAAAAAGGCATATTTTCACCCCCCCTTCCCCGGTTTGCACACCGTACATATGTAAAATCTCCTAAGTCCATCCCCTCCCCTTCAATGTGTACGTACTATATGGATGGACCTTCAGTACATTCACTATCCATTATCCTAACTGAATGGACAATTCTAGGATTATGCAAAACACGGACAGGGAATGGAGAGAAAAACAAATACAGCATCAAGATTACGTACGCAGGAAGAGACGATAATAGACGCTGAGAAGGAATAGGCATTATGATCAGAAAAGAGGCAACAAAAGCTCTAGCTGGATACAAGGCAATTATACAACTGATAAAACCAATATTATTGCATGGATCAGAATGCTGGACCATAAAGAAGAAAGACGAAACAAGATTAATGAGTGCAGGAATGAACTGGTTAAGAGGAATAGCAGGAGTCAGCAGAAGACAAAGAATAAGAAATTAAATGATCAGAGAAAAGACAGAACAAAAAGAAACGATACTTGAATCAATACAGAAACGAAGACTGAAATGGTTTGGTCATGTTGAAAGAATGAAGAAAGAAAGACTACCAAAGAAAGCACTATATAACTATGTTGAAGGGAAAAGAAGAAAAGGAAGACCAAGAAAAACATTGATAGAGAAATAGAAAACTTAAAAGAGAATGCAGAAGAAATGCAAATGAACTTCATCCAAATGACCAGGGCAGCAAGAGACAGACAGAAGTGGAAGGAACTCATGAACTCATTCAGGCCCATCGTCCAACCAAATGGGGAACGACGGAAGGAAAGAAAGAAGAAGAAAGAAATACTGCATATTCAAATCATTCATGCATGCATGCATCAGGTGACATAGATTTTATAAAGTTTTATATCCAAAGTTTGTACTGAAATACATTATTATGTCCATTTGATAGATTTTCACATGATCTGTAGGTTTCATTTATAAGCAAATCATATGGAACATGTGAATGCAATTCATGCGAGAATCTGCCAACAGTTACTGACCTGAATCAATCGCTGTTTCACAGTCATGCTCTTGAAGACGCGTTTCAGTTTTATACGATTTGCCGCATGACGAACATATGTATGTCTACAAGAATGCAAAGCAGTAGTAGTAGTTCTAGCATCAATAGTAGTATCAATACTATTAGTAGTAGAAGCGTCAGTATCCAGTAATAGTAGTAGTGGAAGTTATCATAATAATAGTAATAGGCCAATGGTGGTGGTAGCAGTCATGGTAGTAGTAGTAATAATAATAATAATAATAATAATAATAATAATAATAATAATAATAATAATAATAATAGCAGTGCGCTCAATGCAATTAAATTTAAATGTTCCACATATTTCCAGCGGATTTTCCTGCATGTGTGATTTCTGCATAAATGTGCGGCAATTTTATCCGCATTTTTCACTATTTTGGTCACATATATAGCACTTTATGCTATTTTCCTAATATAGGCAAAGAACTACAGAGGATCAGCACCTGTTTGGATGATCTGGGTGACCTTCTTTTTGATCGTCAGCTCATTTTTACCGAAAAACATCGCGCAATTTCCGCAAATATGCGAGATGAAATAGGCGCATAAATGGGAAATTCTGGCACATAAATTGAACATTTCTGCATTTCCCCTCACATATTTAGAACTTCGGAGCACCACATATTTCCTGAAAAATCATCACATTAAACCAGCAACCCTAAACAGTAGCAGTGGTGATATAAATCACAACAAAAATTGACATGGAACCACTATTTCGCAGAAAGCAGCCATTTACTACAGCTAAACAGTGCTCAAGCAAATTGCTGAGCAAAACAAAAAGAGACCAGCAGAATTATTTTGCTGCTCTGGTTGAAAAGAATGTTACTCACTCCACCTAATTATGACATTCTTTGATCATATTGCTGCTTCTGCAAGTGCAATATAAAGTTTTGCCACATGTGGCAAAGAAAAATGACAATGGAAATGCATGCTTGTAAACATAAAAAATAAATACTGCTAATAAAGTGTATTTTGAAGAGTGATCACAGTATCAAAATGAATGTACCAGTAATAAAAAATTGTAACTTATTGAAGTTTCACTTTTGAGTTTAGATGAAATTCTGAAATTTGAGGTTTTCACTAGTGACACAGTTTATGAGGAACTACAGATAAAAATCTAACCAACATGTAAAAACCTGACCAATATGTAAAAATATAGTAGCGGTCTTGGTACAACTGATCCTTTGTACCTGCTTCCCAACACCCGTTGACAGGTCCTGTGGTCCGGCAAGGTTCAGTGGCGCCATCTCTTCCTCGGTGACTTCATCCCATTCAGAACCGGAAGCCGTCTGCTCGATGTCCTTTGCGTTCTGGAGCATAATGTCAGTCGAATGATTCATCAGAACGCTGACGGTTTCCATCTGCGATTCGTTGCTATCGTAAGAGGTCATCAGAAGATTCTCCCTCTTGAGAACTGCATCGCCGTCGTAACCGCTCTGGTCGCACGATTCGAAAGACAGGTCCTTCATCTTGACGTCTTTCTGGATCAGTTCGTCCAGTTCAATGCAAGTTAACAGCGTGCTGTGCGGCTCGTCGTCGTCGTCGTCGAAGCCTTCGTATTTTACATACGCGCCCGCGATATCTACGATGCCCGAATTCAGGGCCTCCTCGTTTCGTACAGTCTTTGGTTCTGCGACGCCCAGAAGTGCAGCGGAACACGGTATCTCCAGTTCCGTACAACCGTCGATCAGAATCGTCTCTGGGTCGACCTTAATGCCGTCGTCTTTGCAGAGAAAAGTGAAGGGAAAGCTCTGCGACAGTTCGTCGCAGGTCTGCCTCGTAGTCTCGTTGAACAGAGCGCCGGTCACAGTCTCCTTAATGTTCACAAGAAGTACGTCGGCATTGTCTATGGTTATTCCAAGAAGCCCCTCGACACAAAACTCGTTTTTATACGAAAGTGCCGACTTGCAGAGCAGAACCAAAGACTCCGTCAGCACACTTCGAATGCGCATCTGGTCAGCCTGGAGCATTCTAATTATCTAAAAGAGAACATGATTTGGTACTTTCCCGTTATCTGGACCCCAGTGAAGAGATATTAGGGTTAGGTTAAGGTGAGTGTTAGAGTTTTAGCCTAACCATAACCCTAACCCTCACCCTAACACTAACCCTAACCGCCACCCTAACCTTAAGCATTTCTTAGTATCTCTTCACTGGGGTCCGGATAATGGGAAAGTACCCATGATTTTATAAAAGCAATCTAAAATAGAAAATAGGTCCATCAAATAAGCTGTCAACAAAGTACCAATACCATATTATAACACCGATATCTGTGGCAGAAGCATCATATTTAGTGTCCTAAATTATTTCAATCATTTGGACATACAATAATTATGCAGTCTGCAAAGGAAAAAGTGATGGGGTTAGGGTTAGGGATTACGTTTGTGTTAGGGGTTAAGTTTAGGGTCAGGGCTAAGGTTTGGGCTACGTAATCTGTAATCTTAACCCCAACCTAGCCAAAATCCTAATCCTAGCCCATAATATAAAAAGCCAAAGTACACTTCACAATTACTTAAATAATTTAGAACGCTAAAATGCACTTTTACCCCAACAGACAACTACAGTGCCATATAAATCAAACTTTACAGACAGCTACAGCACCATAATAATCACACTTTACAGACAGTTAACAATAACAACAAAAACAATACATTTTTATAGCAATGAAAGGGGAAGGAGGAAAAGAAGAGGAGATGTTGAAGGAGTAGTCTAACGCACAAGGGTATCAATCCGTATGTTATCCTTTTATATCGCCCGTCTGAATACTCAGAACACGCTACGACGCTGGGTACGATTGATTTGTACGCAGTACAAACGTCGATAAATCCTGACAGTAAAACATTTACGAGTTTATATGTTGTGCAGCGCTAAATTAAACGATTTCGCTCACGACGCAAACATTTAACATACTATGGCCCACAGTGGTAAGGGAGTAAGTGTTCGATGCAACGCTTATCTCGGTGAATTTTAGTTCTCTAATTAAGACCGAATCTTTAGTTTTCATGGCGCTAAATAGGCATTCTATGGCAATATCAGATATCAAATCTGACAGGACTTCAGGAGCCGTAAATAGATTAGAAGAAAATTTTCTACTCTTAATTTCAAGCGTTTCCTTGCTGCCAAAATCAAATTGTATTGTCCTTTAATTTCACTTGCTGTCATTATAGTAAACAATCTGATAAATTCTCCTCCAAAAGCCCTGGTGAAAATTTTACCTCGTTCCAGAAATTCTAGAGATTGTTCGAAAATGAACTAGTCACCGGTCTAAATCTCTGCGCAGACCACATAAAAGAATCTGTCTGTTCTCTTTTGCCGATCCGCCAGCACGTATTAAATAAAATTGACAGAGGTCAAATGGGGTCAGACAGTCTGACAGAATTTATAAGCATAATTATTTTTTCTAGATGACATTTTTTGGGACAGATGGCGCCAGTGGTCAAACAAAGTGGCGTCACCTGTCGACAGGCATCGCGTTGCCCGGCAACGACGTCGCTTATTTCGACGTATTTGTCTGTACGCGTCGCGAGGAATTTCGCGCTTATTTTGCCGCTTTAATTCGACGAAATTTAATCGGCGATTCGAAGGAGTTTAGATAAAATTGTCGACGATGGCGAGGCAGGTAGTCGCTCAGACTATCCTGGACGAGATCGGATGGAGCAACCGATACGCCGTCCCTGTGGCTAACGCTGAGAATAAGCGCCTAGAAGGCGAGGTAAGACGATTGAGAATAGCACAGCTATTTAATAGCAGCAAAGAGAACCTCGATGATTGTTGTTGTTATTATTTATTTATTTTAATCGGCGATAATGTTTGACGAGATTTCTAGATTTTCTGGAAGAGCTTCAAGGCGAACTGGTAGAAAAGCGGCAAATGCAACATGCTTATACCTTGCAAAAGCATTCAATAAGGTTCATTGGGGGTATGGCCAGGGTCGGAGTTGCCGGTGGGCTTGGGGGGTTTGAACCTTCACCTAACTTTGCAACCCTCCCAAAAATCGCATATCTGGTACATGCAGTGTCTGTCATGCATTGAATTTCAGTCCTCACACCCCCCGGCTCATATTTCACAACTCCAACACTGGGTATGGCTGAAGAGTGAGCTAAATCTTACTCAGAGATGCTCAGGATCTGAGTATTGTGGGTCATATTGCTGTTACACCACTGATGAAGGACCTCATTCTAGATTGACGGTAAAACTGTAGACATGCAAAATAGGAGAAAAGGTTCTTCAATTGACAAACACTTGGTTGTTGGACAGAAGACAGAAGGCAGGTAAGAGTACAAAGCAGGCCAGGCTGAAGTCATCGGCAGAGTTCCACAGGGTTCAATGCATGAATCTCTACTTTTCCTAATATATAAAAAACCAACATGGACGGCTTCATACTATACTATTATAGAAATTTCAAAAGTATACCGGTACTTAATATGTGACTGTGAAATTACTGTTTATGAACATATATTTGCACATCCCTGCTGCCATCTTTAACACATTGACAACCAGAGAAAAACACTGAATTAAGCATACAATGCTATACTGTATAAGCAAAGGGGTGTGTGTATACTGTAGGGGAAGTATGACATACATCAGGGCAGCCAACGTGTTAATGCGTCTGCTAGCCGACAGGTCAGGAGTTTAGGCTGTCTGTTTATTTTGAATTTTAGCTCCAGAATCTCAATCATCAGCTTCAGCAGGTTCAGGGAAAGTTGGCGCATGACGAAGATCGAGTTTACGCCATAACGGAACATTTGAAGAACGTCCGCATTGAGCTCAGCCACACGCACGTGAGTAAATTCTTCATCTTAGCCAGATATGATTGGTTTGGCTGCCAAGAAACTAAAAACACACTTATTTAACAGCTCGTTCGCGCGTGAAATGTAAAACACTCTTGACTTTAGCTTTTCGCTTTGATTATTGTGCTGTATAAATTGTCTGGCTAACTAATTAACTAACTAACTAGCTAGCTAACTAACTAACAAGTATTCTGACCGGCTGTTTAGAGCAATGATTAATTATGTGATATTGTTGTTTTAGAAATCAGTCTTTAGTTAAATTAACAGAGTCTGCAATTTTGGCCCTCCTTTTAAATGTAATGTTTTTCAATGATTTCTCCAAGACCTGTTCATCTTTTGCAAGAATGCATATTTATTTGAAATTCTAAAACTCATTTCAAGGAAGGTTCCATTGCTTCATCTGCGCTGCAATAAAGCAACCGATTTTGTATGTCATTACAAGATTTCTCATGGTTGTTGAAATCCCAACTGGGATGTGGGTATAATCATGGGTGGTTCCACAGTGGGGATTACTGGGGATGCATCCCCACCAAGCTTCCTTTTTTGCTTGTTAGCATCTTCAGGGTTTACTGAGTCCGAGCCGCTATCCTTGTTTGTGTGCAAAACAAATTTAGCTGATGACCTTCTTTTTTGGATTGTCAGCCTTTTTCGGCAAGGTTTATTTACATCATTTACTGGTCAAATCACTGCTAATGGCCTTTTTGCTTGTCAACCTTTTTTGGGACTTCATTGCGCCCCCCCACCAACTTCCTAGAAATTCATTGCATTTCCCCCACCGCAAATTCTTGGAGCCACCACTAAATATAATAATTGTTTCCATTTCAAGTGTTTACCGGTAATTTCCTGCTTTCCAGGCTCTATACGACGCTCAAGTTAAGGCCTTTGAAACTGAAGTCCATCTGCGCAAAGTTGCTGATCGTGAAAATGGGAGGATACAGCAGGAGCTTACCAAACTGGACAAAGACTTGCGCGATCAAAAGGAGAAAAAGAACTTTTTTGAGGTTAATCACTAAATTTTCTGTTGTATTCTTTAGGTCATAGTTCTCAAGAAAGTAAATTCTTTGACTAATGTTGATAATCAGGGTGCAAGTTGTAAGGGGAGAAGGGGGATCTCCCCCCACTGCACAACTGCATCCCCTACTGCTACATCCCTTCACCACTATATCCCCCCCAACTGCTACATTTCCCCAACAACTACATCCCCCAAACTCTTTCCCCTCCCCAAATATCCCCCCCAACTGCTCCAGTCACAAATCGCACCCTGTTGATAATATTATGCCACGATATCGAGTTTAATTAATCGGATCTTGAGTTTTGTTTAGAAAGTAAATCGAAGAGTTGATAAGGCCAGCACCATTAGCATATTCATAAACTTTTTCGCAATTGGGTAGGACTTGCCTCAAAGTATCTGTTTAAAAGCGTTTGAAGCGCCCGAAAACGCACAGCACAGCCGCAAACTTTTCACAATGTACAATTCTATGTTTTCAGAACACGATTTTCAAGCAGCAGCAGCGCATAGAGGCGAAGAAATCGCAGATGAACTGGGACAACCAGGCGCTCGAGGCTTGGCTGAAGGAGTGCAAACGTCGAGACGACGACGCCATGACTCTTGCAAAATACACCCGAGAGGATGACGACAAAATTAGAGTAATGCCGCTGAAGTTTTTCTTTAGCTGATAACGTGAAATTTAGCTTTGTTATACAAGACGCATAGAAGAAGCAAAGGACTTTTGTTATATACCTATTCATTGGCTTATATAATTTGTGTAAATATGGTTAAGGTATGCATTAGTTATGAGATGAGAGAGACAATGTGCAGGGAGAGGGAGAGGAGAAGGAGACGATGACTTGGAAACATGCGGGTTGGTATTATTAACAGAGGCATAGCGATGGGGGTATATTGGTATATATACCCCCAAAATCAGTCTACCTTAAAGTTTTTTATGTGATTTATATGTGGTTATATGTAGTTTATATGGTTTATAGTTAAGGTTTATACCCCCCAAACATTTATACCCTCCCAAATCATATTCCTGGCTATGCCCCTGGGTATTAATGACTTTATTGTGACTGCTAGCTCAGTTAAACAAAGCCAGGTGTCATTGCTGTGTGACTCTGCCTATATAATTAATGACAGTCTGACAGTGGAATCTCTGTTTGACACGACACCAAGGTACACATTCTGCGCCATTCATTACAGTAAACAAAGGCTCGGGAACTTCTAGCAGTGAATCTCTTGACATCTGCAACATTCGCAGTTCTGTCAGCAATAATTAAGCTTACCTTTTTGCTCTGCACCCCAAAAAGCCGTGCGCACTATACTCAAGATTTTACGGTAACTGTATACTATTCTGTGTTTAAGGAAATAACCTTGAAGATGAACAATTTGACGGATGAGTTGACAAAGAAGCGAAGACAACTCGATCGTGAGAGCATGGACACTCAGACTGCTCAGGTGATTTTGAAATGATACTTTGAATTGCATTATTTTGAATTTATCAATCGCTCTGTATTTGTCAACACCTGACTTTGTAATGATGAATGGGTATTTGCGTATGAAATGCAGCGTTTGATCACCGTAATAATTTCTATTGCTAAACGTTGTATGTCGTCGAAATGCCGTTGCAGTGTTCATGTTGAATGAAGTTCTGTACTTTAAAACAAAGGTTCAAATTACTTACAGTTTGCGAATTTTAAAGGTAACAAAGTGAATAAATTTTCTCTCGCGGTGCTATAGATTCTCATTGATACAGATGCTTGCTTTCTCATTTAATGAGATCTTTTCTTGCAATTTGCTGTCAACTCAGCAATGAAGTTTATGAAATTTGGTCATATTGCTGACTCATCTTTTCGCAATCCTAGCCACCAAACAAGGCAACAGTCCTGAGCTGTCACAACAACTCCCCCCCCCCGTCGCTACGCCCCTGATGCTGAAGCACTAACGTTCATTCTGCCTACAGGTGGAACTCGATAAAACGGCCGAGGAATTTCGAAAGGCTCACTTGGACCGCCAGCAGCTGCTTCACCAGTGGGAGACGACAATCGACCAGATGTCTAAAAGAGATCAGGAGATGAACATCCTGGCTCTTGTAAGTGTTTTTAATTATATCTATGTTATATGTTATATATATATATTCATATGCCTTGGATGGTATTCCATTCATTTTGTTTTCTTTTTTATATGATTATACTGTTATTTAATGTTCTTTGTATAGCTGGACTCTGTAATGTGCCCTTGCTCCTGGCATTCGCTAATATGGTGCACAAGAGATTGTCAGTTTAATAATAATAATAATAATAATAATAATAATAATAATAAATAATAGTGATAATAAATAATAATAATAATAATAATAATAATGATAATGATAATGATAATGATAATTTTAATGATAATGATAATGATAATAATAATAATAATAATAATAATAATAATAATAATAATAATAATGTCATTTTAAAACTAAAGGAAGAAGCTCCTCTACCTGATAATAATAAGTATACCCCTATGATCAAGAAAGTGGAATATTAAGTCTATTTGAGACCTTGGGTGATGTTGATAATAATAATAATAATAATAATAATAATAATAATAATAATAATAATAATAAATTTATATTGTATTTGTGGACAAAATGACAAAGAATGAGAAAAGACAAACAAAAGCATAATTTGACTGAAAGGCTGAATGGAAAATTTATTTTGATGTGAAACATGTTTTTGCATGACATACCAGAGGTGTAGCAAGTACACAATGCTTCAAGTACAAGTACAAGTACAAGTACCTGGCCTCCAAGTACAAGTACAAGTACAAGTACTAAAAATTTGTACTCGAGTACAACTCGAGTACAACTCGAGTACAAGTACAAGTACCAAGTACTACATCTCTGTGACATACTGTCGAATATTCTCAGTGTGCATGCGTCGCTTTCATTTTCAGGAATTAGAGCAGACGAAGGCAGAGATGCGAAGCAAAGAGAATCTCTGTAAGGAGAAGCTGCAGTTCCTTCTCGACGGAAGGGCAGACAACCAGAACGCAGAAAATGAAATCATGAAATTCGAGAGAGAGATTTCCGCGCTCAAGATGCAGTTGAACGAAGCCGAGAGGGAATGCAACGAGATGCAGAGCAGCGTATGCGAAATTACAAAATATCTCGAAACATCTTTATTTCATTTGAATTACTTGTGTTTCTAGACCATCACTACGCTATGCAGAGACTGCAGTGGTATTTGGGATTCACCCCATCGGGGGGGGGGTGAAAGAATCAGATCAGCAAGGGGGAAATAAATTGTAATTGTTTCATTATGCTAAATAAGCTAGTTAAATAAGCTATTGACAGCATGAAACATTCCCTTTTATATGTACAGTGTGGACCAGTGCAGGGGGTCAGAAAACAATGATCTTGAGATATCCCGTTCCTCCCCCTTCAAATCTTACACTGCCAGAGTGTCGTATTCGTCAATAATTGAGCAGTTTGCTGAGTTAATGACGATGTAGAATGGTGTTTCTACAGTTGTTTGACGTGGAAATGATTTTTTGAAAAGTTTGTCTGTTTTGGTCGAAGTGAAATGATATATTTTTTTGCCACGGCATGGATTTCAAATCACAATTTTATTATGTTTGAAGTAAAATGATTAAGGAATTCAACTAAAAGAGTCACTCTTGTGTAAATTGAAGTGGCAGGATGATGGCACACCGTTTTCTTTCAAGACGTTTTTCCTTTGAGCATTGGTTTGGCTTATATTGGATCCGACAGTGGAGATTATAATTCAATCCATGCAGTGACAATCAACGGATGTTAAGGACATTACTAAAATGGCGCTATAGAAGTTCGACGATGATGATGATGGTGATGATGATGAGGATGATGATGAGGATGATTATGATGATCATGATGTTCAAATGTAATGAAGGAAGAGCAGTTTCATGTAAGGCAGTTTATTTTGTTTACAGTTAGACACACTAAAGAGAACAACCAATCGGACAAATTCTGACCTTGAGGTAGCAAGAGCTGAAGTTACTCTCTTTAAGCAAGAAATTGTGGAAAAAAATAAAAGGCAAGCAGTTTATATTTTAAAATATCTCTCCCTCTGTCTGTCTGTCTGTCTCTGTCTCTGTCTCTGCTCCTGTATCTGCCGGTTTATGTCTCTTTCTCTGTCTCTCTGTCTGTTAGATCAGCCGATTCGTTATGCACTTTTGGATCCAAACTAAAACACGTCTTGTGATCATAATATTTTTACGAGTATGGCTAAATTTTGCATCTGGCAGTTTCTTACTTATTTTCATTTGATCCAAAAGGTTGGAAGACATTAGACTGCTCGTAAAGAATCTACAAGCGAAGCTCGAACAAACCTTGGACTCGAAACTGAGCGCCGAGGAGCGCAGCGCTCGTCTCCTGGAGCTTCTGCACCAGGAGGAGCACAACGTCGTCGCCATGACAGCAGAACTGAAGCACCTTCGAGCAACTCTCTTCGCCAAGAACCAGGACATAACGGAACTTAAGTCGGACTTGAAGAAGATCGACGTACAGATACAGGTTAGACTACTTTGAATCGTCCATTCTCCCTTAAGATGCGAATGTTTGCTAGTTAATTCTCATTGGAAGATGCCATTTGCATCGAGCTAGAAATCTAGAAATACTCTTAGCTATTTCTGGTTATTATTATTATTCCAGGACAATTTAGATAGCACTGTATGCATGGTTTAAAATCTAAAATCAAAAGCGCTTTGACAACGCTGACATGTCAAAAAGCATTTAATTTACATTACACATATCTGGTTGGTGGCAACGTTGTGTATTTCCGGTATCAGCAGCTTTGTAGGAAAGTGCATTAACTCTTAGGCAGCCATGTTGTTTTTAGAGAATTTACCCCTCCACAGTTTCCCAAAATGTTTTAATTTGAATATCATAACAATATTGACAATGTATATATCAATTGAAAGGGCTTTTGATTATCTACAAGAATATGAAAAGCAAAATATAACATTTGCAATGACATTCTTCATATTTCATGAGAATATATAAAAATAAAAAATATTAAAAATTAAAATTGGACTTTGAAGTTCATTAAAAATTGTGTAAGCAACAAGACAGTGTAAGTGCTATCTGAAATATGCAAACATATATAATAGACATTTAAAAATTTATATATAGATGTTAAAATGTCATATTTTAGTTTACAGAGAATTTAGTGTGAAAGGTCACAAAGAAATTATGACACATGTATTTTGGCACTTGGCACTTGGCACTTGTCACAAATGCTCCTAAAAGATTTTGTCAGCAACAAGACATGCTGCTATTTTGCGGGCTGCCATAAAATGTCAGCAGTAATCGACATTAAAAATTATGTAAAATGTGATATTTTAGTTTAGAAAGGATCTTGTGTGAAAGACACAATTATGACATACATATATTTGATTATGTCACAAAAGTTCAAAAACTTGGTTTTTATACTTTCCAGCAGAATTTGGAAGTTATTTGGAAATAATGTCATCAAACTTACCATTTTTCGTAAACCTTCTTTAGTTGAATAAAACATCTGTTGTATAGAAAGGGCATTTAAAATTTAAATGCCAGAAGGGCAAATCTTATTTAATTACACATACGAGTCAAACTCATGAAATAAACGGGTTTTTACGTTTTAGATGCAAAATTATGTTGGCTTTCCGTTAGAATAGTCCTAAATCCTAAATATAAGATAGAAATGGGTGCGATTTCTTGTGCGGTCGATAACGACCGCACAGGCTGCCTAAGAGTTAAACAAATATACATCTACAATTGCATAGGTGCTGTGCAAGCCTTGAAGATTAACTGGGCTTCGAATAGCCGGGACGTCTGATAATTAATTGTATGCACAAAACACTGGATCGGGGTTTTATGCTGTTATGCGGGTTATGCAATTAAGCGGTATGCGATTAAGTGGGATCCACTGTACTGGCAAGCTTATTTAGTGCCTGCCAGCAGTCAGTCTAACAGAAGCATGCACACACACACACACACACATAGATTATACATACTGGTTTGCTTGATTGGAAGTTTTAAAATGTTTTATAAATGTTCTGTTGTATCTTTCCAGGGTACACGAGCTACTATTGTCAATCTTAACAGTAAAATTCGAGATAAAGATAAGGAAGTACTCCGACAGGAGGAGATGATCTACAATTACGTAAGTGAAGACATATTCAATAGCACACACACACTCACACACACATATAGCTTAATCTGTGTATATAAAAACTATATATTTTTATGTGTATGTGTATATATATATATATATATATATTATATATATATATATATATATATTTATATATATATATATATATATATATGTTGTATTGCTTAGTGTATATATAACTTAATATATATGTGTATACTGTATATATGCTAAATGAAATAAGTCTTCATGATTTTTCATGATACTAAGTGACTAAACAGTAATGCATTGAACATACATGTCAATGGTTATCACCAGCTTGTTGTTGCCATTTTGATGAGCTTTGAGTTTGGCAACCTCTTCTCTGGGCCATGGTAGTCCTTCTATTTAGGCATTGAAATCTTTATTCAGATTGCAGTGCATTCATTCATTCATTCATTCATTCATTCATTCATTCATTCATTCATTCATGCATTCATTCATTCATTCATTCATTCTTTCATTCTTTCATTCTTTCATTCTTTCATTCTTTCATTCATTCATTCATTCATTCATTGGTAAACTCAAAAACAAGTGGCAAAATCATCATATCTTGTTGTTCATATGCATTTATGGTAGAACTTTGTTATAGTGGACTCGGTTATAACTTATTCTTGGTTATAACGTACCATACATTGTGCGGTCCTGTGTCATTCACTACCGTATTGGATGGTATTTGTTATGACGTACCTCAGATATAACGTACTAAATTTTGGAAACCTGCTAGGTAAGTTATAACAAAGTTCTACTGTTTTTGTTATAAAGTTTTGAGAAATGATTTGTCTCCATTTAGAAATGTTTGATGTGTCCCTACAAGCGGTAATTGTCTTCTGTATAGGACTTAGGCATACAGTCTGCCCAGCGTCGTGTAAGCGTGATGGAAGGTCATCAGAGTAACGACGAAAAAGTGGCCACGGAGGGTAGAATTCGTGAACTGAAGAGAGCGCTCGGCGAAAGGATTTCTATTCATGGCCTTCTGTCGACAGAAAACAAACGCCAGCAGGTAACCACGACAGATATTAGTTTTGTGCTTTTTAGCAATTTTATGGCCATAGCCATTTTTGTTGCCGTTGCTTTCCCCAGACCCACGTTTTACCTCGCAGCTTCTCATTTTCACCAGCTATACAAATATTTTGTTACATTACATTACATTTGAATGTTTTATATAACTTATTATATAAATTGGATTATTTAAATGTCCGTGTATTCCGCTTGCTGGCAATCCGTTGGTTTTAGTATCATTTGAAATTTTGTAGAGAATCACTTGTGTTAATGCTGCATAGGTAACATTTTTCACTTTCGGTTTTTGTATAAACGGTCTGTTTGAAATGTGGAAAGGTTGACTGAAGTTGTGATTCGGTTTTAGATTTTAGAGATTGTATTAATAACGACAACCGTCATTTGACAGAAATGTTTGCTGAAAGTTTCTATGGCTGAATTCTACATGGCAGAAACTGACAATTCAGAATGCAAAATCCAAAACTGGACATTAGTTTTTGCCTTAATTAATAACTTGCGCAAATGCAATAGCAGAGCATAGGTCAAAGGTCAGGTCTTGTTCAGTGTTTATTCTAGGCCTGTTTTTTTTTTGGGGGGGAGGGGATCCCCTCCCAAGTTTTAAAATTACCCCCAAAATTGTATATATTGGCTTGGGAATGGAAATTCCCCCCCCAAAAGCATGGAGAGACAAATCTTGTACCCCCCCAAACATTTCAAACTCCCTTCCCCCCAATGTCAAGGTGGCTAGAACATAGAACAAACACTGGGTCTTGTTTATTGTTCAAAGGATGAAATTCGCAAAGTGAAGCGAGCTCTCGAAACAAGCGTTGCTGGTAAAGAAGACCTGAGACGCAAAATAGATGAACTACAACTGCATCTTGAAAATGCACAGAGAGCGCTTACGAAAAGCATCGGCGAAAAGCAGGTCAGCGAGTACTATCTAAACCTACCTGCTTTTGTTGCAACATTTTACGCTTGGTTTATATATTACGCAAAGGTAGTAGGTCCCGTACTCGAGTTTGAGCGTTGGGGTCTGGCGCTAATCTCCTGTCTCAGCAATCAGCGACGTAGGTGGTACAGGCCGTTGGATAGGTTGCCGTTACTTTCCCCAGACCCACGTTTTACCTCGCAGCTTCTCATTTTCACCAGCGCCCTCTAGCAAGTAAAGATGAGTTGGCCTTAGGGACTCCTGCAGGACTAGATCCCATTCCATCAGCATGCGTCTCCAGCCTATTACCTCTGCTATATTCCCACACCATTATGTAATGGGCAACATGCATAACAGTTATGCAATTCACCAGTTGGCTTGATAACAGCCTGCCCCGCTGCCTTATGGATACACTGACCTTTGCCCGGCCGACAATCCACCTTACCTATATATAGTTGCCTATATTGCCTATACAATCCACCTTGCCTTACTTACTTACTTATAGTGACTATCTAGTAGGTAAAAAAAGATAAAAACTTACTTAGCATGATTTAAAGTGGCTTAGAAGGCATTACTGCCTGTGTGAAAGCCACTAGGGGCACTAATGGGGCTTGAACCCGCTCCGTCACCCTGGCGCTCCAGCACGTAACCCACTCTGCCATCTTCCACCCCCGATAAGATAAGGTATTATGTAACAAACTGCTAATATAGCAAACGCTTTGGTTTGGTTTTAGGACAAGATGGTCGATAAGAACCTGCTGGATCTTCGAGTCAGAAAGCTTCTCGAAGAGCTTCATCGCCAGGCCGGCGAGGTTCTCTCGCAAGAAAAACATCGCCTTAAGCTGGAGACTGCGATGAAGGAACGTCGACTGGAGATCGACATTCACTCGAAGATGCTCACCGCTCAACTGAGGGACGCCGAAGAGCAGCGCCGCGACACGAACATCCAGCTTCAGGAGCGCATCTCGCGCATCGAGAAGCTGCGGAAAAGATACGAGAGCATCATCGTCGTCATGGCGCCGCCAGAAGGCGAAGAAGCGCGCTCGCAATCTTATTATGTCATCCGGGTGTGTTGAAATTAACTTCTGCATGATATTTATTGCCTCCGTGAATTGATAATAGGGAATATTACTTAAATTAGGAGTAATATTTGTTTTTTATCAAATATAGAATGTATTCCTACATGATACTTATTAGAACCTATACGAATTGATTATAAAGAATTATATTTGCTGAAATTATGAATAATATATGATTACAATAAAATGTTGAATGTATTTCTACATGATATTCATTACCGATGCGAATTGATTATAAGAAATATTGCTTAAAATAAATAAGGATAATATTAATTTTTGTGGCTGATAAAATTGACTCTACAAATTTTTGGTACTAATGCATCTTGCATCAAGTAATTAGTGAACCAATCAGTCAGTCATGCTAATGCAGTGAGCTATTCATTCGCAGACTACCGTATGTTGTTTGTGTTTCTTCGTATTGTCGTATTTCAATCGGCAAACTGTTATCTGTGCTAGGCTGCGCAAGCGAAAGAGGAGCTGCAGAGAACGGGAGACGAACTGGACGCAAAAATTCGAAAGGGCGAGAAGGAAATCTGCGCGCTCCGGAATACATTGAAGGTCATGAGAAGCAGCAACGAAGTCGTGAGAAAAGACCAGGCAAAGATCAACGAGGCCGGTGAGCGCGGTTATTTCATAAGGCAGAGATTAAAGCCAGCAAGGCCCCTTGAGTCTCAAAATCACCAACTTAATTAGAGCAGTGGTTCTCAGCCCGTGGTCCGCGGACCAAATGTGGTCCGCGAGAGGGAGCCCAATGGTCCGCGACGAATTCTTGAAAATCATCATCAGTGTTTCTGTCTCTCGACAGGTCCAGGTATCCAGTTATTCCACTCCGATCGATTGCTTGCTTCTTCTTTGAGTTCCTGATATCCTTTATTCATCATCCACTCCAACATCATCTTTCTCGGTCTACTCTGACTCTTTTTCCTCTAAAATTGTTCTTAGTAAAGAGTCATGCCGGAGGACATGTCCCATCCAATTTCTCTGCCTTTTCCGGATTGTATCTATCAGGCTTCTTTCTTCTTCTATCTCCTTCATGACTTCCCGTTTGTCTTATGCTCTGTGTATTTTACTTTTTAGCATTTTCCTCCAAATCCACATTTCAAAAGCCTCTAATCGTTTTATAACCTTTCTCATTGTCCACGTCTCCGCCCCATACAACGCCACACTCCATATCAATGTTTTTACCAATCTCTTTTTTTAGGTTTAGTTTTAGTTTACTTTGCATCAGCTCCTTTCTCTTGTAAAAGCTTCTTTTGCTATTGCTATACGTCTTCTTATCTCTTTATTGCATCTGGCATCGGTTGTTATCAGACTTCCTAGATAGCTAAATTCCTTCACTTTATCTATGATCTGTTCATAAACCTTTATTTCCACTCTCATTCCTTCTTTTTACTTATTACCATAACTTTAGTCTTTTTTGTATTGATTCTCATTCCATAATTTTCTGACACTTGTATCAGTTTATCCATTACTTCCTGAAGCCCTTTTTGATTGCTTGCTAGCATGGCCTGATCTGAGGAGCGCAAGCGCTTTTTATTAGCACGCCTCCAACTTTAACTCCTTATCTGTATTTTCCATCGCCTCTTGTACTAATTCTTCGATGTATATGTTAAACAGCAGCGGTGACAGTGACAACTCCTCTGCCAATCAACATGATTCACTCAGTTCTCCCTCTATTCTCACCTTCACTGACTGTCCAAGGTATAGGTTTGCTATCAGTCTTCTGTCTCTCCAATCCACTCCCACCCTTTTCAGTGCTCTCATCAAAATCCTCCAGTCTACTCTGTCAAACGCTTTTTCGTAATCCACGAAGCATATATAGATATTTTTTTTCCATTTTTCCATGAATTCTTGAAAAGCGTAAGCAAAAATTAAGCATGTATATTTTCCATGTGAAAAATCTGAAAAGTGCGACAAGCAAAACAAGGTCATCAGCACCTTTTATGAGTATTTTGTGCAATTTCAACGTGAAAAAGTCTGACAAGCAAAAAAGAACAGACGGTCATCATCACCGCTTTTTAGGAGCAGATGACTGCTCAGTTTATCAGGTGGTCCACAAGAGATATTTGAACTTCAAAAGCAGTTCACGAGGCATAGGGGTCCGAGAACCACTGACTTAGAGCATGACTTTCACAATGATGTCAGAACTGAATACTTACCATATGCATACCATCATTAGCTAATTGATGTTTGATGCCAACCAGGCCATTAATTACCAAAGCGTTTTAAAATTTTTCTTGTTCAGACACTTTTAACAAAAACCTGAGCTCAAACATTCTCCAATGTTCATATACATTATGTGCGACCTTCGTCTCTCTCTCTCTGTCTCTCTCTGTCTCTCTGTCTGTCTCTCTGTCTCTGTCTCTGTCTCTGTCTGTCTCTCTCTCTCTCTCTCTCTCTCTCTCTCTCTCTCTCTCTCTCTCTCTCTCTCTCTCTCTCTCTCTCTCTCTCTCTCTCTCTCTCTCTCTCTCTCTCTCTCTCTCTCTGTACAACACTAGTTGTGGTAAATTATTGATTCTGAAGGTCAGTTGTTGCTAGCATTGATTTGAGAGACCATGTTGCCGCTTTCCAGGTGATGAGATGCAGGAGAAGCACGTTCTCGAGGAGCAGCATAAGACTCTCATCGACAAATTCCGGCACAAGAGGGGTCTGCTGCGTGAACGCCAAGAAGATACGCAGGTACAAATGACACGTTCACATATTTAGACTTCTGTTGTAGCAAGGCGAGGTTCACACCAGTGTTTTATGTGCCTGCGGTGGGGGCATGTGATCATCTCACTAGTCGAGACTAAGCCTTTGTTTGAGGCTGAGACTTTTTGTGTTTTTACTGTCTGAACTCACCTCGTATTGCAGGTTGAAAATTTGGGGGTTGGGGTAGTCAGACCCACTGCCTTATTTTTAAAATCAGACACTGATTCGGATGAATGACTGATACGATAGCAAATGATTGTGCATGGACATGTCACCAGACATTATTTGCTGAATAGCTTTTTTATAACAGGAATGACAATTGTACACGATGAAAATGTCAGAGTGAACCAGATAAAGATGCTGGAATTCACTTTTTTTCTTCAAATTCCAAAGTATTTGGAAATTTTCATCCACATTTTTGACTTGGCTGCAAAGTTCAAATGGCTTTTCACTTGATGAAGTTAGTTTCACATCTGCCGTCCAATGTAACAGGTTTTGTAATTATGTGGGTTCTTTTTTATCTAACAGAGAATGATACAGAACCGCAACAACATGATCCACGAAGGAGAAACTCTCGCAGCCAGCATTGACGAAAAACAAGTATGCATCTCTGTCACGAGTGAATTTCTAGGAGTACTGTTCAATTATTAAAATGATTTTTGATGTAGCATTTTTTTGTTACTAATGAAGTTTTTTCTAGTTGACTTATTGAATTCAGTTGGTTGACAAGTCATTAAGTTTGCTATATAAATGTATTATGACAAAGAACGATATAAAATTTAATCCAATTTGTCAACCATGGAATAGTGTTGGCAAGAGACAGCATATAAATATGTTTCAGTTGTTGAGTTACAATAATGTAGTGTTTATATGTATTCACAGTAATTTGAGGGCAGAGAAGGAAAGTATGGTAATGGAAAGTGATGAGTACAAGAAGGAAAAAACCGACATTTGCCAAATTATTGAATTTGTGTACTACGCTATTCGCACACTACACAGTACATCGGTTCATAAAGGAATTCATCTGAGGTGCTACTGTAGATATGATGATGATGATGACAAAGGGCATAACATTTTTGTAACGAGATGATATATGACTGAAACTGCTGTGAAGGACATTTTGTGCAATGGTATCATGATATCTGCAATCATTCGTTCTGCTGTTACTTTTAGGAAAAACTCCTTCAGCTGACAAAGGATGTGGAGGATCAGATTACTAAATTAAACAGAGTTAACAAACAGGTTGGTTTCTGAATTACCACCAGAGGGCTTTTTATTAAAAAAATATTTTTATATTTTTCGGAACGCAATAGTCGGCAGTCAGTTGTCAACACGCTGTAGTGGCCGTACAATTATTTTCATCGTTTGGACCATCGATAAAAATAAAATGTATAATAAGAAAATTGAGAAAAAGACAGCAATTAGATATGGTTCAAATGTTCTATTTTTGAATTTAATGTTGCAATAGAAAAACATTGAACCAGTCTTCAGATGTTCCGGAACGCCGTTACACCACAAAAAGCCCTGACTACCACGAATTACTTACTTAGCATGATTTAAAGTGGCTTAGGAGGCATTACTGCCTGTGTGAAAGCCACTAGGGGCACTAACGGGGCTTGAACCCGCTCCGTCAGCCTGCCACTCCGCCGCATAACCCACTCTGCCATCTTCCATTTAAAAGTCCTTCTGATTTGTATTTGCAATTACTGTCTGTTCAGAACACCATCTGTGCAATTCGTGAATTTTATCGATGAAAACAGTTGACTTAGATTACTCTTCATTGGTGACACTTTCGCGTTGTCTGTTTTGCATAGAATTCGAAGTTGTTGCGAGAAATCCGGAATGCTCTGAAAGTTAAAGAGGCAGAAGAGGAGGTAAGCTACAGGCACTGTGTAGTTTATAGATTCTTGTTGTAGACAGACATTATGTTTCAAGGTTCTCCATGCTGCCTAATGTCTTGGAAATATTATTTTATGCATTGTAGTTACAGCATAAAATCAATCTTCTGAGAGAATTTGCATAAACATGAATTAAAATGATAAACTAGTGGGATTATTGTGAAAAGACTGTGCCAATGTAATTGGTTCATCATTATCCATTATCCAACTAAGTGTTTAAAGAAAAATTGTGTGTGTGTGTGTTTAAAATATTCAGTTTTTATGATAACAATGTACTGTTCTGTTATGCAGACCATATTAATCATTCATCGAATAGACAAAAATCTGGTTGTCAGAGCTGGTGAGCTGACAGTTTTTGCAAATGAAAAAAGTAGCAACAGTTGTCTGTTCTAGGCTGATTTTGCTATCTCTTTTCTTACTCTTTCTCTATTTCTGGCCCAAAACAGGGAACTCTCTCCCCCCTCTGCTTCCAAAGAATTGAGTATTTTTCAACTTAGACTTTAAACCCATCTCTTTAAATAATTATCATAGCCTCCATAGCTCTGCCTTGCTGTTTATCACTGACTGATCTTAATGACCTGACCTTTTGCTGAGACGGATTTGAAGTACCATTGATTGATAACTTTAGAGTATTAGACCCGGTGCTATAAAAGTGCATTATTATTATTATTATTATTATTATTATTATTATTATTATTATTATTATTATTATTATTATTTCTTGTGCAAGGGTGATATTGAATTGCGTGATCTCCGTGAACTTAACAAGAAGGCGTTGAAGCAGATGTGTGAATCAGTTGAGAAACATCCAGAACTTGCATGTTCTGTTCAGAAATACTTTGAGCAGGTATGGTTTTTTTCAAAACATACAATGGTTTATTACCAACAGCACATCATACCAGTTACGTACATGAGTACATCAATTTCTCACATTAAGCATTCATTAGAGTGCAGTTAAAATAGAACAAAGAGAATTACTCCAATGATATAAGTCATTATGATTATTGTAATCGTTATAACATTGGAAAGTAGATACCAAGTCAGAACATAGTTCCCATAGATATGTATAATATATAATATAATATAACAAGGTTTAAAGTGGTTCAGTAGGGACTGCCCTGTGTGAGAACCACTGTAAGTGTATCTCTAAGTAAAGTATGTCAATATTGATAGAAAAAAACAGTTGGTATAAACATCTTGGCATCATCAAATCAACAGGTTAATTTTATAACTTAATCATTCAATTAACTTAATCATTCAATTACCTAATAGATTATCCATGTTGGCTGTTTCATCGGGTATAATAATTAATTAATTGATTTCCTTTACAGCATCATGCCAATGTAGTAATTGATTGTATCAATGTTGTGATCACATTCAGACCTTTTGAGTATTTACTGTCATTCATCGTAGTGTTGGGCTCATCATAAATTTCATACAGTGTACTGTTATCAGTATGTAAAGCAATAATATCAATCGTAATCAGGGATATTTTTACACCCGCCTAACGCCCCACAGCAATCCCCAATTTGAGGTCGACACCCCCCAAATTTGGTAATGTGACAATGGTATGCATACAAAATGCATACTAATTAGCTCCGTACATCCCCGCCCCAATTTGAGGTCGACACCCCCCCCGCAATTCACAATCCTAGAAATATCCCTGATCGTAATGATAATCATAATAATAGTAACAAGCGTTATACTGAACTGTAGGACCCTTGGCTCAGTCTTGGAGGCTCCTGGCTTTAAGTCATGTGAGCCATATTGCAGTTATGCCACTGCAACAATACAACAAGAAATGAAATAACTACATGTCGTTGATTTCTTCATGCAATCCTGAAAACAAGCCGAACCTTGAATTATTTTGCTTGATTTAGGCGGGATTTCCCCTTCCGGCTCCATCTGGCATTCTTGGTTCCCGTTCGAGCTCGGGCAGCTTGTCTAGCGTGCGGTCATCGTTGTTTAGTAGCGGGAGTCTGACCTCGGTGCGCAGTGCCTCATCCTCGCGCGCAAGCCTGAAGGACAAACATGTACCCAAATTGGCTGTAAAGGAAAAACCATCTATTGTACCATTTACAGTCTTTGGAGATGACCTCATTGTAAAACGTAGGCAAAGCTCAAAATACTTTGCTCATTTATTTGACGATCGTTTGGAAATAACGATAATTTGTTCAGAAAAATTTTGGTGATTGAAAATGATGATGCATCTGCAATGTTGCATAGACATTAGTACTTGGTTTTGCCCATCACTGTGTGATGTGTAAATTTCTCTTTAGCAGGACTATCAAAATCTTCATTTCTCACTCAGAGTTTGACCTTGCTCCATGAGTAATGCCTTGCTTGCATGTCAAAGTCTCACATGTTGAGTGGTGGCATATATGCATTTTGCCTCTCTCTCTCTCTCTCTTTCTCTCTTGTCAATAAATGTATCAGGAAATCTTTGCATGGTCCAGGATCTATTCATTCATTCCTTCATTTGTTCACATGGACGACAGAGGTCCGTTGTGCCAATCTCGTGTTGCGCGAGTTGTGACCGCGACCAATGGCTGAGTGCCATTCATGAAAAATTGTGGAAGGAAGACCATCGCCGATCTGCTGGGGCCATGTACGGCGTGGTCTGCCAGGAGGTCTTCTCCAGCTCGGAGGAGGACGCGTCTCGGTGCGTCGAGCAGTGGCGCAGGCGAGAGCGCGGTGGGCCGGAATGTTCTTGTCCTGGCGAGCCACATGACCGAAGAGAGACAGACGGCGTCGCGTGATAATTTCTGTCACTGGCAGGAGGGCAGTCTGTTTGGAGACTGCTTCAGGATCTAGAAGGTCACAAATGTCAACAGGATGACCAATAGTACAGTCATCGTAAATTACCGAACCGTATTAAAACTCGGCAAACTGTGATACATTGGTCGCTTAATGAAAAACAGCAAAGACACCATAGAACAGCGGTTCTCAACCTGTGGGTCGCGACCCCCACGGGGGTCGAATGACGATTTGCCAGGGGTCGCCCGAGATCATCAGAAATATGGGGTTGTCTCTTTTCTTGTCTTGTTATTGTACAAAATTTCTTCAGTGGTAGTTACGACGTACTAGTTGTTTTACTAAAATTGTCATTAGAGGATAGACATGGGGACAATTAAATAATAACGATTTCGAACATTATGATTGTCGTAAAAATTATTATTTTTAGCAGTTTACATTGTGAACGAAAATAATTTAACCATTGGGGGGTCGCCACATCATGGAGAATTGAATTAAAAGGGTCGCGGCACTATAAAGGTTGAGAAACGCTGCCATAGAAGGATCCACGAAGACAGGAGTAGTAGAAGAGACAAGTGTGACAGACAAAAAATATCTTGGTTAGATACCATCACTATATGGAGCAACCTGAGTCCAACCTTCTGCAGGCAGTTCAGAACAGAGTACAACACATGCTTCTTGTAAAGTGCCCTTGGCTTTGGCCCTTGCTGTGTTATGGCGCTATATAAATTGTCATGAGCAATAACAATAACAGAGGTCATTTACCCATTTCCACAGTCGACTGCCACGTAGCAATGATGGTATTCTGACTTGATATTGTCTCTTGTTATTCCTTTAAGTTGTAATATATTTGTGAAATCGTCTTTGGAATGTTTAATTTTGCAGCCCCCTCTAGTGGTTCCGGTCATTCTTCTCTAAGATATGCAGCCTCCTCCAAACGCTCCAGTGCATCTTCTGCGACAATTAAAGAATTCACAGTCTTCGGAGATGACCTTTACGTTAAAGGTCACACATACGATTGATTTATGTGTATCGGCTGTATGCCAATGATAAAGTTATCACTTCAGATATGTTATTGGAGCTGGGTTTTGAGTTTATTATGTGAATTTATGGTTTTGAAAAAATATGGAGTATTGCAGTGGGAGATGAATATGGGAAAGTGTCAGTTTCTGAATTCTTTCCAGAAATTTCTCACTTAATTATAATTAAAGGTGACTTGTTCATTCATTGGCTATCAAAGTGTGTCATGTGGTCTGGAATTCAATCTTTCGATCAATTAATCAATCAACTTCTATGGTACCAGAATTAGAGCCATGTCAAGCCAGAAATGTCAGGATCCTTGGCTGTAGCAGAAACTTTACTTTTGTTTCTAGTTGACTCGACTGTGAGTGAGTTCACAAAGTGGTTACTTGATGCCCTGAAAAATTGAAGATGCTGTCCACCTGTCCCCTCTATTCTCACACAAGCTTTTAACCTTGAATTTTGACCTTTACTCTTCTTCTTCTTCTTCTTCTTCTTCTTCTTCTTCTTCTTCTTCTTCTTCTTCTTCTTCTTCTTCTTCTTCCTGGTCTCATCTCTTCTTGTGATTATTAACATTCTTCTTAAACATGCCATTTTGAAGGTTTTGACCTTTACTATTATCTTGCATTTGATGCAGGGATATTTCTAGGATTGTGAATTTGGGGGGTGTCGACCTAAAATTCGGGGGTGTCCGGAGCTAATTAGTATGCATTGTGTATGCATACCATTGTCAAATTACCTTTTTTTAGGGGGGGTGTCGACCTCAAATTGGGGGGGGGGGTAAAAATATCCCTGATTTGATGCAAAAGTAAACAAGCTGAATTCTGCAAATTTGACACAGATGTTGGCTGCGATGAAGCTCTGTAAATTGTCTGCCCTTGGAGTGTATTATGCACGCTGGTTGTTACTGAGAGGCAGACACTTTTACATGTAATTGTTACAGGATCAAGTCGTTCGTCTGCTTCTTCTCAAGGGTCAGACCGCAGTCTGCCTGCAGTGGAGGATTTTCACCCAACCAGACCCAGTCTTCCTTACGATCCCAAGTCACCAGGTTTCCATGAAAGAAGTGAGATTTTGATCGAGAAACTGTGAACGAGTCTAATCATACAAATCTGACAACTTGCTTCAGCTGCAGAGATGATACAGTTCTTAAAAACCACCAGAGTCAAGATTAAACATGTTTTTGTGTAGTTACAGTAGTAGGCAGTCTGTAGTGTGCAGAATTTTTGCTGAAGTTGATTACCCTCTTGTAGACTGTGCTGCCAAGTTTTAAAATTTTTTATCCATTCTTGAATGGATAATAAATAGATTTTTGAGATTGGTAGGATTGTTAAACCATAGGATATCATTTACAACAGATTGGATCGAATTTTGCATATATTTTACCTAGAAAATTTTGTGGAATTGTATAATGCAATTTCGTAAAGTTCTGTTGTTGCCAATTTCTGCAATAAATTTCTTATATTTCCATAGGTTTGGTTACTTTAAGCAGGGAAAGAGCAGCATCAGTAACTCATGACAAACCTCTGTCAGGTGACAAAATCTCTTCAGATTTTGGCAAGAATAATGATTTATATTTAAATATTTCAGACCCAATAATAATAATACTATTATTGCAGCATATGTTGTGTAATGTAATTTCTCACAAATATCTTCAGCATTCTTGAAGTCTGAAAATATGTGAATCAGCTTTCTCCCTACTTTCAAGCCAGTCTTTGAATTTAAAACAGAATGGATTGAACTACGCTGAGAGAAGGCGAAGACAGCTAAAAACCAAATTTTTTGGCTTTGACCAGTGGGGCCAATACCTCACACTCCCTCCCTCCTTGCCAGTCGAAAACCAGTGTCATTGACCCCCTGATTTTCTGCACTGCATTCTCGGTCCTTCTTGGTTAGGATCTGCATCACTTATCTGCCAAATCTTAGAGAAACCAGTTGCATTGTGCTGATCACACTAATTTCAACTCCATGCCATGCCATGCCAGCCAACAAACGAATGTCCAAAATACAAAGTAAAGTGGTACCTACAGTATCTGAAGAACAAACCCCAGTCAATATCATAGACAAAATTGATTGCAGGGATGTTAGTCCTTGGTCTTGGACCTGACCTTAAGGACAATTTTCAAGTCCTTGTCCCTGACCTTGAGGGCCAAGTCCTTGAGACCTGAGTCCTTAGTCCTGGTGTTGAGGGTTTAGTCCTTGGTCCTGGCCTTGAGGGTTTAGTCCTTGGTCCTGGTCTTGAGGGCCGAGTCCTTGTTAACATCCCTGATTGATTGGCATGTATAACAGAGTTGATTTTAACAATAACTTTGATACAGCCTAACTGCCAGTACATGTTTTGTTAGATGCAGTTTCAAGGCATTCTGCAGGCCGAGGCAGACAAGACCCGAGAAAGCCACCAACGGACACTTTTACTGTATTTGGGGGTGAACAGCTAGACATCAGAGGTACCGCTTCAGTATATTCTGTTTTGTTGCTGCTATAGGCTATGTTTCACTTGTTAAAATTTCCAATCCTATTTTGTTCATGAACGTGCAATATGTGGTTTTAAAACCCGGTACTACTAATCATCCTTCATCCAGACTATTGCTTGAGGACACCTTAACAAAATTTGTAGTTAATCTGGTTTTTCCTGGTTGTAGGCAAATGATGACAACGATGATGAAATAATAATAATAATAATAAAGGGCAATAATAATATTAATAAAAAAATAATAAAATAATAGCAACAATAATATTTTTAAGTAGTTCGGTAGTATCTCTCCTATGTCAGAACACTATGAACCACCATTTGACTTTTCATTGGGACCTGTATCAGTACTTTTTGCTATAGTGGTATTCAATGCCTACAAATATGAACATAAGAACAAAAAAGATGGCTTTATAAGTCCGAGCCTATATTTGTACAGAGGCCCAGCTTACAATTCAACAGATCCTCAGAAAACCCAAAAAGGAGATTTCAGATTTCACCTTCCTTTTCTAGAATATTTTTAAATTTATTTAATGTCTTGGTCTTACCAACATTTTGGTAGTTCAGTTTTGTATTTATGATGAGGCTGCATCACTTGTCATCCATACTTGTGTTCTGGTTAAAGAATTTTAAAAAGTGGCTGATAAAAATCACGGCGGTATTCACAGTCAGTCATTCTGTGTGTGTGTGTGTGTTTTAGCTCCATCTCGCAGGTCCAGCGAAAGCAGCAGAAGCAGCCATAGCAGTAAAAAGTGAAAGGAAGCTCGTCAAAACATTATTTAGACAATCAAAAAGTTACGAAATACTTAGATAATTATTTCTACTTCTTTACTGCTTGAGGGTTAAATTTTAAAAATGATACGAAAAGGAGCCAATCAGCCCAAAAACACTGTTACCATTTATTGTAGTGTAACGCTTGATAATTTGTGCAGCTATGCGAGAAAATTAAATGAAACCCTGGACTGTGCAAGTCTTACAGGAAGTTAATTTCCTGAACTGTTCGTAGAAATCATCTATTACCGATCCCCTTTGATGAATTGTTTGCGACACTGTATAATTAATCTTTTCCTTTAGCACAGTATCGGAAATGCTTACTCTGATAGTTTTCTCTATAACAAAATCACGGCAACGGCTATGATTTCGGCGTTTGTATAAAGTCTGCTTTATTAATATATGGCTTCTTGATGCTAATTAAATATCTTTTTTTAAAAGTATGACATGTTTTTAAAAAAATATTAGTCATACACCGCATACAGTGTAATGTTGATTTTGCCAAGACACAGAGCAATCAGTTAGTCAAATACTAATTTTTACAACATATAATCTCATGCTACGCTAGTACTAAGAAAAGTCTTTGTATAAATAAAGCACTGAAGCTTAGCGAAAGTTGATGTAACAATTACCAGCGATCTATCTATATCTGATCTATGAAAACAATATGAAAAGCAAGCACAATGAAAGAAATATGTATTGCATAAATTTTAATGTGTACGTAATATGTACACCTACAGCAAAAAAACTGTAAAATATGAAATCTACAACAGTAGAAATGTGAAGCCAAAAAGTTTGGGTGGTGGGAGACATTACTAGAACATATTTCATTTAAGCATTAAAAGTGCCAACATATGCAGCATTATGAATATAAGAACCACAAGGACTATACATGTAGTGTACAAAACATGCCAAAAATTCACACATTGTATACAGTAATATGTGACAACTTTCCAGAAATGTCTTACAAATTAGCACATGCATTTATTTTTTTATTTGGATGTGGTCATATTACTGAAGATCAGTGACAGGCTCCACTGTTGGGGAGGGGGCCCTGGTGCACCCGATTTTAATTCCAAAGTGCCTGGCTCACCTACGAGCAGTGATTTCCCCAGTTTGGGACCCTATACTTAATGCTACATACATTAAACAACAAATGGTTGGACCCCCCATGATTAGAAGTTGCCAGCCCCAACGGCCCCCACTTGCCAAATTCTAGAGCCACCACTGCTGAGGATACCAAAAAGGCTGCATTTATTGATTAAATATTCCAAAAGAGATTATATATCATGATATCAACAATATAAAAAAAATTACGACTTTGAAAACAAACCTTGTCCTCAAAAGCTTATAAAGAATTATTTGTCTGAAAGCAGTCCGATCACAGGAGTAATTCAAACAAATCAAAATCACAGGCAAAGATTTTGTAGCAACTCTTTTAAAATTGTCGTCTCCGTGCATAGCGATGGGGGCGTTGGCAGGGTTTAATCTAGGCTGTTTCCGGGGGAAAATTGCAACCCCCCGAAAATTTCAAATTCCCCGGAAATGTTGGCATACTACGTTAACTAACAGCAGCCTCCTAGCAGAATTCCCCGGCTTTGCTTTGTCAGTTCCCCCCCCGGAGACCAGGAGTCTAGATTAAACACTGGGTGTTGGTCGTACACACAAGTCTGACACTTTACCAACTGTCTCAGCTCTCCTCTCAACAATGCAGGCAGGAGGAGTCACAGAAGTTATTAACAGTCTGGCGTATCGAGCCCTCATCCATTCAACCAGTCAGGTCGGTCACTTTCGGGACCGCCATCACACGCGACAGCAACGCCGAAATGTCCGTCATGAGCTGAACTTCTTGATCTGTCGAGTTCGTGCACAAGTCGGTTACGGCGACGCACTGGCCGTGGCCTTTCTTGTGCTGGGCCTGTATTCTGGCGACCTCGACCTGTATCGAGGTCATCTCGGCCTCGAGCTGTAAGAGGGCGCTGTTGACCATCCTTACATCTTCGGATCTTTCGAACTCCAGGTGACGGCGGATGTAGTCTTCGAAGTCCATCGTCGATTTTCTCAGCCGCTTCAGTTGACCGTGGAAAGTGCCTGACACGACAATCGAATCAAAGCGTCTAGGTTTGTCGCTTCAAAAGACGTGATATGCCATAAATCGTCTACAACGACTAGCTCTTTAAACGTTTCGAAAGAAATTCAAACGTAAAGTAGAATTAATGACCGTTTATTTTTAAAACTCTCACGACACCTCATGAGCTGAAGGAAGGAATTTGATTTACCTATGGTGGCGTTTGGAATTACTCCAGAGAAATTGTTAATAAGCTTGTTCACGTCGGAAATTGTTTCGTGGGCGGTTCGATGAACTTGAAAATGAAACACTCCAGAATCTGCCAAGGTCAAGGTCAAGAGAGAGGCAATCTGTGCCAACATGTAATTGCTCTTTGAGTCCTTTAAAGCACAAACATTATTTTAATTAGTTCTGTGCACATCCTATGAACATATGCCGTGCCTTAAATGCCAAACAAAAATAATTATCCTAGAAGTAGCAGCACATGTGCACATTGCACAGTATTATAAGCCTTTAACCCTTAACTTATAAACCATTTTATTGAGTTACAAACAGTTGCCCAGTTAAGGGGTTAACAGATTTATCATTATTATTATCATATTATTATTATTATTATTATTATTATTATTGCTCTGGTCAGAGCAGCAAGAGACAGACAGAAGTGGATGGAATTCATTCAGACCCATCATCCAACCCAATAGGGAACAACAGAAGGAAAGAAAGAAGATTATTATTATTATTATTATTATTATTATTATTATTATTATTATTATTATTATTATTATCGATGATTTATGAATTGCAGTAACATAGCCATCAGCCAAAACCAAAAACGACGTACAGTCGGCAGTCAAATATACGATCTAGTGAACAAGTGCGTTTTAGGTCTTTAGCAAATTTCTCCGGAGAAGCATTTATACTGTACATGGAAATATATGGGTGAAATCAATTAGCATCTAGATAAAGTTGAAGCACAGCCACATAATATATCCAGATATCTGCATTGAACAGAGAATACAAGTCAAATTTCTGTTTAATCTAAATCTGCCTCTCAAGTTGTTCTGTTCCTCGACACCTTTGTGCTTTTTGTTGGGTAGAAACAGGCCTCCTCGGTTCACTCGAGGCTGCTCTGTTTTGTGGACTGGCACTTTTGTGGCGCAAAAATAAGTCATGCCCTGATAGGCCCTTCACTTTGAGAGGTAATGTTGCCACCAGTGGCGTAGCCAGGATTTCCGGAAGGGGGTTTGAAAAAAAGGTCGTCAATAACCGCCAAAGGGGTTTTCTCTCCAAAAATCGCCTCAAAAATAAAAATTGCATGGGAACACATCAAAAAAATTTCTTTGTGCCGTCCAAGGGGTTTTAACCCCAAACCCTCCCCTGTGGCTACGACACTGGTTGCCACCATCATTCTGTAATAAACTGAACGGCCAACCTACCGTCTGACAGTCGAGTACAGCCTCAGTTGGAAGCACCATCGGTTTATTTCGAAGGAGTGAAAACCGCGTTTAATATAAAGCGATTTGCTCAAAGACAACAACATTCCAGGTCAAATCAAACGCTTTCGTCTGCTACGCCACAATTACAAGAGAATGAAGTTTACCGCTGGAGCATTTCCTGCATCGTCAGAGACCTCCGAAACTTGTAGGTGGACGTATGACGCCGGAAGATGTTTCCTAAGCAAAGTCGCTGGACAGATGTCAGCAGAGTGATGACTATTGGCGGACGGTTTCCTTCCAACACTTTGCCAGATATGTTCTGGAATCAAACTGCCGTCCCTGTTTTGCAACTAAATCACGAGAAAAAGATCAGACTTGCCTTTGCTGCTAAGACTATGTCCAATCAAAGCCAGTACAGTCATCCTAATCAGACATGGTTAACTGTTGACTGACAAATGCTAACATTAACAGAAACTGGCTTAACTAGCAACAGCCAGCCATGGGCACCCATAGAAATTTTTCCAAGAGGGGCAAAACGCAATGGTCACGGTTAGGCCACATAAATTTTTCCAGGAGGGGCAAATCACATTTTAACACAATGGCCACGGTTAATATTTTAGCAAGATTTTTGATTTCTATGTGAAATATTTGTATTTGTGTTTTCCAGGGGGGCACGTACCCCTCCTGCCCGAACGTGTGGACGCCTCATGCAGCCAAACAAGTTCAGATATGCAATTCTTAAAGGCTGCTGCTGCTGCTGATGATGATGATCAATAGCTACATCATAGGCTGCAAAATCATGCGAGTCCCTTATGGATAGCATGATCAACTCTGGATGTAACAGCATCAAGATGTAACCAACTACTTCACTATACCCACTGAAGTCGTTATAACGAGATTCTACTGTACAGACCAGCTTCAGAAAAGACACCGTGATATATCACACAACAGACTTGATATCTGAAAAGCACGTACCTGCTTCATGATCAAATTAATCAGAACTTCTACGGAGGTACTAGAAGTGACAGCAATATGGTCACCAACGTCGCCTTCCAACTGCCTTCGTCCCTTTGACGGACTGTCCAGGTCAATGTAAGCGATCAGTTTGTTTCTCCAAATGTCATGGTACTTCTGCAATAATAACACAACAATACATCGATGTATCTTGGCAAATACAATTAACAAACAAAATAAAACTTCTAACTAACTTCATTGGTTAGAAGCACAAAGTAGTACTTCAACATGTTCAGTGAAGGTCCAATTTTTCATTTTTCTGGCTGGGCCAATCGCTGTGTTGCAGCCTGTAGAATATAGGACGTACAGTACATGTATGTTCTGGGTCCCACAGGTAGCTATATTGGGGGGGGTGTTAGAATTTGTCTCGGGCGTTGAATGTGTTAACCCCTTAACTGGGTGCCCCAAGTAATGCTCATCCATTTTACATTGAGTTACAAATAGTTGCCCAGTTAAGGGGTTAAATGCCCAGATCTAAAACAATACATAGTAACTTAATGACGCAGAGATCATCATCCAATCGAAATAATTGACAAAATAGACGTGAAATATAAATGACAAATACAACCACAGTTCATTTATCGAAAAATCTGATGTCACTAATTGGAAATACATGAATCGACAAAATATAACTAATTCACCACCAGAACCCACTTCAAGAAACTCTGTCAACCCCAAATAGCCGAAATCTGAACCGCCCCACGAAACAAAGCGAATCGTGCGACGCGGAATCCAAAGCGAGTCGTGCTCCTTGTGAAAGAGCCGAGAAACGGCAGACGACACTCTCATCAGGACCTCCGTCCCCGGAATTCCACCCGACGACCCGGTGTCAAAGCTGTTACGATTGGCACCGACCAGAATGCTAAAGTCTACAACAACAAAAGTGTTGATAACAATTAAAAACAATGAAACAGTTTTAAGCTAATTATGGTGAGTGCGTTCAAATCTAGGCTAAAACCACACAGCTTTCAGTTGGCATTTCCACAATAATCTGTCCCATTATTATTATTATGATAATTTATATAGTACAGTAAGCATGGAAAAGGCCAATTTCAAGAGCACTTTACATGGGGCACTTTTAGGAGATATTGAATAAGTGCGTCTTTAGTTTCTTTGCAAACAGTTCGGAAGAGGTCGCTTTATTAACTTAGTATGGCAACACGTTCCATAGGACGGGGTTCCCCGCATAACAGATTTCACACACACACACACACACACATTGCATATGCTTTATACAGACCAGAGTCCTTGTCCCCATAAAGAGTGGCAATGATATTCTGTATTGGCTTATAGAGAAGTTGGTTGTTGACCTCCAATTGAACAATTATCGCTGGAGTGTCCAAACCTGCAACAGAATATAACGTTGAATAAACCGAAACGTCACAAAAGTTCGAAAAGGATACCGATATAATAAGATTTCAGATTCTTTTATTATCAAGCAAGCATAAAAATGTGTTCCACATACACGTCCAACTCAGCTTGTTCAGCTATTAACCCCTTTACCGGCAACCCCGAAGATAGTCGCCATCCAATGGCAACATTTGTAGCGGCAACCCCAAAGAAATTCGTCCGCTACTTTTCAGACTGCTAGTTAGTCGGCGACCCCAAAGAAATGCATCCAAATGTTAAATATCGCTTCAGTATCGTTCTCTTCAAGTAAATGTAATAGATATATTTAGTTTTTGACGAATATTTGTTGGATGCTCAAGTAAAATTTCAGCCAATGAGGATGTAAAGTGATAAAAGGATACTGAATCTGACCTAATTATCAATTTCTGAATGTTTCCTTAGCTTCTACATCTCAAATTCTGAAGTATTTAAACTATTTTACAATACATTGTTGTGTAAAAATAAACAGCTGCCATGGCAACAGATTTAAAAATTTTAATGGAAAGTAAAGGGGTTAATACTTTTAAAAACAAACACCATTTTTGTGAGCACAATATTTCTGTACTATGAACTATTCGGAATATAAAAATTTGAAACAATTTATCTGAAAAATTAATTTAAATTTCGTAATGTTCATTATGTATCACAAAATCCTAGACCAAAAAGAAAATCATTTCCAAACATTATTCAACTTGCCTTTAGAGACAAATAAAATTAAAAGCCGATGACTTTGGAGCATTGTCAGGCAACTGGTGTGCTGCACCACCCTAGGATGCCGCAAGAATTTTCAAGGGTGCCAGAAAACATTAGGAAGTTTATACAGTATTTGAAAAAAGTGACCAATAAATTGCAAAAAATGTACAAAATGCAAGATAACCCACCAGAATGAGTGGTGACCATAAATTATTTCTTACTTACCTTTATCATTGATTTAACAATGCAGCTGATGTGTTCCTTGGAAAAAATATGATTTTTCAATCTATAGCTTTACATAATTTACTGTCAGGGACACAGTGGCAAAAAACTTAATGTCAGGATGCTTCTGACTGAAAAAGTTGCCCAACACTGCTTCAGAGATTAAATTATATATATGCAAAACACAAATAACCAATGTGATGTAATGTAATACAGGACTTATATGGTGCATCTTTTATTTCTAGTCAGAGATTTTCTACCAACCTTCAGACAATCCTGCTGCTGTTCCGAGATCAAGCTGATTCATGAGAATTTTTGCTGTCTCACAAGACACGGTCTGCACCGGTATTTTAGGAAGTTTTACTTCACTCAATGGAGGTCTCCATGCTCCAGCTACAGTCAAAAAGGTTTCTTTATCACAGAAAAACAGCACTCATTTATGTCAACATCAAAAGTTTTTCTCTTCGTTCCAAACAACCAATTGGGGTTTCTAGCAGGTGGGAAATGACCGGAAACCACTCCGGACATTTGCTCTGACCGGATAGTGTGGCATTTGGCAATATCTGGATTTGCCAAATACTATGTCACAAAAATACCGAATTTGAATATCATTGTCACATTTCATGTTCAATGAAGAGCAACTTAACCCCTTAACTGGGGATCCCGGATATATCTGTCCATTTTACATTGAGTTACAGTTAAATACACGGTTAAGGGGTTAACTGAAATTAATGAACGCGCCCACAAAATTTAACTTAACCAGAACTACGTTACAAAAAGAATTAGTCGAGGCCGCATATGGCAACTGAAGAGTGAGTATTAAGTGACTAGTCAGGTCAGGTCAGGTTAGGTCTTCGTCCTCCAGCTGTGTCCAGCTATTGACTTCTCCATGACATCTCTCCAAAGTTCTCTGTGCTTTGCTATTTCTTCCAAAGTCATCCGGTGTCTTCCGTCAGTTTTTCCGTTGAGATTCAGCCCTGCCATGTGCAGATCCTCTTCCAATCCGTCCACCCATCGTCTTTTCGGTCTTCCTTTAGATCTTCTTCCCTCTGGTTTGTAGTTGAAAAATGACTAGTGGTAACTGGTAACTTTAGTAAGCAGTTAGGGTCACCCTAATCCAGTGCGGTGATATCCGCTTCGGATCTGGATCCGGCAAATGTCGACCCAAAATATCAGGATCCGGTATCCGGTGGAAAATACCCATCCAGTCATTTCCTACTAGCCGGAAAACAGAGGTGTAACTGTAACAAAAAATCGATATTCATGACAGGTGAATATTCCTGAAGAGCAGATTTATAGACCGTGAGTATGCAATACCTATGGATGGGAAAGACGGTGTCGATGGATCTCCACCAGGTATAACGTGAAATAAGGCATAAGGAGTTACATCCGAACAAAGCTGACTCCCTGAAGAAAGAGGACGATGCAATTCTTGGGAGTCTTCAACAACCAACAGGCCAATCAAGCCATGGCATTCGGCCAGATGGACCTAGAAAAATGTGATCAATAAACTTGTTACAATAAGTTATTAAAACAAAAACTTAAATATCATTGCTGTCATGATGGCAAACTGTGAATCTTGCTTCCGATATTTTAACTAGTCTTGCAACGGTAATGCATGGCAATGTTCATACAGTTGTATTTATTGAAAAACAGCCTATCTTTTAATATGAATCATGTAAAGAGATAGAAAAACATCTGAAATGCATAACCATAATGCATAAATGACATTTATTTTGAAATATCGTAAAGCTCCTCAGACCTTTTCTTCAAGTGTTGTCTGACCAGTTCGAACCAAGCCTATCTTTCCCTTCAATCCTGTACTGGCTTTATCTGAATAGTCATCTAATGTACCACGATTCAAGTAGACAAGTTCACCCTGAAATAGAAAGGCACCTAACCTGATATCAAGATGTGCACAATGCAAAAGAGAAAAATTTAGATCAGAATATCAAACTTTTATTCTTTCTTCTCTTCTATCAATCCACAGTGATGATGCAGTCGGAAAAAGAAGCCTCCAGCTTTCTCTATCATGACAGATGCATAGTATCAATAACATCAGTTGCTTGCTGTCTATAGCTTGCTTTTCCAAGTATGTAATATCATGTATTTACAGTAATCATTTCAAACAGGAAATCAGGCCCAAGAAATAAAATTATTTTGAAACATTAAAGTGTGACAAATAAGAAGGAAATGCAATGTTCTAAAATAGAAGGACTCTAACAGTATTACCCTACTAAATTCATATTGTGGATCAAGCACTGGCTTCAAGCCCTCCAAATGGTTAACAGTCACCAGCTAACCAAAATCAAAGGTCACAGATCTTAGATAATTTAAAAATAACTGCCTTTGTTAACCAACCAATCAACCAATTGATTTAAAACTATCTTCACTTCCAATCCTTTGACGATATTTGTAATTGACAACTCTGCATGTCTTCTGAATGCTAACATAATTGTGTAAAAACTTACGTCAAAATAAATCATGAACAAATCAACTCATCTTAACGTATCAAGTAACTGATTAGTTATTCTGTTGAGTGTCAAGTCTTCTTTAGAACATGGATATTGCTTACAGGATCTTGCATTTAGTATGCTGTAATTTTGCATCCATAAAAACTCAGTTTAACTGATTAAAATAGCATCATAAAGTACAGTATAGTTAAGTATAAAATAAAGTAATAGTATAATAAAAGTTTTATACTCAGCACTACAAAGTTAACGCTAAATTCTTCACCTCAACACTAGCATTTGGAGAATAAGCAACAAATCCTGGAAGTCTCCCAGCAAACGTCAAGCTTTTGAAATCGGTATCAACAATCGTCCGATTAGTTATTCCATCAAATGCCAAAAGTCGGCTCGGTCTCTGTCGGTCAGGAAGCGAGATCAACGTCTTGTAATGTTCCACGCTAAGGTCATCAAATCTACAGGAGTTGAAATGCTCCTGCAGCTGGTTAACAAGCTCGAGGTCAAGATCACTTACACTGTGAACCTGATAATCGGTAAACACCCTGAAACATTTCAGAATTCAATTAAACCATAACTGTAGAGGAAAAGAAGTAGAAAAGAAAATAACAGAGAATAAAATCAATAAAAGTTCTGTTATTGGTACAAATCTGTTGGTTTCTGACTCATAAATATAAAGCATTTTATAAGAAAATAATATTACCAATATCCAAAGAGACTATACATTATCACCACTACAGCTACTACAACTGCACTACTACTAATAACAATATTGGCTCATTGGATTTGACAGCGAGAGATTAAGATTAAAATCATGAAGCGATCATTGACTGAATGCCAACGGCACCACTAAAACGGCGCTACAGAAGTTCAATGATGGTGATGACGATAATGCTGTAACAATTTCTGACAGACATCTAGCCTTACGTGACACGTTCCAGCACGGCCTTTTCTTTCGGCACCAGATCAACGACTGATTCGTGCAGCTTACTCAGCTTAACCGGATCATCGTCACCATCGTCCGGATCGAGTCCCGTCGTCGACGATCCGTCGCCCTGGACCCCCGATCCTCGATCGGCGCCCCCGCCGTAGGAGGAATGCCGGCACTGGGCGCTCCTGTACGGCTCGAATGTCTGGGCGATGTAGAAGCCGACGACGACGCCGACCAGGAAGAGGGCACAGACGAACAGCACCGTCACCGCAAACTTCCAGGGCTTCGGGCACCTCGACGACCGGTCCCCGAGGCCTCCGCCGGTCGACTGGTCGTCCCGGTCGGGGTTGAGCAGGCGATGGCCCCGACCGCCGTCGTTGTTGTTGTTCGACAACGACATCCTGCCGTTGCGGGATGGGATCCACTCGGAATTATTCGGTGTGATCTAACGAGACAGCATCGCCCCTTCGCAGCGCTGTTTGTATAATGGTTTACTCAACGCAAAGTCTCAAAACGGCGGCGTCCACTCATGAACAAATAATTCATTCAACATCCGGCATCCCACTCTAGTACTTGGCTTATGGAATTTGTGGAAGTTAATACTCTATTACCAGTATTCGGTTCCTGAATCGATTCGTTTATTATTCGGAGTCTAAATCAGTCAATCCATCAATCCACTGGAATCCAGCAGTCAATAATCTTTTATGGAGCCATCCACTGTCGAGAAGAGACTTGTCATGTATCTTGAATGATTTTGATTTTGTGTGTCATCGGCTTATGGGTTGTGCGCCATAGAAGCCTAAGATTCGATTAGAATAGATGCATAAGACACCAGTTGATGGCACACCAAATCTAGGCCGTATAAACTCAGTTAGGCCATGTCACAAAAAACCATTTGCTAATTCAGGCTATTATTCAGCGTTTTTACTTAGACTTTTCAATCTTATAACTCCCTTTGTAACAAGGCTTAAATTAAATTTGCGGACTAGAGGTGGGTCGATTAATCGAAATCGTAATCGTAATCGCGATTTTTGGAAAAACCGAAATCGTAATCGAGACGATTATTAAATAAATCGAAATAATCGATAATCGTCGAAAAAATAATCGAAATCGCGATTATTTTTCGATTATTCCCGTAAGTTATATTATACAATATTTCCGATTCAAAGAAAGATCAATTTACCATTGATTATCAGATTTTCATTGAAAATGGATTCAACTGCGTATAAAGACAGGCACCATCTTTCTGGATTTGACAGCAGCTTTCGATGCGGTGTGGCATGCGGGTTTAATGTACAAACTCTCGCTCAATTTGTCACCCTGGTTCTGTCAACTTGTGGAATTACTCATCTCTGACAGACGGTTCTTAGTTCACTTGGTATATGTCAAGCTCCTGGAGACGTCAGCGAAACGGTCTAACACAGTGTTCAGTTCTAGCACCTATGTTATTCAATTTGTTGGCTTATAGGCCTACACACGACTTACCGGATACCATAGGTAGGAAGTTTGGATACGCTGACGATATCGGTCTTGCCACCCAGGCTCGATCCTTTAAGGAGATTGAAGACCAGGGTTATTTCTAGGATTGTGAATTGGGGTGGGGTGTCGGGAAAATCTGGGGTGTGTTTATTTCTAGGATTGTAGGATTGTGAATTTGGGGGTGTCGGGAAAATCTGGGGGTGTCGAAATTTGGAAGTCTTTACCGAAAAAGGCTGACAAGCAAAAAACCTTATAGAGACTCACAAAAGTCTGACAAGCAAAAAGTCATCCGAGGATAAAAGTTGTGAGGTGTATTTCTCCATTTGGGGCAGGCCCTACAGAGGCTGAAGGAGGCCCAGGCCAGTTGGAATTTCGAGGCCTCTCCTAGCCTTCCCAACAATTAAAATTTTGACAAGCGAAAAAGGTAATCACCAATTTTGAGGACCGCAGAATACCTTCCTAGCATTCCCAAAATCCCAAAATTGTCAACAAGCAAAAAGGTCATCGCCAATTTTGAGGATCGTAGAATACCTTCCTAGCTTTCCCAAAATCCCAAAATTGTCAAAACAAGCAAAAAGGTCATCACCAAATGGGCCTGTTTGGGGGTGTGAGGCCCCTTCTAGTAGTAGCTATCTAGCTTTCTAGCTCTCCCAGAATTCTAGACAAAGGAAACAAAGGGAGGCCCCAAATGATGGAGGACCCTAAGTTTGGGAAAGATCATTCGCGCGGGGAATGGCCCTCCTGTGACTGGAGCCCCTGGACTTTTCTGAATGGGCCTGTTTGATGGGTGTTCAGGGCTAGCCTTGCGTACTGCGCTATTCAAATTGTCAATAAATAAATAAATAAATATGCATTCTGTATGCATACCATTGTCACATTACCAAATTTAGGGGTGTCGACCTCAAATTGGGGTGTTGGGGTGCTAGAGGTGTAGAAATATCCCTGTTGAAGACCAACTGAACATCGATACACAGAGGATTGCCGAATACTGTAAAATATGGCGGGAAAGCCAGTTTCTAAAGGTACTGTGAAATAATCGAAATCGAAATCGCGATTATATAAAAAACCGTAATCGTAATCGTAATCGTAATCGTGAAAAATAATCGAAAATAATCGTAATCGTAATCGGAAAAAATAATCGTAATCGACCCAGCTCTATTGCGGACCTCTTACCTACCACTACCAGTGCTTTACTGTCAGATTTTAAAGTCTGCCAAACAACTGAATTATAGACAAGCGAGTAATAATTTTAACTTCTTCAACTAAAGTGTGAATTAATACAGTAGCAGTGGAACCTCGACCGAAGTGATATTTCAATAGGGTAATTAACTGGCCACTGTTGCAATCTGCACTCGATTTCTATCTGTTATTATTTACATTTAGGTTCTAATTAAGAAGGGCAAAATACCTGAGTTAGATCAAAGGGACAGAGATTGTTGATAACATTGCAACCCAGCCACATTAATATTGATGAATTTGATGCCAAAGTAAATCAATATAGAAAATACTACTAGCGATAGACAAATAGGCTGTCAAAATAGACTAGAGCAGGCAACCAGCGCCAGCGATGATAGTGCCGCCATATTGTTCCACAATGGCGTTGTTCATTCGTCCGAAATACTAAATGACGGTGGACATTAAACGGCGAAATTATATTTATTTGCTCCGATTTTCAGCGAATAAAGAGCGATTGAATCATTTAAAATCGCGTCATCTGTTTACGCAGCGACTTTAAATAGTAATCTCAGTATATCCTATTAGGCGTGGAGATGGGTCGGTCGCGCAGTCGGTCCCGTTCGCCCCGTGGTCATCGCAGTCACCGCAGCAAACACCACAAGAGACGCCGCAGTCCATCACCTCCGACGCCCGATGCACGACGATCGACGACAAGGGACAGTCGACCGGGTATCGTCAAGAGAAGCAGGTCAAAAGACAGGAACAGGTCTCTAGCATTATTACTACTTGCTGCTATTATTATTATTATTAGTAGTAGTATTAGTAGTAGTAGTAGTAGTAGTAGTAGTAGTAGTAGTAGTAGCGGTAGGAGTATGTTATTATGAAAGATATGATTTATTTTGTAACTTGTCCAAAATCGGCTACCTGAACACAAAACAGTGAATTAACAAAATATAATTGTGAAATGTTTTTTGTGATAAGGTGTTTGATAAGGTGCTGAGCATGAAAGAAACAAATGAACATAGGCTGCTAGTTGGCGGAATGACCTGCTTACGTAGAATCCATGGAGTAACCCAGCTACAAAAGATAAGAAACAAAGACATTAGACAACGTCTCAGCCTAAAGGATACAATTATCGACAAAATCAGAAGGAAAACACTCAATTGTTGTGGACATGTCAATAGAATGGATGAAAGGAGGCTACCATACAAGGCACTCTACACTCAAAGAAAAGGAAATAAAGGAGGAGGAAGACCCAGGAAAAAGTGGCTGAACAACATCAGAGAAGATATTAACATGAAAGGAATTTCAATCGTAGAAGGAAGACGATTAACAGAAGATAGAACTTCTTGGAAACATTTTGTGTCTGGCTATTGCTGCTAAAGAGTTGGCAGAGAACAAGATGATGACAATGAAGGTGTTTGTATTGTGTATGTGAATTGCTGAAATCAATGTGGTTTTAATTTATATGAATTAATACTTTTAAATAAGAACATGTTTTTGCTCGAAATTTAGAGATTGGCGCCATCTGCAGTGTTGTTGACAACCACTGCCTGTGCCTCAAACCATTCTGCTTTACAGATATTTTCACTAGCTTACCTATTTAGGAAATTTAGTTGAATTATGGGTTCTTTCCTGTTATCCGGACCCCTAGTAGAGGGATGGTGTAGTTGGCTAGAGAGGTGTTAGGGTTGTGGTTATGGTTAGGATTAGGTTAGGGTCAGGGTTAGGTTAGGGTTAGGTTAGGTTAGGGTCAGGTTCCTGACCGAACTTCCATTACACTTCACTGGGGTCCGGATAATGGGAAAGTACTGAATTATGTTTTCCTGTTCTGTTTGTAATGGACATCTTATCAAGTTTACCGCTTTTCGCGACTGTAGAAGACGTCGTTCAAGCACTTCCAGTAGTTCCGACAGTGATAGCGGAAAGAACATCAACAAGCGAATAGAGGAAGCGAGAAGAAGGGACGAGGAGCGCAAATGGCTCGACACAGAGAGGCTACGACTTGCGTAAGACTGTCTACTACTTTATTCAATTTCTCTCTTGAGCACTATTTTATATTTATTTTATTGCCATTTGAAACTTTGTATGAGTGATGTAAATTGAAACTTTAGCTATTTATGTCTTCTAGTATTTTCTTCAATGTGTCTTCAAACTGGTATGTCTTTTTAACTGGTTTTTATGTGATTTTGTCTTATGATGAGCGTCACGTGCTGTTACAGCTGCTGCAGGTAATAATACAGGGTGGCGCAAAAAAATGGACTATATTAAATGCAAACCTAAATGTGACTAGTCCGGTTTTTGTGCCACCCTGTAGAATATCCACTAGTGGAAAAATAAAAATTTAAGAGTTCCTGAAACAGAAAATAATGGTTACAAAATTGCATTGTGCATTTGTGGGGAAGGGAACATTCATGGTCACTACTAGTGAGTTCCTATGCACTGGTCAACTCTACGCGATGCAAAGGGGATAAGCTCCATGCTGTCATTAACTTATTTAACTAACTTATTTAGCATAATGAAACATTTAGAAATTCTATCTCTTCCCCCACTGGTCTAATTAAAATTATTATCATAAAGAATAGGAATGAGTATTGTAAAGTGAGAAATTTAGTTTTTTTATGCCAGCACTTTTTTTTGTATTGATGTGATGTGTTGTTCTTCATGTATGGAATTATTTATATCTTAATGCTGTTTCTCTTTTCACATTTTTCTTCTTTATTTGAGACTTGGGTTTATTTTAAATGCAGTTTTTTTTTGGTAAAACAGAAAGTTGTCACTGGAATGTATTATGTTTTCAGACGTCAAAAGGAAATGGAGGAGAAGCTCATAGAGGAAGAGGTGGCTCGGCGAGTGGAGCAGCTGGTGGCAAAGCGAGTGGAAGAGGAGCTGGAGAAACGGAAGGAGGAGATCGAAGCCGAGGTGCAGCGACGGATCGAGGAAGCAAAGCGCATCATGGAAAAGCAGCTCCTGGAAGAAATGGAAAGGCAGCGACAGGCGGAAATGGAAGCCCAGCAGAGAAAAGAGGTAAAGTGGATTACGCAGTCGGACGGAAAAAGAGCTGAGACTGCCGCCGGTCTGCCGCCTTGCCTTATTTACGCTTTTGCTTTGCAGGTTTCGACTGGCGTTCTGTAATTACGGTCAAAACACGTGCAGTTACGTTGATTGAAAAAATCATATCCAAGCACTTTTAATGGCATAGCAGTGCTTGGCCCGAACTCTGACAAGTTATATTTATTTTGCAGACCAAAGCGATGGATTTTTTTCTGCCATTTAGTGAACAACATCTCTAATTGGTTTTGTCCTGCTTAAGAATTTGTTGGGTTGGCACGAACCTTGAGCTTGTCGATGTCTTTTTCATCTGTTCAAAATTTAATATTGCCACTGACAATATCTGGCCATGTTGAAAATTGTCCCTGGAAGTGAAAATGCCTGAATGCTGGTTTTATTAAAGCATTTTCAATGTATGGATTCACTGCTTGCATTTTTTAAGCAGTCCTATTGGACTATGTTTTTGGAATTATGCAAAAAAATTGAGTTAATATTCAAAGGGGGTGATTACAGCACATGATACTAAGGACATGTGGGTGCTTTTTTGTTGGGCGATGAATAATTTCTTTAACAGGCATAGATCACCGTATGAGTCACTTGATGAAAAACATTACAGTATCGTTTCACTCAGGACCAAAGTTGTATTAATTCAGATTTAGTAAATGGAGAACATCGTACGAGAGACTGAGCCGTTGCGTTGTAAGAGACTTTGAAATGGACAAATACTGCACGTACTAAGACTGTTGTCGGCTGCACATGATACAACTCAGTTGGACATGTTAGAAACTAGATTTTTGCTCAGACTGATAGCTGAAGAGCATTGTGCAATATAACTCTGTGATGATTGATTGTTATCAAGATGTTATACACGATATGATTTATATTGTTTGCCGGTGGACTTGTTATGTATAATAATGACAAATAAATATTATTATTTATGGAATTTATTTATTTATTTTCACAGTATCATTAAAAGGTTAACGAAATCAAGAGTTTGTGCAAAATCAGAACTTAGAATTTGTCTGCATATTGGTGTCACCTTTCAGCTCGATTTTATTTTTAACGATTTTACGGTTGTATTTTGTTGTTAAATAAGAAATCACCCATCTTTACAGATGAAGAGTAGAAAAATGAGACGAGTGTATGTTCACTTTCGCTTACCTATGTCCACGGTGCTGCCCTTCATTTATGGTAGAAAGGGAATTTTGATTAGCACTGCATTCCTATTGGTAGGTTTGCTGTGACATTTTAAAACATTTTCAATTCTCTCTACGTTGCGCGCTGTACAATGCCCGCCCTCGTGCCCGCGACACGCATACATCCGGTAAGCCTTGTAGCTGTGTGTATGTAAATTAGCAGGCAGAAGAAACGGAAAGAAACTTTCGGCAAGTAGAAGATTACATCTATTTTTGAAACTCATATTCGTCTCTGTCGTCTGTTCTTGATAGGAGGAAATTTCTCTTACTCTTGTGTTATTATAATTATGTTGGAACAGTTATTCTTCAGATTTTGCTTATCTTCGGATCCCTATTGCTCATCACCATATGTGTTTGTGTGTGCGTGCATCTGTGTGTTTGTGTGCGAGCGAGCTTCCCCAGTGTTAACCCCTTAACTGGGCGCGACGGCTCAGAGCCGTCAGTTTACTTTCCCCAGATTTAGTGTTAATGGGTTCATCTCTGAAGTGTCTTTCTCTTATTGGGGGAAACTTTTCCAGATTGATTGATTGATTGATCTCTTCAGTCGCACTTCTCAATTTAAACGTCGTGTCTGGAGATTCTTTACATCTTACACGTTCATCTTGTGCTAACTTCTCTTTTGTACAGTGTGTGTGTGACGTGGTTGCCTGTAACTTGTTTAGTTCATTTTGACTTAAATAGATGTCAACTTTAATGAATAATTATTAATTTCATTCTATGTGATATTTTTGTATATGCATATTACTGTATATGATATTCTGTTGTTGATTACAACTGGAATATTGTATGCGTATCTGTGCTAAGCAAGGTTACATTTTTGTAGGAAGAGGAACGACAGAAGCACGACGAATTGGAACAGATTATGGCCGAAAATAACCGCAAAATCGAAGAAGCGCAGAAGAAATTGGTGAGTTTTGAGTTCCATTAATTAACCCTTTTATTACAACAGCACCTTTAGTTGCCTAAATGCACAAATGGCTGTCAAAATGTTGCTTTAAGGTGAATCTAACTTCTAATTGGCCACCACAACAAATTCATCAGTGGGAGCTTGTTTGAAAATTCTGATTTTTAATTCACTTTGATGTGAGCATTTTTTGCGTTTGCTTTGGGGTTCATTCATATAGTACGTACGCAAAAGTCATACCCCCCCCTGTTGCACATAGCATGCAAAATCTCCAAATTCTGAACCCCCTCCCCCTTCAGCATGTACGTACTTTATGGATGGACCCTTGTCTTGTCTTTTCCACTGTTGACAATATTTCGCCAGGTACATATGTTGCTTTTTGTTTTAAGGCTGAAGAACAAACCAAGCTGATGGAAGAACAGCGCAAGATACTCGAGGAAAGACAGCTGCTCGAGGACACGGAACGCAAGCGCGTACGGCAGGAACAGGAAGTCATTCTAAACAAGAAAAACGCCCGGCCAAGACTTTCCTTTTCACTTGGAAAATCCAGTTAACAAAGCATGATCTTGTAAATGACGTTGAACTCTGTTTTAATGGGGGGGGAATGTTATGCTTTGCCTGATCCACTTGTGTAATGAGATCAAGAACAGTATCATGATTTTGAGCTAAGTATATTTGTAAGTAACATGATGGTCAATACAAATGGGTGATCATTATGTTCTTGGTTAAGGTGTGAACTGGTGCCATTTGAGTGTTGTCATGATTAAAATATTTGTGCTAGTATTTTTAAATATTCATTTGTTCTTATTTTCAACGTTAATTTTTAGGGTCTTGTTTAAATTACTGTGAAATTCCAAATTTGAAAAATTCAGTTTTTATGTTATTATATTAAATAATATTCTTAATTCAATATTTTATGGCCTGTTGCATTGCGTGTTTTGGCATTTTCAGAAGGATCTTCTAGTTCTCTAAAAATTGAAGGCCCTGGGCATAGGTTTCCTAACTCAAATACCCTCTTCAAAGGCACAGAGCCTATTAAAAAAGTTCCTTTTAATATACTGTTATTTGTTTTAACACTGTACAGTGTATATAATTCTATAGTGCCATAGCCGGATCAATCCGTGGGCATTCTGTCAAGACCTCTACCCTGTATGCAAAATTTCCTAACTCAAATACAAGATCCCTCGTCATGTCGTGTTTTGCCCTCTCAATGTAATACTCAAATGACTACTTCTAAAAATTGATATACTTTTCTTCTTGTGGGGCTGTCCATTAATTGCATCAAAACCTTTTAGTGGGATACGGACTGAATTTACTATATTAAAATTTTTGACAGTTGTTTTGACAGAGGAAGGGGGTCATTTTCCAAGAGAAAGTTGATGGACTGTCAACAAGTTTTCAGTTTTTACAAATAATCAAAAACTAGGAAATTTCATAAAAGGAATACTACCTATTACAATGGAAAAACAGTTGTTGACAGAGGAAGGGGTCAAGAGAAGTTGATGTCAACAATTTCACAAATAATCTTTTACAAATAATCTTATTACAATGGAAAAGTCATAGGACATTTCATTGAATACTTCTTATTCATCACCACTACATTTTGACACCCGATGAGCAAAAACTGGAAAATGGTCATCACTGCAAAAAAATAATAACCTTGTTATTGGGACCTGTCGTTGCTCTTGGGGGAGTGGGGTCAAAAATGTTTGACATAATTATAGGGTGGGGGTAACTGAAAGTTGACAGTTGTTGACAAGGGGAGGGTCAAAAATTGCCCCAAAATTGTTGACATAATTAATGGACAGCCCTTAGTGAGTATTAATTTCTATGATTAAAACCTATTTAATTAACCTTTACTTTCATTTAATTTGAATCCTCATCTTCTGCCACAAATACATTTTATTTCCTGCAACATTCTACTTATATACAATAACAATAAATTATTATTTATAAAACAAAGGGACATGATAATCTTTAGTATGCAGGAAAACATATGAAATTGTCAGAAAATAATGCCATGATAACCAATAGTATGCAGGAAACAATGAAATTGACGGCATCAATACAAGTACTGTAATTGTTTGTATATGGAGATCAAGTCTAAAAATTAAAGGTTGCTACAAAAACCAAATGTTCAAAGTCAAGTCATTCGGCAGCCAGAAAATACAGAAATGAGAAGACAGTCATGGTTTGATTTCTTCTTCGGAACGAGCAACTGTACAGCAAAACAGATGAATTCACACCACAATAGTTACTCCAAGACAATCAACATGAACCATTTTGTCACTGCTCAATGCAAAATCCAATAAATATTATAAACAGCAAGATGTGAAAATTCAGGAGAAAACAATGAATTCTGTATGTTCCAATCATTGAGGGAAAAGGGCTAGAGGTATCCCATCAACATAAAGTAATTTGTTAACATGCGATGGGAAGAGTGAAAAGGACATTGAAACCAGAATAGGAATAGCAAAGAATGCCTTCACACAACTTAATAAAGATCCTCACAACTTAATATGGAAGCTGTTTGGGCAGTTCTGAGAGATGAGATTTCTCAACAACAGACGAAGCTGCAAAAATTTAATGGGCAGAAAAAACCAATGAGGAAGCACTAAAAGCATTTGGTGTAAAAAGAAAATTGCTAAAAAAGCATAAGAAAGCAACAGTTTGAATTTTTTGACATCTAATAAGAAAGGATGGATTGGAAAATCCAGTAGGAAAAAGAGGGGAAAAGAGCAAGAGGAAGGCAAACAATGAAGTATACAGACAGCCTAAGAGAAGCAACAAGAACTAAAGACAATATCGAACTGATAAGGAAAGCCAGAAACAGATAAAGAGTGGAAATCCGTGGTCACCGATGTAGCAATACATGGCGCATGAAAAGACCTTCACTGAGGTGACTACACACACACACACACACACACACACACACACACACACACACACACTGGTAGATGGACACCCAACTGATACTATTTTTAAGTTTTCAAATTCATTTGCAAACTGCAAAGTTCAAGCCAATTTGTAAAAGAACAGGAAACAAGTACAATGACATACAGTATCAATTGACGTGTGAATACAAATGAGGTTGATAATCAAGACACAAACTTCTCAAATACTGTATGTTACTGCTGTCCTGCAAACTTCATTAGCTGACTGACCAATTTCCACTGCAATGCCCATCTATGCAATGTACTGGTATTTATGTACTGTACCTGAAGACAACAGGTGCATTAATGTTCAATGTCCTATAATATTACTAACAGAATGCATCCCCTAAGTCTTGATATACAAATGTCATATATTATATACATTCAATCAGATTTATAGGTCACAATTTTCCACCACAAAACATTCTGAGATCATACTGTACATGGCACAGCCAAGTAGAAGTTCTGATAAAATTTTGAATCTCCAAGATAAACTCAAAACAAATGACGTCTTCTAAGTGCCATTGACAACAATTGCCAGGCCATGGAAAGCAGTCCATTCATTCATTCATCAAGATGGCATCAGATTATTATCTACAGATGGCACCAGATCATCAGCATTTGGAGACCAACGTGGCACCAGATCATCGACATTTACAGACCAACATAGAACCAGATCATCAGCATTTGGAGACCAGCGTGGCACCAGATTATCGACGGACCAAGACGGCACCAGATCATCCATGGGCACCGCAGAAATTTTTTCAGGAGGGGGCAAAACACGTTAACACAAAGGTCACGGTTAATAATTTAGCAAGTTTTTTAAATGTCAATGTGAAATATTGGTACAGTGGATCTGCATTTAAAACCCAACCAGGACGGGCTATTTGCATAGCCCCCTCTTGCACGACACCAATGCAATTAAGCGGGTTTCACTGTATTTGCATTTTTTCCAGGAGATCATTAGCATGCGGGGGCGCCCATGAGATTATTATCCGCATTTAGAGATTTCAAGGGTCCATTGGAGCTGAATGGAAGTTCAGATCAGTCGTAGAATATCAGACATCATACTAAACTACGCCTAAACAACCGTAACCAGTCTCACAACTTAAAACCGGCATAGGCGTGAGTGCGATCATACTGCAGGCCCTCTTCGACCTCCGATTCATCAACCATGTAGTACTTCATGGTCTGAACGCGAGGAAGCCGAGGCGATGGACCTGATGCATGGAGTCGCCACATGTAAAGGCAGATAGCAACTACCACCATCAAAGTGCATAGGAAGAGCAGAAAGTAGGAATGCTGAACGTCTGGTGACTGCTTCGGGTGGCGTGCGACATTTTGATGTTTCTCGATCTCTCTGTGGAAGACAAAAGCGATTATAAATTAATAACATACACAGCCAGCACATAATATAATCTAGCTAAGAAGCACTCTGAAAAGAATTCACAGGAATAAAATCGAGACATGACTATACAGCACATGTAAAAATTTAAACAAATTTCTGATAATGACCAAGACCTGTAACAGAAACACATTCCAGCAACAAATTTTTCTCTGTTTGTCTGTCTGTCTGTCTGTTTGTCTCTCTCTCTGTCTGTCTCTCTCTCTCTCTCTCTCTCTCTCTCTCTCTCTCTCTCTCTCTCAAAACAGAAATATAATAATCATACCAATCAATGCAAACGATATTACTGTACAATGCATACAACACCAATTAAGCAGAATCATTAAAACATGAAAAGAAGTTGAACAATTATTATGCTTAGAAAAAGAAGATTACATAATCGATGATGAAAGAGACCTGAGTGGGAAGTACTTTGTTTTGTACAGAAGAGCTCCAAGCGTCCAATGAATCTGTTGCTCGTTGACGTATTGCATTGAGGTGAGATGGTCATAACTCAGTGGAAAACCAAGTCCTTCGTGCAAAACGAGGAACATCCACGCAGACTTAAAACACTGCAATCTACAAATTACGTCACCAAATTATCTGTCAATATAATCTGCCATCCGTGCTTTAGCCAAGCTTGAGACAATTTGGGCAAAATTTACCAATTGCAGCAGAAATTTGTCATAACTCACTTAGTGGGTCTGCAAAACTGAGTGTGTCGTATCCGAGGTACGTTACATCCAATACCATTCAATACGGTAGCGCATCACACGGGATTATACATTGTGGTATGTTATAACCGAGTGTACGTCATAACGGAGTCCATTATAACGAGTTCTACTGTATGAATCTAATATGTAAATTTAGTATTAGTAAACTGTCAAATGAACCTCATACATAATACTGAAATGAGTACATGAGGACTTAACAACAACTACAACTACAACTACTACAGTATTACTACTACTACAAAAGACATTAACTAATTAGTTTTACTAAAGTTTCTAAACAGTTTTTTGATCTTTTGCAACAGAACCACGGAACAGCAAGTAATGCCAGTTTCTCCACACTTCACAAAGTTGCCCTCATTGCAATAAGGACAGCAAATGCACAAAATTAAAAAATAAAATTCAAACAAATCAGATAACCTGTAGCGGTTAAAGTCGGCTCTGGAAAATTTCGACTCCTTTCTCCACCGTTCAATTACCGACCAGTTTGTCGAACAGTAGCGCTGCAAACAGATAAAAAATTTTGACACTGCTAACACAGTAAGAATAGAAGCATCCAAATTTCTAGTCTTCCACACTGGACACATACTCAGAATGGAAGAAATAAGAAACCCAAAACGAATTTTCAACTACAAACCAGAGAGAAGAAGATCTAAAGGAAGACCGAAAAGACGATGGGTGGACGGATTGGAAGAGGATCTGCACGTGGCAGGGCTGAATTTCAATGGAAAAACTGACGGAAGACACCGAATGACTTTGAAAGAAATAGCAAAGGACAGAGAACTTGGAGAGATGTCATGGAGAAGTCAATAGCTGGACACAGCTAGAGGATGAAGACCTGACCTGACCTGACACTGAAAGAATTAAGTCTCAGAATGCTTCGCAATGCATTTTACAGATCTGTAACTTTTGCACATCTTCATCACCTAAAAATTGACGCCACACCACTAACCTCAGCAGCTTCCCAAGTGCGAGCCCTGCTGTACTTTCCGCCGATAAGCAGAACGTCTTCCATCGTGTAAAAGAACTCGGAAAAACCGGCAAACTCGCTGTTGAGGAAGTCGATCTCCGGCTGGAAAACGCCGTTGATGGAACAGGGAAAGTGCGGATCGCACTCGGTCCGGTTGAGCAGGGGCCAGACAGCCTGACTGCACGCGGAAAGATCTCCGGTCCCGTGCAGTGTAACGGTGAAGTTATTATAAGTGATCCTTTCCAGTCGATCTAGTGGAAGACAAGGATCGAGCACAACGGTCGGACTAGCGCTGAAGTTCCTGAAAATAGCAACGGTCTCATAATTTCTAATAGTACAGATATTCTGTTTAGAAAGGTTCGAAATAATACTTACGACAATTAAACAGCAATAATATTTAATGTTAGATCTCAATAAAAATCAATCACAATGAAATTCATGTTTTTATTGTATTGTATTTGTTGTCATGTGTGGTCATGGCGCTGATTTACAGATTTTTAGAAAAAGATTAAAAACCCATATTTTTGACCTGGCCTATCCACCATAGACTGTCACCCGTTTGCCTGGCCGGATACCCTGGATTTGACCTGGATCTTTATTTATTTGGATTTGGTGTGCCATCAGTTGATGCTCCTGTGCATTATGATGTGGCGCTATAGAAGTTTAAGATTAGATTAGATGTACTGCCTTCCATCACCAATAGGCCAATTGTTTTCAAGTAGCACCAACTGATATCATGCTCATAATCAATTGCATCAATGTTGTACATTGTCTAGTTGGAGGGGGGGGCATGATGCAGAGATTGACAAGTTGTCACATGGTCTCTAGCATGGACCAGAGGTCCAACAAGTGAAAAAATTGTGACATACAAGAACAAAAATCAACCGACAGCCGCATTGCAATAACTTCTGCTTCTGTCAGCTCGTTTGCAAAAGGCTGTTCAATTCGCTGTTCATTATACGTCATAAGTAACATTAAACAATGGACTACCATATATGCATCATAAGCAGGGTTTAATCTAGGCCATTTCCGGGGAAGGAATTGCCCTTTTCCCTAGAAAATTTCAAATTCTCCCCAGAAATTTTGGCATACTACATCAACTAACAGCAGCCCCCTAGCAAAATTCCCCCCGGCTTTGTCAGTTTTCCCCCCGGAGTCCAGGAGTCTAGATTAAACACTGACCATAAGTTATACTAAAACTGTAGACTAAACATAAGTTACACCAAATACTAAAGTAAAAATACTAAAATACTAAATACTGGACTATGCACATCATGAGTTACACGAAATAGTGCTAAAAATGATATAATCCAGCTCGTTCAAAAACAGTTTAGTTAAAAGAACAAGAAATGACCGTCCCACACACAACAGCTGAAAATTTGACCAATTTACAAAAAGATTTCACTCTGCGGGCGATATTGTGAGACAAGACACCTACAGCAACGAATGATTAAGTCTTGCTGTCTGTCTACCGACGAGGGTCTCTTCGTAGCGGGATCGGGCAGAGTTAGTTCCAAACCCCAGAAACGTCGAAATGTACAAACGGTAGACGTGGTCGATGTCGGTGTTTGAACAGCCCAAGCTAAATTCGGCCAAAAGATTTTTTGCTGAGTCGTCCTGATGACACAAGAAACCAAAGATTAGCAAAACAGCAGCTTACCCGTCAAAAACCACATTGCTCACCTATCTAATTCCTGTTGCTACCAGCCTCGGAAAATCAGAGTAATTCCAAAGTAACTCAAAAGTAACTCTATGCTCTCTATGTCTGCAGCCAAATCATTGCTCCATGCCTCTGCCTTGCCAGTAGGGTTCGACTATTGCAATGCACTTTACTTTAATTTGGCCTCCTTAAAAACCTGTTTTCCACTTTGCAATCTGTGTCAAATGCTGAAGCCATGGCCGGACAAAATGTCACGGACAAAATGTCATGGGGACAAAATGTCACGGTTTAGGGTTAGAGTTGGGGTTACATTTGTCCGCTGACATTTTGTTCACTGACGTTTTGTCCCCATGACATTTTGTACGGGACATTTTGTCCGCGGACATTTTGCCCCTAGCATCACTAAAGCTCATCTTGCTGCAAAAGCTTCTTGCTACTCCAGTATATCAGATTTTATGCACTCTTCACTGCCTTCAAATTTCTGATTGGATAGGATACGTTTATTTCAAGATCAAATTTGCTATAGCAAGGCATTACTGCACTAGTACAAATTCTAAATGAGAAATGCATACCTGTTGATTTGGAAATGAAGTTGCTTTTGGCAGCTCAAAAGCAACCTGCAAAGAAGCACCTCCTAAGTCAACGACTCCTACGGTACGCTTACGAAAGTGAAGATCCTTGTCTGTGTTAACTTCCACTGCGATGAGCTTTTCGTCTTAAAGAAAACAACCTTTTTTGCTAAGAAATTCTGAAAGTTTGATTTACTAAAAAAACTGACGCCACAGAAAACGCCTCGCTTAGAAGCCGTTCATCACTGAACCTCTCAACTGTATACAGAACTATAATGCACAAAGTTGGCTATACTGAATTCTAGGATATAACAAATCAGATCAGCAGTTCCATGAAGTAATGTATTGCAATCTCCAATCTGACTCCACTTTGATGAACAGTGTCTTTGGCAAATTGTTATAATGGCATTTAATCTCTTAGGGTCCATCCATATAGTACGTACGCACTGAGGGGGGCTGGAAATTAGATTTTGCGTACGGATGCGTACACGGGCGGGTGTCGACCGAATGCGCATGTACGCACAAATTTATAAATAGCCTACGTAACAATTAAAAACCCACTGAGGTAGAAGATTGGTATATTCACACAAACATTAGATTTAAACACAATTACCTTCTCACGGTCACACAAAGAGTCATGAATATTGTTCTAACAGTTATTAAACAATTGGTCGGCAGATTTGGCGAAAGGGGAGCGTTTATAGGGGGCGTGCAGAATGCTCGAGCATAGAGGCCTATTAAAATAGAAGTATTCAGCGGTCAGTAGAACATAAGCCCCTATATTAAAGTGAGTTCTATTAATTTTTCACTGGGGGTAGCTAATTTGTACGTATGCATAGGGGGCTCCCAAAATGTACGGCGTGCAACAGGGGGGCAGTGAAAATACACCCCTTTTTTGCGTACGTATGATCTATATGGATGGGCCCTTATATAATAAGCTGCAGCACTTTGGGTAATGTGAAACTTCAAGGCATAAAACAGGCAATCCACAAATGATGCAAACACAAACCTTTGTGTATGTTATGGTTGAATTTTCCCAGTGCGTAATTGACTGCGATCCACGAATATATGCCTTCTTGTTTCCCAGATATTATTTCAACCCAAGTGGGTGAGAATAAAAAGTTAAACTGGAGAGAAAGGTCGACTCGCAGGTCATTCAAGATCGCATCTTGCTCCCTGAAAACAGCACACATCAACCAATGAAGACAAAAATTGCTTCTAATGGAACAATCACTTGTCAGTTAACAAGAAATTGCAGGTTTTGAGAAACAAGATTAACGATAGTTATTGATCTACCATCAGAGCCATGCATTCACTAATTATGCAAAAATCAAGTAAATCTAATATAATTGTTGATATCAAACTATAAAATTACCGTAACACAGACAATACAACAAATCAACATTGTAAACAGAAGTTTAACTGCAGTCAAGTGAATTTTTAAACAACTCCTGATCGCGAACTACCCAAATGATCAGAATTTTAGAAAAATGTTAAGATATTATCATACACTAAAAATGATCTGACAATAGAAATGGACGTGATGCATACCAGGTAGCTGGATCATTTCTGTTTGCTGACATTTGCAAAATTTCTTGAGCACAAAATACTTAAATATTGAGTTACAGTGGTAAAATACAATGGAGCAAGGTTGCAGGTTATACCCAGTACGGTGGTAAAATGAGGAGCAGTGGTAAAAAATTAGTCAAACAGGTGCGCCATGCGACACACGTGGTATTGCACGCCTGGCTGATCTGTGCATCTTTATGAGCCCGTGAGGCTCGGGGAAGGATTTTGACTTTTTCTTTTACTCAAAATTAGACATCTGTGCATCCAACAGAGAAAGTCAACAACAGTTATCACAGCTAAAGAAGAGAACCATGAGATGTTTATTACGATAGATCGTTCTATTGTTCTCCCGGTCCAACCTTGTTTCTAGCATTCGAAGACCTGCAGTGGCCATGATGTACACTGGCGTCTCCAAGTGCTTGTGTTGTGGAATGTATGCAGCGGCAAACTGCAGAAGAGGTACAATATAGTCACTGGCCTCTGAAGGCCGATCAGCAAAAGCGTCCAGCCCTATCACATCGAATCAAGTAGAAATTAATACAGTTTAATAAAATTATCTAATAATAATAATAATAATAATAATAATAATAATAATAATAACAATACTCTCTTGAAAAATGTCAATGCAAGCAAATGATTCAATAGTTCAGAAACTGTTCAGGTCATATCTTTATATCTATTGGCACTTCAGATTATTTAGTGATAACTCCAGATGGAAATATTTATTTCTTGGAGAGAGTAGTTAAAACTGTTCTTCACTAGACTACAATGTACACTGTTCTTCACTAGACTACCGGATTGTACCCATTCAGTGCATCCCGTGTACTGCATTTCAAATTACCGGGTAAACTTTAAAAAAAATGAAGATACACATTAACAAAATATTCCATCGTAAGCAAAATATTCGGTCAAACCGTACGTACCGGGCTCAACTTTCATGACGACCAGCCGTGAATTTGAGTCCCTCATCTGTTGAATTTTAAGCAGGTGTCGTGGTTCACCGTTGTGAGGAGGCCAAAAATAGACGAAAACGCGGCTACCGCTACTGCCACAGTCAACGAGTATGCCATAGTTGAGCGAATTGTCACTCAGGTCGGTTGGCCTGACAACAGTCACCTGGCGACCGCTGTGACCATGACTACGGTGTACGGGGTCAAAGGTGCCAACCTTCACTGAATCCAGTTCTGCCTGAAGCCGAGCGATGGTCAGGTTTTGAGAAAGAGTGATGCCGATGATGGTCAGACAACTGACGGAGATGAGAAAGAGAAATAAGAGTCTCCAATACACCCCCTTATGCCCCGGAACAATACTGTACTGGCACAGACCGGGAACATATATTGTACACCTAAAACACGCAAGCAAAACCAGCAGTAAACAATCAAAAACAATCTAATCTAATCTTAAACTTCTATAGCGCCACTTCATAATGCACAGGAATGTCAACCGATGGCACACCAAATCCAAGTAATTAAAGATCCAGGTCAAATCCAGGGTAATCCAGACAAAGATTACAATTTTTAAACTGGAGAGGTTTTACTAGAATCTAATGCACTATTTTGTTATTTATTGAAAAATTTAATCAAAAATCCTCTTGTTACTTTTTTAACCCTCAAGCTGCCAGATACTTTGTAACTATATGAAGTGTAACCAAGTATACTCAGTTCCAGGCAGTTTAAGGGTTAAGAGCTGCAGTTAAGCAAGGTCAGCACATGATCAGTGATATCAAAATATTTATATAAAGTCACTTAAATGACTCCAACCTTACTTTTTTCTATTTCTAATGCATTATTTTTGGCTGCTTTCCAGCCAATGTTCCTTTCCAGGACAAGAAAACCAGCAACAGTGATTTTGAGTTTCAAACAACACTGATTTCGTTGTTGTCATGGGTGACATATGTGAAACATGCCACTCAGCGCACTCAAAAATTTTAGAGGGAACATTGTTTCCAGCAACCAGCACATACTGTGCATGCCTCAGTTTCTCCTCATCAATTTGACGTTCCGTGTTTAGGTTTTGTTCATTTTTAGATTTATTGCAATGCTTTTACTGCCTACTAGTATTCCTAACCATAATTCTCACCTAGTAAACTTAATTAATTATAAGCCTGAACCTAAGCCACTGATGTCTCCAATCTAACATCACACAAAATAAATTGCACTAACAAGCACCAGATCACCAATATGACTCCAATCAGTGTTTATTCATCTAATCAAAGTTTAAAATTCAATGTTGCATTGGGGTCTTCCAGGTTTTTTTTAAAGAGGGGGGAAAATATAAGGATTATCATTTTTTCTCGTGAGAGCATTGGACAAAGATAGGAAATAAAATATAAGATGACCTTTTTTTCCTTGTCACCACATCCGGGAAAGAAAAAATCAAAAATTTTGACGACTTTTTTGCTTGTCAACATTTCCCCAAACATTTCAAACTTTGGTTAGAATAATTACTGCTCTCCAATCATCTATCTCACTGTTTAATCAATCCAGGTCTTCCATTAGTTGTTAACCCCTTAACTGGGCAACTATTTGTAACTCAATGTAAAATAAGCGTTATCGGGCACCCAGTTAACGATTTTTTGTTCAGCATTTGGTTTTTGTTCACTGGTTTCCCTGAATACAAATACGGTGAGTCAGAATAAAACGTTCTAAATATAAATAGATTCTAACATTTTATTCTGGGTTGGTAAATCATTATCACAAAAATAAAAATACTTCATAATATGGGCTCAGATTCCTTTCATTTGTTTTCTCCCTCACTCGGCAATCCTAAAGAGGTTATTAATGTGCAAAATCAGCATCTCACCTCATCGCAATCTGCTAGCTTTCCGGCATTTTATTTCTGAAAATTCAAATAAAATATGTATTTCAATCATACCCATGGCATATCACAGATGTCAAGATAGGCATAGATATGATAGATGGGCATAAAAAGATACAGTAACACATACAATTATGATTGGAACAACTTTTTCTCTTTGGGGAGAAGATATCCATGACAAAAATTTAGCCTTCCAAACCTTCAGGAAATTATTAGGCTTACCATAAACATTGGCATGCATGAAATTTTTACTAAGGTCAAATATTCAGTCATAATTGGCCGCAAAATTTGTGATTTGCTATTCTAGAGTGTTTGTCCCAAAATCAATGGGTGGAGTTAATACCTAGTCAGTGATCAGTAAGTACCTGGTCAGTTATCAGGCCAATGAATAAAGGGCTTACATACTTACTGATTTATTCAGTTGCAACAAATCTACCAAAACCATACCATGCTAGAAGTTTTTAGCCGTTTGTTTACACCAATCTGATAATCAGGACGTTTGTGTGTTCGTAGTATAGCAGCAAAGTTTAAGTAACACCACATGTATAGGCCTAAAATAATTCCCCACTGGGAAAGAAACGTACCTAAAGGATACTCCCCAGGCAAGGGGTCAAACAACAGACAGGGCAGGCTGTCAGAATTTCAGAATTTAACTATTATTTTAATTTTTTGTTCACTGAACTAAAAATTTTAACGTGATTGTTTGTAAAAATGATCTTTACAGTGATCTTTCACACCAGCACTTTGGTTTTTGAGCAGCAATTTCTCTGTTCTAACTATTGGCTACTGCCACTTTGTTGAGAGTAAAATGACTCAGTAAAGTGCTCTTGCTCCTGACATTCGGTAATATGGCGCACCAAAAAGTCAGTTTAATAATAATAATAAATGACAACAGTAATTACTAATTAGTCAAGATATATCACGTTATATTGATAAAGTGCATATACTTGTTTAGTTTATGCACTTTATCACAGAAACGTAATAAATATTAGATAAAAACATAGATAACGAATGCCTGTCTCTTAAAAACCAATGTCCATCGGTTTAACAATAGGTTTAACAATAGGCAATAGGTTTAACAATAGGCATAATTTACAAGAGTCGAGTAGTAGCATACGTTTTAATGTCCATAGTGATCACCGACGATTTTCAGACAATGCTGTCAAAAAAATCTGAAAGACTTTCTGGCTAGAATGAAACGATGTTTCACGCGGATCAGCTTCTCTCCATTTGAAAGATTTTCTCAAAAATAAACAAAATTTCAGATCAAAATGAAAAGAAAGAAAGTCGATCGAGGAAAGTCCGATCTTGTTACCATTTCTTTGAATAACTGGTAAGTAAATTAATTGTAAACGACATTTTCAATTATGATTGTTTATTATTATTATTATTTTATTATTATTATTGTTATTATTTTTATTTTTATTAGCAATTATTATTATTATTATCTATAATTTATATAGCGCAGTAGCATAACTGGAGCTAAAGTCAAGACTTTACAAAGGAGTCAATTATAAGAGATGTTAAATAAGTGTGTCTTTTAGGAGCTTCTCAAACAGGCGACGGACTTCGCAGTTTAATAATAATAAATGACAAAGTAGTTCCAATTAGGGCAAGATATTTTGACTTTTTCAGGTTTTTCGAAAATTGTCCATTAATTACGTCAACAATTTATAGGGGTTTGGTTGAGTTTATGACAGTTTTGACAGGGGAGGAGAGGAGTTAAGAGATAAGTTGCTATTTAGATAAAGATGCCTGTCGCATAAAAACCAAGCAGCCATCTGTTTAACTGTTTAACGGGGCGCTGCAATAGGTTTACGAGATTTTACTTAATTTACTTAGTCGAGTCAACAATTTCACGTTTTACAAATAATCAAATCACCGAAATTTTCATGGAATACTGTATTATAATGGAAAAAAAAGACTTTCTGGTTAGGTCATGAAACATTTTGACACTCGATCAGCAAAACAGGGTAAAAATGATTTTCGCAAAAATAATAAAATTTTATTGGGAAATGTCATTGATCCTGAAGGGGCAAAAGTTTTTGACGTAGTCTAATTATGATATCAGTTAAGTGAAAGTTGACAGTTGTTGACATGGGACATTTTCAAAATTGCCCATAAATTGTTGACATTTTAATGGTTTTTCGAAAAGCCCTCTGTTAATTGACTACATTTAAACACCGGTTTTGCTATGCCTATTATCATTTCATAAAATCGTCTGCAAAACTGTCAATTCTAATTCGATATTATATCTACGGCGCATTTATTTAATATATTCTCACGCTCAGATTATAATATAAGATATCAGACCAGCTACTGGTACTGTCTCATCATCTGCGCCAATTCTATCATTCCCCTTGTCTTCCTAAAAGAATGAATTTCAGAAGATTTCAAATAGTCAAAATGAGAACGGATGTGAATGGACTACAAATTATAATAAGAAAAGCAGCGCGACAACGGTAATCATCGACATTTTGACAGCCAGTGTTTAACAGGGTAAAAATGATCATAGGGGATTTTGAAATGTTTGGGGGATAAGGTTTGAGTTTTATTGGGGGGATTTCATTCCCCAGCCAACATCTAAAAAAATTTTTTGATGTTTTCAAATTTGAGGGGTTAAATTCCCCCCTAAGGCCTAGAATAAACACTGGTTGACAGCAGATTTTTTATCCAAGTGAAAAATATTTTCGCTCTCTTCTGAATTTTCTGTATCTGTCTCTGTGCCTGCCTGTTTGTATGTCTCTCCGTTATTATATTAATAAAACAGTTGGCTCAACCTCCACCCAAACTTCGGCAAATTGAACAGTGTGCTTATGATTTTCAAAAGCCCTTTCACGCGTCTAGGCCTATCATAGTAGGCCTATAAACTGAAAGCATCTTACAGTATTATAATTAGGCCCATTTATTGAACTGCCGTCTTCAGCCACCATTAGTCCTACACCTCCTATTCTGCTGAATTAGTAGGCATAAGCCAAATTAAAACTTGCCAAAAGGTTCAAGTATTTTTGCCTCACGTTGCTAAATCAATTTAATTAGGCCTAATAACAGTAGACCTACAGTGTTCTAGGCCTTATCTGGGGAGGGGAATTCTCCCCCAGTTAGAAATCCCCCAAATTTATATTTTGGCTTGAGGGGGAAATTTCCGCCCAAAAATTTGACGACGGGGGTTTTTGGCACTTGGAGAGGAGAAAATAAGGATGCCTTTTTTGTTTGTCAGGCACTTCGAAAGGTAAAAATAAAACATAAGGATAACCTTTTATTTATTTATTTTTGCTTGTCAGGTATTTCGAGAAGAAAAAAATAAACTATATAAGGATGACCTTTTTTGCTTGTCAGGCATTTCCAGAGGGAAAAAATAAGGATGGATTGCCTTTTTTGCTTGTCAAACATGACAAACTATGACAAACTTTGTCTCTCCCCTCAACATGTTAAACTCCTTCCCATGTCTAGGTGGCCAGAATAAACACTGGTAGACCTACGATGATAATAGTAGATTTGTAAGTGACGTACCAACAGTGGCGGCTCTAGGATTTTGCAAGTAGGGGGGCCATTGGGGGGGGCAACTTCTAATCATGGGGGCCAACCATTTGTTGTTTAATGTATGTAGCATTAAGTATAGGATCCCAACTGGGGGGCCACTGGGAGGCCAGACACTCAATAGGGGGCACGGCCCCCTTGGGCCCCTCGGTGGAGCAGCCACTGCGTACCAAGGATTTTGGAGGCCATTGTACAAAACCTTTGTGGTGAGTCATTGGAAACCCCCTTCGATTTCAAACAAAAGGCGCCGGACACCTTTACAACATTTAGGCCTACCATTTCGAGCCCCCTATTGTATAATAACTAAGATATTAAATATTAAACCTCGGTGTCACTTGAGAGTGTACGCGCAAATTTTTCGGGAGGACGCAACATTTTTACCTGGAAGCAAAGCACTAACAGAATGTCTGACAACCAAATAAAAACAAGAAAAAACAAGAAAACGTAATCAAATTTGCGACAATTAAAAATGTATTTAGGCATGACCCAACATTTGAATATAGACCTGTTGCGCGGTAACGAAGTAAAAGGCGTTAGCTTAAGTACAATTCTGGATATTGACTTTTTTTGGGAGGTACTTTTACTTCGTTATAAACCGTTACAAGTAAATCACAAATTTCGATACATTTATTAAAAATTCTTCACAACTTCCCGGTTTAGTCGTACAGGGTTGTTTGACAGATTGTTTGAAAACTTGATCTTTCGACCTACATGCAATCAGGCCGCAGTTAGAGCAGTCGGCGCCCGGGGCAAGGTATAAATTCTGCGCCCCTAAAGTGACCCCCGAGTTTTCACGGCAACGTACAACATACAAATTTTTAACCTGTGACAGTCTGAAAACCGGCGATGACCTTTTTACTTATCAACATTATTTCGGCGCCGGATGAAAGTGGTATGTAAAATTAAGGGCAAATTGCGCCCAGGACGCCCGGGACAGCTTGAGCCCCCTAGCCCTTTGTGAAACCCATTTTGTGCTAATGCAGTTAGTGGTGTAAATGTGTACGTGTTGACTGCTGAGGCTTCTGCATGTTGCTTAAAAGTAGTAATAAAATGTGATTTGGCATGATAATGTGGAGTTGTTGATGATTCCGTCTGTCACGGTACTTTTTACTTTTTACTTAAAAAGTAACTTTTGAGGAGTACTTTTTACTTTTACTTGAGTAACTATTTTTATGGGTACTTTTTACTTTTACTTAAGTAAAAATGCTTGTACTTTTACTTGAGTACTGGTCCAAGCTCAATGCAGGGGCGAAGATATTGATTTGGGCTAAATTAATAAAAACAGCGGACCCTCGGGCCCGGGTAAAAAGTACCCCTGCCCCCTCTCACGGAGATGGCAAGACCAACGTCAGCGTAGCACCCACCACTGCACCGTGGTCATTTCATATTGCAGCTGTGCCACTGGTCCAAGCTCAATAGAAGAATGGGCTAAATTAACAACAGCCTCTCTACCTCACCGAGATTTCAGACCTCCACCGTTCATTTCCCTAGGGATTTTGACCAGCTTTGTCGAGAGTTCTGAAAGGTCGGCTAACAGGACAGCCCCAATAGTTATCAACCCAACGACCGTTCCATTAAAAATACCACATTTAAAGCAAATGCTTTGCGGTCTCTCGTAAATATTGGCTCAAAACAGCTGATTCCTGCATAAGGAAGTCATTCCATGTTCCTCTATATTGGATTATAAAAGAATGTCGGTGTCTCTCGGCAAATAGCCGCGCGTCGTAACTTCCTGTCGTAACTTCGATTGTTAAATGTCGTCTAATTAATTATCGTTTATCCAAAGTATTTTAAACGAAATATTAAAACTGAATTTAATGAACTACAGTAGAACATCATAGATGTCAAAAATAGGGAAAACAATAAAAACGTCAAAAAATCATTTAAAAACGTTCGTTCCAAAAATAAAAAAACGTTAAATAACATTGAATAAAAAACGTTACCAACGTCTAAGCGAGATTAAGGAATGTGCATTACAATTAACTATAAACCACATAAACCATATAAACCACATATAACCACATGTAAATCACATAAAAGACTTTAAGGTAGACTGATTTTTTTTGAGGGGGCATATATACCGATATACCCTCCGTCGCTACGCCCCTGTCTGCGTCATTGCCCGTGCAGTTTTAGGTGAGGCGTTCCTGTTGGTCTTCCAACTAATAGATTTATCAAGGCTAGGGTAGACATGCCTGTCTCGAAATGTCATTTGTGATTTATTTGAACGTGAAATAGCGGTGTCTTGTCGTGCGAGAAGTACAAAGGAACGACGGGTTAATAAAATCGGATTATTTGCGGCTTTCACGACCGTCGTCGATAAAGAATTTCGCTCTGAAAGACCGAAACGCGTCCTTTCAAGGACTTAGGCGTGGTTCATCGTGGGACGCATATACATACATTATAGGGAATCCATTGTCGACGTGTGCAAACAACATCTCAGCCGCCGCGGGTGCATGCAGGACGATGGGTTAGTTAGCGATGGCCGTCGTAGGTGGTGGAGGGTGGGGGCAGGGACAGGGACAGGGTGTCTCTTTTCGGCACGGTGATTAGGTTGCCCCGGGGCGCGGATTTCGAGAGATTCGAGACGTCGAGGGTGTTTGGGATCGGGGCAGAATCGCAGCACGTGGGAAAACACGGACTGTTTACTCGGTGGAAATCGAATGCCACTGCTAAGGGTGAAGGTGGCATCGGTGGGGAGAACGTGAAGAAGGATAACCGTGGACACTAGACACGGTTGATGGATAGCGTGCGATGATTTGACAAAACGCTGACAGAACCAGCCAAACCAAGACCAATACACACACACCAGTGGCGGCTCCACAGGGGGGCCCGTGCCCCCTATTGAGTGCATGGCCCCCAGTGGGACCCCTGTTGGGACCCTATACTTAATACTACATACCTAAGGGTCGTCCATAAATGACGTAACGCCATTTTGGCACTTTTTGACCCCCTCCTCTACGTAACGCGACGCAACAAAACGTCAGACCTTCCCCTAAAATATGACGTAACAACGGGCCGACCCCCATATTTTCGTTTTCCGAAAAGTCTCGACAAGCAAAAAAGGTCATCCTTACATTCTTTCCTCTCGAAAAACCCTGACAAGAAAAAAAAGTAATCTTTGTATTTTATCCTCTCCAAAAACCCTGACGAGCAAAAAAGGAAAAAGGTCAACAGTCATCACTTGAATTTTTTGATTGCGTTACGTCACATTTACGGAACCCCCACCCCCTCGTCACACTTCGTAACAAATGGCCGGACCCCTCCCCTAACCGCGTTACGTAATTTATGGACGACCCATAACAACAAATGGTTGGCCCCCATGATTAGAAGTTGCCACCCCAACGCCCCTCCCCTCACTTGCCAAATCCTGGAGCCGCCACTGACACACACACACACACACACACAGCTGAAAATCTTTCGTGTAAATTACATTCGATGAAATATAACTTAGACTAATTTCAATTCTGGTGTAGTTTAGTTTGAGGTCACATGGCTTGATTCAGTGAAGTAAGTAAGTACTAAGTATGACCATTCTCATGTAAGCCTACAGGGGCCGCCGAGAGAGATTTCCGGGCCCCGGTGCCAAAAAATAGTCACAGGCCTCTGACCTGATATAAGTGTGTGAAAAAATTGATGACCTTTTTGCTTGTCAGTCTCCTTATGGCATTAATTAGGTCTAGGCCTACTTTATATCATCGGCCCGGGCCCATAAGCAGACATTCGCCGGGGCCCCTGAGCTCATGACGAAGATGACCTTTTTCCGTTGTCAGAACCTTTTTCAGGGTTCAGACTACTGTTAATACATCATCATCACCGGACCCGGGCCCCTTTGAGCTCCATGGGCCCCGGAACAATGTACCGGCTGCACCCCCTCTCCTCAAACCTGCTCATGTACCTCATTTTCTTCTCCTTTTGCCTTCTCTGTAGGGCCCTATAGCCTAGTTCCTCGGCTTCGCTATATCCAGCGGTCTTTTACAAAGTGCCATTACAAAGGGATAAGTTAAGAAGCTTACACGCTACGTCAGGTTGGAAGTAGGTCTATTATGCGGCTATATTTACCCACTCGATCATGTTCCTGCTTTTTAGTCCTTATATCTCGATGCGTGTTTCAATGGACCTATAGAGTCGTGCACACTGCACAGGCTCTTTTCTGATCTTTTGGCTTACGCCCGAAGCCCTCGTCCAATCTCTATATATATAATGCGCAAGTGCTGTTTGAACAGATCGGAGGAGAGAAGCCCTCGAGTTTCGCTTCAGTTGCTCCGAATCTCAAAATCCAACAGTCGGTCTGACTAGATGACAAAGAATTCCGAGAGCATCTTCGTCGATAGATCGTCGTGTGAGCTGCGTGTTTGCAGAAGATTAGGCGATCGGACTCCGTGAAGCTTGCGCATTAAAGTTTTTCCAAGAATTGAATCTTATATACAGGAGGATAAACAGGCACAGGTCCTATACATTGAATAGCATTCCGAAACCAAGCATTCGAATTGAAGAAAGGAATTTCGAAATGAAGTCAATATAGACCTAAGACTTGCAATTTACTTACTCGGACAACAGTGTGTGCCTAATCTGCAGACTGCAGTGAACGGTAGCGTAAACTGAACCAAGGGACCATGGTTCAGTCTAAGTTGAGGCCTTCTAAATGCCATAGTGTACTATGTAATGTGTTCAAGTAGTCCTCTTAAGATGATTTACCACATAAATCCTAACATTCAATAAATAAATAAATAGGGATAAATATATTCCCGTGATCCTGTCGATTATATATTAAAATCAGGAATTATATATTGTCTAATTGATCCGACGTACTGGATCATGGTCATTTTGGGCATTTTTCTACATTTTTCAGCACAATATTTACACAGCCACAGGTCTAAAGATTAATGCATTGATTTTCGTGAAGTTGTCGCCTAGATATAAAAGCATGATCTACTGGCTATACATGCATAATCTTACTACTGTGACCTCATATTAGACGCCAGAGTGGGATCCATACTCAATAGCTGCCTAGCAATTTCAGACGTCCTGTCAGGAGCTGACAATCCCGTTTCCAAAAATTGAAACCGAGCGAATCTGAGGTAACTAAGCCCATACGCGTTTCTCAGTTCCTCACAAATTTAGATGAATCAGTTTAATTAACCTGTTGGTGCTACACTAAATGTAAGATGTCGACTTCAGCTCCCCCGTTTGTGAATTGCTGGCGCTGCCACTTATAAATGAAATAAAGTTCCATGTTCACTTGAAATCTGAATTATCTATCACGGCATTATCCAAAAGAGTCCAAGGTGGAGTCAGAGTTATTAACGGTACGGGTGTTCAAGACATTGTCTACTATATATGCTGTCCACTATGTAATCTCACTCTTTGCAAAGCGTCATTTTTGGCTATGCTATTCATGAGGCGCTATATAAATAAACCAGTGTATATACATTAATACATAGGCCTACACACTAAAATATTGTATGCAGAGCATCAAAAAACTGTCATTCGTGAGTACAGCGCGCTTGACTATACTGAGAGTGACTCTGGTTGGAATCATCGTTAGGCACATTGTTAGATCACTTTGGATAACGCAAATTTGGTTAACTTATTTTCTGAATACTGAGAAAACTCTGGTAGAAATACAACGCCTTTTACATTTGGGCATGGGTCTCTTTCTGCTGTGATAGAAGTTTTAAAAAAATGGGCAGAGCCATTTAGACCAAAGGCCATTGCGGCGTCGAAGATTATTCTCCCTTCTATTTTGGAAGAGGGTAACAATAATCTTGGACTGTACTCAACCCCCAGACTTTCGCCTGGATCCGCATTCCGCAATAATTCAAAAATATTTCGCCTACAAGTATTCGGAGCGTCTTTGCAACGATCTACTTACTGTCTTTTTTCAGAATAATTTACCCAGCAAACTTATATACGACTTAATCTTTTTCACATGAATTTTACAGATTATGGTTTTTCTGATTATGTATTTGTCTTCCTCTGTCTGTATATGCTTGTCATTCAGATTGTCCGTGCGTCCGTCAAACACGCGTCTGTCTGTCTGTCTGTCTGTCTGTCTGTCTGTCTGTCTGTCTGTGTCTATTATATACGTGTAAGCTCACTTGATCTCATGGCAGACCGGCCGAGAGCACTAAGGATAATCTTAAGTGGGCCCGTCATCACCCTTTCATCCTTGACGCCCCCGGGAGCAACTAGCATAATCCCCCGTTCGACCGACAAACAATGGGGGCACTGTCCGTATCGGTACGGCAAATCTCGGAAGCGCGTACCCGGAGGGCGTACTTTCTTGCGCCACTTCGGAAAACAGGAAATGCGGCGCAAATACTTCGCTCGTGTGGTGTCTGTGTGTGTGTGTGTGTCTGTGTCTGTGTGCCTGTGATTGTGTGTGTGTGGTAATCACTGACATATTGGCTGCAGGCATTACCGTAAATATACTCGACTGGATGTTTACGCGTATCTTACTTACGGATGTTCCTCGGAGGTCTACGGCACACTACACGAGATGGAAGGACTATTGTAAGTTGTAATGACCTGTAAGTGCTTACGGCAACCGTACTATGGACATCGACCTGGCGCTATGACCAGAAAACTTGGACAACTTACGTTACCGGTTACTGCTGGTACTATAGTATTATTCGAACGGTTAATTAACACCGTCAAACGAAGACAGAGGAACTGGATTGGACACGTGCTAAGAGGAGAATCGTTTATTATAGGAGTAATGGAAGGGAGTAATCCAGGAAAGAGAGAAAAGGCAAACCAAGGAGGATGCTAATGGACCGGACGATGGAGGCAGATGCACGGCGTCACAAGACCTATATGCAGAAATCAAAGAAGCAGGGGCGTAGCGACGGAGGGGGAGGGTATATCGGTATATATTCCCTCCAAAATCAGTCTACCTTAAAGTTTTTATGTGATTTATATGTGGTTATATGTGGTTTATATGGTTTATGCGGTTTATAGTTAAGATTTAAGATACCCACCCAAAATATTTATACCCTCCCAAATCAAATTTCTGGCTACGCCCCTGCAAAGAAGAGGCAAGTTAGGTACAGAGAGGAATGGAAACAATGGAGTCCCGAACCTGTCTCAGGTCAGAAGCCATGATGAAGACGATGATGGTGAGTATTCGAATCGGAAAGTTATTAGGCAATTTGGTCAAAGACCCGTTCGGTAAGTAAGCAAGTAAGTAAGTAAGTAAAAATCTCGTAGATTTATTATATAGCGCTTTGGGAGGCAAGCACATTTATCATTTGCTGTGCTGCCTTCATGCAGATAGAGTGAAATTTCTATCAAAAATTTTCGACCCCACGTGACCTCTCATATCCCTGCACATATGCTTGTCAGTGCATCTGTGACTGACTATGGAGCCTGGAGCATGGGCGCCCACAGGAATTTTTCCAGGAAGGGGGGGGGCAAAACACTGGTCGCGGTTGGACCACATAAATTATTCCAGTAGGAGCAAAACACATTTTAACACAATGGTCATGGTTAATATTTTAGCAAAGTTTTCACATTTCAATGTGAAATATTGGCATTTGCATTTTCCAGGGGGAAGATGCCCCCTCTTGTCCTAATGTGAGGGCGCCCATGACCTGGAAGAGCACGCATGCCGAAGCAATCCAGAAGATTCTTTTATACGAGCAGATGCCTATAGAAACAAACATGAGAAAAGAAAATTTTATATATTTTTAAAAAGCACTTTGGACAGAGTAACGTCATGTACTGGGAACAAGACTCTTTTCGATGAAACAATATTTTGCCAGTCAGTGATTGTGATTTGGATGATGCCCAAGTTTTTGTGCAGAATTATTTTTTAAAGAGAACAATTTTCGGGCAATCATGGCTTTCTAAACATTCTGGTTAAACCAATAGCCTATGCCTCGTTCGATCCCACGCTCTTTGATGAGAAAGGGAAAGGCATGGAAGTTGTGCCACTACTTTTAAAAATCCAAGTTTGTCCCTATGGTTCCATTAATATTCTTAACGAAATTCAAAGGGCCGCAGACAAAACCTGCAAAACAGGGCCGTCATTTAATTGTTTTCCAGGGGCAAGACTTTCGACTGAAAGGCAGGCAGTATTTTTAAATAGCCTACCTATGCAGCATGCAAAACATAGGACATCATACATACGATACATTGTTTCAAACGATGTTGGTTGACGTTCAGAGCTTTACACGACCCATGCTGTCCGGAGTATCTATCGACTTGCACCGACCCTCTCCAGCTGACAGACGCTCGCAGCTACGATCATGTCGCCGAGTCCAGCTTGTTGTCCCTCCCCGTCTAAGACAACATTCGGGGATAGATCTGTCTGGGGGAACCCTAGACTCTGTAACTCCCTCCCCGAGGAAATAACTAGCGAAACCACTACGACAAATTTAATGAAACTCAAGACGCAGTTTTAGCATTTCATAAATTATAAAGCGCTCTTGACTATGGCCTTTGACATTTATAATAATAATAATAATAATAATAATAATAATAATAAAATACATACATAATACATACATACGTACATACATACATACCAGTGTTTGTAATAAAATTATAAAGACAATTGAAAACACAATGAATTTAAAAACACAAAAATTCGCGAAAAAATTTTCCCCTAAAAATCTGGGGCGTTAGGAGGCAACGCCCCCTGCACCTCAAATGACGTACCTGCTGCAAAACCTCGTCGCAAATCAGCTGGAAATTTTCTTACAGTCATGGGGTGACAAATAGAAAGGTCAGGTTTTCACGCTCTCAAGGCTGTCAGCATAGCTACTCCACCCCACCCTAGTTTTAGCAAGGATTTTGTCTTGCACGAACTACAGTAGGCCTTATACGCGACATAATGGAGACAGCTTCGTCGTAGTCGTCATCATCATCGTCGTCGTCGTCGTCGTCGTCGTCGTTCTAATTGTCCGATTAAGCGACAGTCGTTCGTGCCGTTGGGCAAACATCATTCATTCTCTGACTGTTTACACAGGCATTGTATTCTACTCCATCGACGGTAATTGGCTTCATTTTTAATAAACGCGGGCGCTTCGGTGATTGACGCTACCCGCCACTTGGCGCCGTTTGCATTTCGACGTTTGATTGACAGCTGTCAAACGGCGGCGCTATCCCGTTCTGCTCCGGTCGGATTCTAATTGATATAAGAGCCCATTCGTAGCGTGGATCGGCTTCAGGAGTTCGACGACTTTAGTATAGAGGAGGCGGGTTGTCGGCGGCCGGCTGTTGTCGACGACGGAGATTTTACGGTCGAACGACGTTTCAATCGGTCTTAGAAGTGCTCGGAGTGAGCGAGTGAGCAGTCGCCAGCTGCACGAACTCTTCTCGGTCGGGTGAAGGTAAAGGCTGGACGACTGGTATTGAAGAGAGGCCCCAGCGCATCAGCGACGTAGCGGGCACGGGACGTTCAGAACGAAAGAGTTACTATAGACCTACAAATCGTCTTCTGCGTTTCCCGACGTATATAGATAGCCTTTCTGGAGTTGGCGGTCCAAAGCTTTCTCTGAGTTCTTTTTGATTATTGTGAAGAACTGAAGATGTTTGTCGCATTTTAAATTAATTCCGCGACCAAATAAGCCAGTTGGATGTGTTATCGATGTTCTGAATTTGCTTTCAGTTTGTGTCATCGCAACTGGTCAGACTCCAGGACACTTAAATCATCAGGTGAATGATTGAATCTGGATGATCCGTGGTCTCAATTCCGTCGGAACTCAGTCAGACATTTCGACCAAACACCGACTTCAAAAAACAGTAATATCTGGTTCTCAGTTTCCTCTGTTGCTATAGAACGAACGAACGAGCGACCATACAGCTATGATCTTCACAGTGCCTCCTCCTCCTCCTCCTCCTCTTCTCTCACGGTGGCGCAATATAAATTGCACGGTCGCAAACATAATCGATACTGATTGGCAACAGCAGCTGTACCTTGAAACCCCGTTCGCTATATAAAGTCTACGAACATCCATTTGGCTGATACGATGCATGGCTGCACGAGGGACATTCTGTCGGTCGTCCTGATGCTGTGGAGTGGACTAATCGTCATGGATTCGGCCGTCAAAGGTAAGAAATAATCCCTCTCCCCAAATTAAAAAGGGCAACGGACGCCACAGAAAGTTGATAGATGACAAAGAACTGTATACAGAGGCGTAGCGACGGGGTATGTTGGAATAGGCCTATACACTGTATATACCTCCAATTGGGTATATCGGTATATATATATATATATATATATATAAAGGGCGTATCCCAAAAGGTATATATACCCCCAAAAGCGTATATCAGTATATTTTCCTGCGGAAACTCAAAAAAAAAATTTCAGGCTTTTGATTTTGAACTACTGTAAAGTTTTTTTAATGTGTTTTTAAGATTGTTTTTAAGATTTTCAACGTTCTTAAAAGATTTATACCCCACAAATCATATTAACCCCCTCCCAATCAAATTTCTGGCTACGCCCTGGCTGCATAGTCACTAAATACTAGAAATGATTCTTGACACGTTTGTCGCCGCGGCGACGAGGTAACCCGTCGCGCTTTTGTCACTCTGAGAGGCCAATGACGTATATATATACGTTCTATATATATATATATATATATATATATATAAAGACTTTTCGGGAAGCAGATGCGATCACGCCAAAGACTTTTCCGGGAAGCAGATGCGATCACACGAATTGCGCAAATTGACGAAATAAGTGAAGCCGGATGTTGTACACCGAGCATTTGAAAGATCTTTGACCTGTTGGATGAACTGAAGAAAGAAGAAAACGAGAGATAAACGGAATAATAAAGGGAAGTAAGGAGTGATTGATGGAAGAACAGGAAAAGAGGACACTGGATGTAGGCCTAATTAACCTTCGGAACTTGTGTTCAATTTGATTCCATTTCTGTGTTGTTGTTGTTGTTGTTGTTGTTGTTGTTGTTGTTGTTGACGATAATGATGATCTAATGATGTTGCTGTTGTCAGTGGCGGTTCCACATGGGGACGAGAGGGGATGCATTCCCCACCGGACTTTAAAAAAATTTTTTTTGCTTGCAAAACTTATTTTTGGGTAAAAGTCTAGTATAAAACTACGGGGAAAAACTGCGGATGAGCTTTTTTACTTGTCAACCTATTTTTCGGTCAAAGTGTAAGTAAAATTACGGATAAAATTCCATTTAGTCAGCCTTTTTTGGCAAAGTTTATTGATTGTTCCTTTTTTTCATCCCCACCAACTTTCTATGAATTCATTTCATCCCTGCTCCCACCAAGAAAACCTGGAACCGCCACTGGCTGTTGCTGCTGCTGCTGTTGATGATGATTATGAAGATAATGATGATGGTGACGACAATGACGATGACGATGATGATTATGATGATGATGATGATGATGATGATGATAATAATAATAATAATAATAATAATAATAATAATAATAATAATAATAATAATAATAATAATAATAATAATAATGATGATGATGAAGATGATGATGATGATGATGATGATGGATGGCGATGATTATGGTGAAGATGATAATGAATGATGATTATGATTATGGTGGTGATGATGATGATGATGATGATGATGATGATGATGATGATGATGATGATGATGATGATGATGATGATGATGATGATGGTGCTGATGGAATACCAGACTGAGAGCGATTGTCGTTTGTCCATCAGAACCTCCGCGTATTTCTCCGTCCTATCCGCGGCGACACTTTGTGCGCTCGGGGGAGGTCGTGCGCCTGGTCTGCCCGGTCGACCCCGACCCGTCGGCGGGCCTGTTCGTGACGTGGCAGCGCGAGGGCGAGTCGATCCACGCCGGATGGAACCGCTACCGCATCCAGGACGACGGCCGGATCCTCCGGATCGTGGACGTGGAAAGCGACGACGCCGGAACCTTCCTCTGCCGAGCGGCGAACGGCTTCGGGTCGGTCGACGTCAAACATTTCCTATACGTCTACGGTAACTGCAGTGTTCTATACAGGCCTGATAATGGACAACCCCGACCCCAAAAAAAAAAAAAAAAACCCACAACCCCACCCAAAATCCCAGCATTGACGCAAATTTTTGCATTGAACTGTGTCTCTTCCCCCCCTTTACCTTAAGGCCAAGCCAATTTACCCCACCACACCCCAACCCCCGCCCAAGGCCTGAGGTTTCTGGATAAAACACTGGGGGGTGAATGTCAATCATTCGCCGATCATTCCAAATTCAAACGCATTCATTCACCTTTTCTTTTGCAGCGGCGGTTTAAGGATTTGGCAAGTGGGGGGGGGCGATGGGATGGCAACTTCTATGCATGGTGGGCCCACACTAATTTTCATAAATCAGCATATTATACATTCAGGAAGAATGAAAAATAACACCCTGGATGGGTGGGGGCACTGAGGGAGCAGGCATGCAGTAGGGGTACGGGTCCCCCTGTGGAGCCGTCTTTGCCTCGTCCTTTCTATCCGTGGTCTTCGGTCCATCCATCGTTCCATCTGTGCATTTGTTCATTTGTTTTTAGGTTTAAACGGAAGCGGGCCGTTACCAACGGAAGAAGAACAGGAAGAAGATCACGACGACCCGGAAGTAATCAACGCCCAAACGGGTACGACCATAGAATCTAACTATCTCCAGAACCCCGTCGATGAGTATTTATTTATTTCCATGGATACGACCGACTGAAATTACAACTACATCATGGAACTATATCAATATATCAATATATATATATATATATATACAGTATAAACAGTACATCAATATATCAATATATACATATGTAGTATATATATATAGTATATATGTATATATATATATATATAAGTATATACAGTACATCAATATTAATATAATTCATGTATATATATAAGTCCATAGATACAGATAAGACTATCGTTAGTCTATCTGTATTTCCAGATTCCGAATAATAACTAAAATATTTACTCGACTTTGCAACGAGACGGTCTCTCTCTCCTCTCTCTCTCTCCCATTGCAAACAGATGTCCACGTGCACTCGGCGGCGGCGGTGTGTTGTGTCTTGAAGCGCTAATTAGCTTTGTTTCCGTTTCCAGGTGGAGGAGTGGAGGAGGTGGCTGCGGCGGAGGAGAGGTGGAGGGCACAGGCGGAGATCGTCCCGCCTTTTCCGGGAAACGTGACGGTGTCGAGCGGCGAGCAGGCCGTCTTCGTCTGCCACGCCAGAGGCGATGGAGAACCGCGGATTCAGGTTGGCCACACGGGGCGATGGGGGGATGGGGTGGGGGTGGAAACGTTCGTCGAAACCCTTGGGTCTTAGTCAGGGTTATTTCTAGGATTATCAGTTTGGGGGGAGGGTGTCGGTATATTCTGGGGGTCGGTCTCCCTGCTGAAAAAGTCTGACAAGCAAAAAAAAGAAAAAGGTCGTCCCCTTGAGCTCAGCTCAACAGATTGTCCCTTCCTAAGAGATATTCTGAGAAGCAAAAAAGGTCATCCCTGGCTCAGATTGGAGTTGTTGGTCTCAAATTGGGTGGGGTGGGGTGTTCGGGGTTTTAGGGGGTGTAAATGTATCCCTGGTCTTAGTTAGCCGTATTGTATGTGCTGCATGTACTCGAGACTACTTCTATAGCGCCGTAACATAACCACGACCAAATTTGGTCAAGGGCGCTTTGACATCGTTGGGGTGTCGACGACGACCTTGAAAGTCCGTTCTGATGGAATGAAGGAATCGTTTGCATAAGTTGGGATAAAAAGTGGAGGCCCAACCACTCCTATACCCTATACTTGTCTGAACCAAGCGGCCTAATCGAAGTTGACGCCTATGACGGGAGTTTTAAGATAGAAAACATGTAGCTTCGAGTTATAGGCCTAAAATAGAAATTAGAGTTGAGTCTAAAATGAAAATTAAGCTTATATAACGAAGTTATATAAGCTTAATTCACAAGACCGTACACCACTTGGCTGAAATTGATGCGAAACTACTAGTATTTGGTTATAAAATAAAATTGTACAACTAATTTAACTTTTAAAAGATATAGTCCAATTGGCTTAGCACCTTCCTTCCGCGTTCCGACCTTCACACGCAAAATAATCGTATAGACGGTGGATCTGGGACCCGTGATCCTTTGTGTACCGTAAAGTGCAAAGCCGGCGTGTGTAGGGCAATGCAACGGCCTCGGAAATATGAAAATAAATACAGGCCTACTTCTGATCTGCGTTCCCTGAGCCAACACGGTCGGTTCGGGAACTCGTTTCTGTTATAATTTGATTGGGAATCTCGTCGTGATCGTCTCCTTCTTTTCGATTTCTTGCCTTCGTCCGTCCTAACATTCTCCAGAGAGTAAACATTTCGAACGGTGTGCAGCAGGAGAAAGAAAGAGAGAGACAGAGACGGAGACAGACAGACAGACAGACAGAGACAGACAGTCGAATATTATGATTAGATGTTGGCGCGCCTTGCCCGCTGCTCGCTGGTTAAGGTAACGCGCAACGCCCTCTGTTTATACTAGCTCTACATGATTATTATGAAAGTTTAGGGTTACCGCTTAAAAATAAAGCAAAACACAAACACGTTGCATCATATATATATATATATATATATATATATATATATATATATATATATATATATATATATACATATATATATATAATATACCGATGCGTTTATAGATTGTACATATCTGACATAGGTCTATTCAAAATTCGGTATAAATATGTTACAATATTATAGTCAGGGCGCGATTTGTAGGGGAAGGGAGAATTCCTCCCGCCACTGCCCAACTGCACCCTCCTACTGCTAAATCTCCCCACCACATCTCCCAACTGATACACTTCCCTAACAACTACATCCCTCTCAAGCTCGACATATCCTCCCCCCCCCCACTGCTCCAGGTCACAAATCACACCCTGATTATAATATAAGTCTTTAAAGCGGTGCTTCCCAACCTATGTGCCGCGGTACACAACTGTGCCGCAGCTGCGGTGGACCGTGGAAGTGTGCCGTGACAAAATGTCGGAAAATAGTAAAATAAAAATTGCATAGCATTATTCAAGTAAATAATATTATAAATTGAAAAAGGATACGCCTAACCCTGTCGTGAAAATCAAAACATCAAGATCACAATCAAAACAATCAATTTTTATGCAAAATTCAGCCCCCACTTCATCTGTTTGACGACGACAACATCTGTGCAAATAACAAGGATGGGCGGCTAAATGGGCGGCTCAGGTTTCCTTCCGTAGCAACGGCACAGCGCATCTTAGGCCTATATAATATCCGGTGTGCCGCTTACTGTTTGATTTCCGGCTAGTGTGCCTTGACAAGAAATAGGTTTGGAAGCACTGCTTTTAAGACCAAACTAACAACAGTTTCGTTGCTTGGGGACTGCGAAACCTTGTTGTAGATCACAAATAATAATAATAATAATAATAATAATAATAATAATAATAATAATAATAATAATAATAATAATAATAATAATAATAAATTAATGCTAATTCTCATTAGCGTATCCACGAGCCTTAGCCAGCCAACCATATTACGATGAGACATTTTCTGCGGGATGGGGGGGGGGGACGGTAGAGTGATTGTCGACAGGATCGATATATTTAGTCGAATCCATTACAGCTTTTGGCCACTCTTTGAAAACTACAAATAATAAAATTATCTAAAGTCTGCACGTACTACTGTAGAACTCACAGTTTAATAATCTAATATTAGGCCTACTAAATTCTTTTGCGATCGGGGCTCCAATCCAGACCCCCTGGGAATCCACGACTTTCCTCAGGCGCCTCTAGGTCGGTTTAACGTGGACGGGTACGGGCACCCATCGATTCAGACCATAGATTAGTTGTGAGGTTTTTGCAGAGGCATCTACAGTGTACATGTAATTGTTGAATAGATGTCATAAAGTCTTCAAATTCGTTCTAAACGTTCAAGATTTCAATCTAGTATTGTTACCCTGTACAGGAGAACTTCATTATTTTGCGGGTCTGTCAAATCTATTACGCCATATCCGAGGTAGGCCTACGTTGTATCCAATACCATCAAATTCCGAACATTGCGGGACTTTGTAACCGAGTATTCGTTATAATCGAGTCCGTTATAACGAAGTTCTACTGTAATCTTAGGGCGGTTAATCGATTCAATTCCCGACGATTTTCCTATTTGTCAGTGGTTGCGATTGGAAGAGATCGACGATGACGTCATCGTCGACGCAGACGACTCCGAGCCTCGTTCTCGTTCGTCGAACAGCAACGCGCAGCGCCAAAGATACAGGATAGTGGAGGGGAGTCTGACGATATCGTTAAGGGACGGAACTTACCTCAACAAACTCACCCTTCCGAACGTCCGCCAAACGGACTCCGGGCTGTACATATGTTCGACGATGAACGGACGTGGCTTCGGTTACAGGAGCGCTTACCTGAACGTCTTACCAGGTGAGAAGAACCACAGGTGTAATAAACGTTTTTAACGTTTTTATTTTGTTAAAAAATCTACACGCTTTTAACGCTTTTATTTTTGTAACGTTTTTTACCGTTTCAACGTTTTTTATTTTTGCAACGTTTTTAACGTTTGTTATCGTTTTTTAGTATTTCTCCAACGTTTTTTACATCTATGAGAAGAAGACTATTCACGCTATACAGCATCAATTGGCCAACGCTTCAGTGCCATAGAATATAGGTGCAAACATTGCAATGCAAGTGTTTCTTATTCAGAAATTCCTGGAGCCTCGCAGTGGCGGTTTCAGGATTCGGCAAGTGGGGGGCCGTTGGGGTGGCAACTTCTAAGCATGGGGCCAATCATTTGTTGTTCGGTATGTAGTAGTAAGTATAGGGTCCCAACAGGGAGACCACCGGGAGGGCCAGGCATTCAATGGGGGGCACGGTCCCCGGACCCCCAAGTGGAGCCGGTACTGGAATCACGTGACCCATCGGGCGCCAGCACATTAGGGCAAGAGGGGGAACTTGCCCCTCCCTGGAAAATTCAAATACCTACATTTCACAGTGAAATTTGAAAATCTCGCTAAAATATTAACCGTGACCATTGTGTTAAAATGTGTTTTGCCCCCTCCTGGAAGAATTTCTGTGGCGTAACCGAGACCATTTTGTTTTGCCCCTTCTGGAATTATTTCTGTGGGCGCCCATGCATGACACATTGCCATCATCACTACTACGGAGTCCGTGGTAGGTAGGTTAAAACGGTAGCACGTATTTTTAGATAAATACGGTGCTTTTAAAAGTATAGTTCTTAACGCTGAAAAAACGTTACGTTATGGAAATCACTGCAAAAAATATGGCGTTTTTTCAGGCGTCGCCCGATCATCGAAAGACGGTTTCCATGACACCCGAATAGCCGCCGATTCGTCGTTCGTTCCCGTCGTCGTGGCAACCGCTGTCGTCATCGGAGCGATCCTCATACTCGGCGCGGCGCTCGTCGTCTGTCGGAGCCACTTCCGGCGGAAGTCGTCGTCGGCGACGATGACGTCTTCGCTCCTCGGCGGATGTCCGGTTCGGAAATCGGAACAGTCGTCGTCGACGGCGGCGGCGGCGGCGGCGGCAATTTCGAGGGGGGCGCCGACGAAGTTTTGCCGCGTCGTCCCCCGGAAAGACGGAACTCCAGACGCCCCGGCTACCGCTCCGTCACGGCACGAAGCCCCGGGGTTCACGTTCCCGGCGTCGTACCGCACCCTCCTCCTCCTCGTCCTCCCCACGGCCCCCTCCCGATGCGTTCTATCTTCCCCGCCGCCGCCGCCTTAGACGATACGTCTTCCGAGTGCTCCACCCTCTTCAAACCGACACCCGCCCCCGCCACCACCCCCGTACCGCCGACGGAACTGGAATTCCGGCTGGAACAGCGCGGGTACGTCGACGATTCGTTTCTGCGGAGACAGTACCACCACCACCACCAACACCAGCACCACCACCTCCACCACAACAACAACGGTTGTTGACGTAGCGTGCAGTTTCTTTCCCCCAGTTGGAATAATAATATTTACGGAGAGAGAGAAAGAGAGAGAGAGAGAGAGAGAGAGAGAGAGAGAGAGAGAGAGAGAGAGAGAGAGAGAGAGAGAGAGACAGAGAGAGACAGAGAGAGAGAGAGAGAGAGAGAGAGAGAGAGAGAGAGAGAGAGAGAGAGACGAGAGAGAGAGAGAATTGAACGATGTTTTGAATGTTCTACGTTAGCGTATTAACGTTACGAAATGCGTTTACCGTTACACGACATAGGTCGAAGCATCTGCTACAGTACGTGTGACCGGTCAGGAAATTCGAAGCGCTCAATCCCTACCAGACACGGTCTAGGCCTAGGGGGTCGCATTAAAAATGGCGACAACTTCATCTCCCACTGGGATCAAATGGTGCAGCTCATTGGGGGGGGGGCTAAATTTTTCCTGAAAAAGTGGAGGTTTGGACAACACCTATATCTTCCCCTTCCCTATGGTAGCCCCTCAAAAAGTGGTGGTGGTGGTGGTGGGGGGGGGGGACTCGAGCTTAGAGGTCTTATAGAAGTTTACGCCCATGGTGCTGCTAAATCAAACACGAAGCGCATTTGTGAAAAAAGACGCTCTTCTGATGATCTAGAACAGCGGTTCTCAACCCGTGGTCCGCGGACCAAAAGTGGTCCGCGAGAAGGGTTCTAGTGGTCCGCGGCAGTTTCTGAAAACAACTTTAATAAAAATTAGACGTAAATTTTCAGTAAGTTGCGATAAGGTGTTTTTTGCTTGTCAGTTGCCATGATTTTTCTCAGGCGGTCCGCGAGAAATTTTTGGTCCTCAAAAGTGGTCCGCGAGGCGATGGGGTCTGAGAACCACTGATCTAGAAAGCGTAACGACCAAAAATGTCGTCCTTCTCTGACTAATTCTTCCCTCTCCAGAGCTTCAATCGTAATTTATAGGTTTCGATCCTGTGTGAAGAGACAGCAACAAGTTCCAAGCTTCATATTATGACATCAACGGAGACTGATTAGGCCTAATAAAGTAATTGAATTTACGATTAAATCGAAGATCTGTCGAAGTGAAACTGAAACCTGGCGAATCGTGTTTGGTCCTTTGTACCTTTCCTAGTTTTAGGCTAAATTAAATTCCGCTTAGCTTAAAATATATGGCGTGACCTTCGATTGGAAATTTACTTAGGCCGACAGAGACCCAAGTGTCTCTATACATGTGCGTAGTTATTATAATATTGCGACAGCTAAGAAAGGACCTCTGGAAAGTGAAATCACAAAGTGTCAAAACACTAATGCAAATTAACCCCTTAGCTGAGGATCCCGGATGTATCCGTCCATTTTACATTGAGTTACAGCTAATTACACGGTTAAGGGGTTAATGCATATTTTATAGCGTGCTTCGCGGGCCTGTTACTGCTCTCTCTCTCTCTCTCTCTCTCTCTCTCTCTCTCTCTCTCCCCAGGGACGTAGGGAGGTCATTGGGGAGGGGGAGGGGCCGTTGCCATCCTGATTTTTAAGAAACATTTTTTCGTGAATGATTGTGCTTTTCCGTTTTTTAAATGCAAATTGACTAAAGAGATAAAAAGACTGCCAAGCAAAAAAGGTCATCGACTCCTCGAGAAGTAAGTAATTAGAAGTAATTAATCGAAGACTGTAGAGTGGTGACAGGCAAAAAAAGGTCGTCAACTTTTTTGCAAAGTTGCCAGGTGGAAAGTGTCTTGCCCCCCGGAAAAGTGAAATGACGTCTCTCTCTCTCTATATATATATCTCTCTCTCTCATTATTAAGACAACTGAAATTCGACACAATGTTAAACAAACAGTTTGTTCACGTGACGTTCTGAGCCAAAATGAAACAGCTATAACGATGACTGAAACTTCTAATGTATGTAACCTGCACATTCTTAAAAAATAATAATTCAGACCTATCACACAGAATATATATATATATATATATATATATATATATATATATACAGTGGCGGCTCCACCGGGGGGCCAGGGGGCCCGTGCCCCTATTGAGTGCATCCCCCCAGTGGCCTCCCAGTTGGGACCCTATACTTAATGCTACATACATTAAACAACAAATGGTTGGCCCCCATGATTAGAAGTTGCCACCCCAACGGCCCCCCACTTGCCAAATTCTAGAGCCGCCACTGTATATATATATATATATATATATATATATATCATGGCATCGTCCGTGAAAAAGTTGGTCATAAAAATACTTCTATAGTTCGAGGATTATCTGTAGTTTACGTCTACAACATAATATATGGTACTACGGTATGAAATGAGATAATGCGCTTAAAAATTCAAGGGGTTGCCTCCTACGCTTAACTTAACATGAACTAGTTCTAAATATAGGTCAGCA
>CM030842.1:14592866-14610366 GCA_018105865.1 Metaphire vulgaris | reverse complement strand
AGGCGGCGTTGAGCGATTCGATGGCCGTCGTGCCCATCGTGAACTGCATCAGCCAGGCGATCTTACAGACGACGAACTGCATCAGACCCCAGTAGTAGAAGATGCTGATCACTGCACTGAAGTAGATGACGATGGGAAACACCTACGACGAAGCGTCAACAACGAACAACAGCAGCAGCCAAACAACCCAGTCGTATCAATGAGGAGCGACCAGTGGCGGCTCCAGGATTTGGCAAGTGGGGGAGCGTTGGGGGTGTACACTTCTAAGCATGGGGGTAACTGTTTGTCGCTAGGTATGTAGTAGTAAACATAGGGTCCCAACAGGGGACCACTGGGGGAGGCATTCAGTAAGGGGAGCACGGGTCCCTTATGGGCCGCCACTGGAAGGGACAGAGGGGCCATGAGCCCCAAACCACAACAAAAATTTCGTGCTAACCCCCTAACCCATAGGCCTATAGGGGTGTAGGGTTTGGGCCCTCCCGCATGTTTTCATCAAAGTTTACACCAACGCCCCAACCCCATCTCTAACCATAACTTTGCACCATCGATATAATGTACAGTAGTATTTGTATAGCGCCTCATTTTTATACTCATATGCACTGTTGCCCCGGCATTCGAATGCGCGTTACCTTGAACGCCATGCGGTGCATGAGATAGCCTTCCTCCCCGAACACGAACTTCGACCCCTCGTCCGCAAATTCCAGGAAGATTCGGACCTGATCGCCGAGAAACTGGAAGAAGTAGTATCCCTCTTTCCAGCGCAGGATGATGACTCCGAGGATGAACTGGAGCCCCAGACCCCATATGACCGGTCTCCATTTGACCTGGAAAGAAACAAACGACGCGTTGAAGGTTCAAAACACGGCGAAAGTCCTTACTTATATCTGAACGAACCTTGACCACCACGGACTACAGACTACGGACTATGGATTTTACCCAGATTGAGCGCTCGTGAATAAGCTGGTGCACTGCGCCAAGCTGCTGTCAGCGCTATAGAAATTTCGTGTTTTACTTACTTATTTACTTGTCAAAGACCGAGCAGCGATAAAGAAATCATGATTTAGCTTTGCGCTGCTTTCAAAACACTCCACAAAAGCAGCAATTGGCTATCGATTTTTCTTTAATGCATTGATTAATTAATTAATTAATTACTACAGTAGGCATTAGATAATTACTTAATGAATTTATACACCGTCATTTGTATTATTCATTATCGTGCGCATTTATATTAGTGCACAGGTGGAATAGACCTAATAACGTTATAGCAGTGTCGGCTCAAGCATTTGGCAAGTGGGAAGGGGGCGTTGGGGTGGCAACTTCATAGCATGGGGAGCCTACCATTTTCATAAACCAGCACAAAACATACACTAAAGTATGGGGCCTCTGGGGAGGGGCACAGGCCCCCGCGTTTTAGACCTAATGACACTGCCCCTGCAATGTAGAGTTTTATATGCACAATTGATCCGCATTTCAGGAAAAGCTGGAACGAGAACTCGTTCTCCTGCCACACACCAGCCACTGTTATCATCAAAGATCGCGACTTACAGAGCGCGGCTACCACCAACCACCGCGCCACCTATCGGCAATCTTGATAGATTGTCGCTGCGAACTCGATTTCGAATCAAACAAGTGTTTCAAAAATCGCCGGTTTAACGTCGACAAAACCCGCGCCCGATTTTTTCGATCACGTGACGACGCCCGCCGTCGTCGTCGTCGTCTGCAAATCGATCTGCCATCAACGGCTTAAATGAGCGCCGCCTGGCGAACGGATCGAAACGACGACGACGACGACGACGACTTCCGCTTTCGTACGCCAGGGGCGCTGGCGTCGTCGCAGTTTTGATATAAATGCTGTCCGCCGCTCTAAGCCCCGAAACTCGTCTAAATGCAAGCGCCGCTCAAATTCCCGCTCATCCGGGCAATCATCGGCCAATCATAGCAGCGCTCGAAACGCAAAGCGTAGCAGACGCGACCGATCGCTCGATTCCCGTCCGCTAAATCCCCGGGTATTATCGAACAGATCTCCTCGTTCCGTCGTCGGCGACGGCGGCAGCGGCGGCGGCGGCGCGGGACCTCGCGACCCGTCGACGAGCGGGTCGACCACGGGTCGGTGGGGTGCCGACCGCGTCTCTACTCTCTCTCTCTCTCTCTCTCTCTCTCTCTCTCTCTCTCTCTCTCTCTCTCTCTCTCTCTCTCTCTCTCTCTCTCTCTCTCTCTCTCTGTCTGTCTCTTTCTCTCTCTTTCTCTCTTTCTCTCTGTCTCTGCCTCTGTCTCTGTCTCTGTCTGTCTGTCTGTCTGTCTCTGTCTCTCTCTCTCTCTCTCTCTCTCTCTCTCTCTCTCTCTCTCTCTCTCTCTCTCTCTCTCTCTCTCTCTCTCTGCATCTACATCGTCGACAGGTCTTGGAGCGTAATTCCGGAACGACGGATAAGAGGAGAACTGATGATACAGATCGGCGAGAGATATCAATGCCAGCAGATCGGAGAATGGGGGGAGAGGGGGGGGTCAGGAGAAGGGTAGAGGGGAGGGGCGGCGATAAGTTTTAAGGCGCCGTTATTTCCGGTTGTTTGTTATTAGGGACCATCCATAAATGACGTCACGCACTTAGGGGAGAGGGGTTCAAGCATTTGTGTGACGTCATTTATGGACGGCCCCTTAGATGTCTTCCCCAGGCCAGTCGATTTAATTCTGACCATTGTTCGGCCGAAAAGGACTCACTGATACTCATATCTGAAGGTTGACGGTCATCATGGGCGGCGCTGGGTTTTGTTGACTGGGTGGGTCTAGTCACTCTAGTGCAATTCTTGCATGGACGGAGCCAGGAAAAGGCTCAGACTGCCCCCCCACCCTCCCAATCAAAATTTCTCTGCGTATTTCTCATCATCACGATTTGCATCATGGGTGCCCCTCATCAGGCTGGGTGGGTCTGGACCATCGGACATCATCATCACCATCAGCGCATCTTCCCCTGACGGTGACGGTGAGTTGTTTCCACTTCGTTCTGTCTTCAGCAATCCTTTTTAGTCTTCGGTAGTTCTTTTCCTGTATGTGTTCCTTAACGTCGTCCAGCCAGTCTCTTCCAGGTCTTCCTCTGGCGCTGTTTCCCTCATACCTGCCCTCTGATTTCTCATGATGGCGAAAAGCGGAAAAAGTAACTTTGGCATTAATGGATAATAATATAATTAGTGTAAAATTTTCTTTCCCTTCGTCAATTTAGCGACACGAATCAATCCAGGTGGAAGGAACGGGGCAAGGGACATTGGGAATGGAACACAAAGTTAGTCAGTTAGTTTAGTAAGTCAATTTATATAGCGCAGAAACACGGAGGAAGGGTCAAAGTCAAGAGCGCTTTGCACTTTATACGAGATCTCATAAAAGTACAAAGTGTACCCCCCAAACCGACTTCCTGAATCCGCCCTTGTAATTGTTCGTGATGGATGACCAGGAGCTGTTAATTTATAGCGCTAAATAATGCGTTTTTGCCTGTTTATGTGCCACTCCTATTCAGCAGCGGATCTCTGCTGGTTGCGACTGCACACTGCCTTTCAACGAACAGACGTCACTAGAAGGAGGTCAATGGTGCGCAAAGTACAGTGGACATAACCCCCTGAATTTCGAAACACATCAGCGCCACATCTTGTCTGGCAGTGTTTATTCTAGACACCTTGACATTGGAGGGGGTAGTTTGAAATGTTTGGAGGGGACAAGATTTGTCTCTCCACGCTTTTTTTGGGATTTCCATCCCCAAGCCAGCATATACAATTGGGGGTTTAAAACTTGGGGGGGGGAATCCCCCAAACAGGCCTAGAATAAACACTGCTTGTCTGGACTGAAATATAGCGAATGGCGGACTACCGTTTGAGCCTGTTTTAGTTATAATTATCAGCGATGGTAGATTATTTTAAAAAAAGTGGGGTAGGTCTACCCACACCCGAATATTTTGCTTTCAGTGGGGGTTGGGAAGGTTGTAAGCCAAAATGCTTGACCATCAGTGGGGGGTTGACGCAGACCAGTGGGACGACACTAGACACCCAAATCAAACACTCAACAAACATGGGCGACCACAGAAATTTTTCAATTTTTCAAGAGAGGGGGTGCAAAACAGGGTCACGTGACGAAAGAAACACAAAGTACTGTACAAGATTGTCAAGATCTATTGGAAAAAATTATTAATTACTTAGCGCTACAAGAAAGTTAATCGGATTCTTATATAAATTCATATTTAAACTTAGTATTATAGGTAACTTTTTAAATAGTAATTTTACTTTTTTCATAACTTCACAATTTTCTATGGGGTGCAATTGCACCCCTAGCACCCTCCCTCGGACGCCCATGTCAACAAAGAGAACAGTTGTCTAGAAAGCCAACCGTGTAAATCTACAGGTGAATATAGACTTGGAGACTTCTTTCCAGTCGATTACCGCCGCAGAAATTGGCACATATTATGGGCAGCTGCCAAGGGCAAGCAATATATATATATATATATATATATATATATATATATATATATATATAAATTCTAAAGAGTAAGTATGGGCGATGAAATCACAAGATAGCAACAACAACGCTGATACAATTTGACGAATCGCTTTGCCTTTGATGGATTTTTGGAGGTGACGTATCCGATGAGGATGAAGAACGCCATTCCTCCGAGTGACGTCAGTCGTTTGACGTCAGCACTGATGTCAATGGCGACGAAGAGTATGACGCCGACGATAAGCGTCACGTACAAGCACCTGTAAATTCGGCAAAACGTAATTCTTTACATTTCTTGCACCTACTGTAAAATTTGCCTGATTATAATGATGATGATGATGATGATGATGATAATACTAATGAATGATGATGATGATTATAATAATAATGATGATATAATAATAATAATAATAATAATAATAATAATAATAATAATACTTATTACAACAACAACAATTACTACTACTACTACTACTACTACTTCTACAACAACAACAACAACTACTACTACTACTACTACTACTACTACTATAACTACTACTACTACTACTACTACTACTACTACTACTACTACTACTATATACAGCTGCAACTACAACAGCAACAACAACTATACTAGGCTACTACTAACAATAATAGAAGCAGTTTTAAAATAGTAGACTTAGCTATAATTATCTTGTTCATAAAATATTTTGTATTTAACGGAGTTGTTTGTTTGCTGATGAGTAGCGTACAGAAACGAATGCGCAGACTTTAGTAAGAACGATTTCATTCTGACTGTTTCCATATTTCCGACAAAAACTTCCACATAATCTCTTAGCAGAATAGGCCTAACATCTATGCTATAAGCCACAAAATCAGAATAAACCAACATCTAATATTACATATTTATTTCATTTTAAATGCGACCAAACTTTTTCATAAAATAAAAAGTAAAAAGTAAAATATAAAACGATGTAAAATATTGTACTTTGTGTCTTTTATTTGTTATCATTTTGCTTTCGATGTTTTTCAATTGATTTAATGACTGATTGGTTGACCGATTGACCGATTGACTGACTGACTGATTGATTGATTGATTGATTGCATGGACGTTAATGTTTAATGAGATGTATTACAGAAATATTTCCAATACGGGGCAAAACACAATGGTTTTGAATGATAACGCCATTTAATATAAAGTTTTCAAGATCAGAGGGTCTAAATATTCCATATTTTTAATACCCTTTGGTTATTTGATTTGTTAATATTTCAATTGATTGAATGACTGATTTTCAAATTTCATTGATTGATTGATTGATTGATTTGGTGTCTGCATTTTCCAGGGGCAAAACACAATGGGATAACGGAGTTTGTCCCTCGATCTCTTAACACCCTGGTCACGGTTAATTTGCGGACGCCCATTTGATTGATTGATTGATTGAGGGGTGAGTGTCCCCTACTGACTGACTGACTGACTGATTGATTGATTGATTGATTGAGTGATTGATTGATTGATTGATTGATTGATTGATTAGCAGCCAGATAGCTCACCATTTGATGCATAGGTATGGTCTTGTGTGCGTTACGCCTCTGATCGGCGCGCAGATGAGCGAGTCTATTCTCTGACCGAACAGTCTCGAAACTAACAGACACACGCAGACGAAAACTACGAACGCGGTGATCCCGATCAGCACCCGGGTCCTCCGGGCCCCGGTCGTCGCCACCGCGAAGCAGAAGTAGACGGCGAAGACGAGCGCCGAGACGACGCCGACGCCGCGGACGATGTACCGGTGGTTCGTCTGCAGGCAACCGTGCACCGCCTCCTGGACCTTCGCGATCCGGTCTATCCAGGCGGAGTGACAGCGTCCGAGTCCGAGCGCCACGCGGTCGACCAGCCTGGCCGCCGGTCCCGGACTGCGTCCCGGATCCTCGTCGTCGGTGGCATCAGGCTTCCCACCGCCGCCGCCGCCGCCGCCGATGGGGGTTTTCCTGGACGGGGACTTGGGGCGTCCCTTGGCGCGTTTGCTGTCGCAGCCGATGATCACCTCTGGAAGACCGTCGCTTAGGACCACCAGGGTGTTCCTCTGAGCGTCGTCACCGCCACGGCGAGGGTCTTCTACAGGCGGCGCCGCCTCCTTCCTCTCGTTCCCTTCTTCTTCTCCTTCGTCTTCCGTCGTCCGTTTAGCGGCCGATCCGACGACGGAGGTGCTGTTGATTGCGGGGGAGACGGGGGCACGACGCCCGACGGTCTCCGACTGCCCGGAATCTCGCCGTCTTCCAGGTCGTCCTTCGGTCTCTCGTCGAAGTTTTCCATCGACGCGTTGCCGCTGGAGAGGTTGGGCGAGGTGGAACCGCCTCGGTCGATGCCGGAATCCATTGCTGTTCTGAAATTTAAAAAGAAAACACACGCGTTTTTTATTTATAAAGAACTCTCTTGCATTTTAAACCATTAATGCATGACTTCGATGAATCTGCAATATCACGAAACGATAAACAGATTCAAAAGTCATCTAGGAAAACCTGGCTATTAACCCCTTAACTGGGTATTTAACTGTAACTCAATGTAAAACAGACAGATATATCTGGGGTAGTATTATTAGTATTAGGGTTAAGAGCTATTATTATTATTATATTGGCTGTCACACAGTCTCTTAGCCCATCAATTGAAATATTATTATTATTATTATTATTATTATTATTATTATTATTATTATTATTATTATTATTATTATTATTATTATTATTATTATTATTTATTATTATTAAAGGTTATACAGGTTACATAGTGGTATTTGAATGTCAGACCATTGGGGAGGGGGAGAGGGCGTGGAGCGGAATAATGCTAAAATTGTTTCAATATGCCATATACATAAGTTAGCAACAGTGTAAATAAGCCTTTGATAGCATGGAGCAGTATGGAGCAGTGACCAGAGTTTCCCTTATCCCTGTGCTAGATAAAAGTATCGCGTAGCATGCAACATTTTAGAAAATACGTTAGGTCATCTGGCAAACAGTTAGTTGAAAAAATCTTCTGAGTGTTGAATAAATGGCAAAATAAAGCTCTTATTCAATTCGAATGAAAATATGAAAAATTTATTTGATAGAATTAACCAAATTTTTGCCAAATCATACAAAATGAGAAAAATATATATTGAAATTTCTTGAAAATTATCTTTTATAAATTGTGCCAATAACATACCTTTTTTACGCGTCTTAGAAATCCTATGAGTAAGGCAAAATTGCTTAACCGCCAGGTGAAAAGTTCTCTGCCCTGCTATTGTTATTGGAGTTTCAGAGCAAAATGGTCGGAATACGCTTTGCTTGCGTTATTGCGAAATAAGGTTAATTTTTATAAAATACTAAAGGCCAATTTCCCAAAATTTCTGGATCTGTGCGACGCACATCAGCGGCTTTAGAATATGCCGTGACCCTGCAAACTTATTGCCATCTAAAATTTGATAAAACACTAATCATTTTGATGTAAGCCGTGTATGAAGGATTGCAGGCATATACATTTCTTACAACCTAAGCCTACTTGCAGCTTTCAAAGCTTGTGGCATTGTGGTATATTGATTAGAAAACGACACTTTTGAATTTAATAATTCCGCTCTACCCCGCGACCCGTTAGCAGGGTGCGATTTGTGACCTGGAGCAGTGGGGGGATATGTCGAGCTTGGGGGGATGTAGTTGTTGGGGAAGTGTAGCACTGGGGGGATGTAGTGGTGAGGGATATAGCAGTAGGGGATGCAGTTTTTTCCCCTACAAATCGCGCCCTGCCCGTTAGACGGAGCCCTACGACCCACTTGTAGGTCGCGACCCACAATTTGGAAAACACTGTCACACAGAGCCGTAGCCTACATTGCGGTACGCTATAACCGAGGATTCGTTATAATCGAGTCCTTTATATCAAAGTTTTACTGTAAGCAGGTAAGTAAAATCTCGTGAATTTCTATGGCGCTCTCGAGAGCAGGTGCACAGTGGCGGCTCCACCGAGTGAGCCAGAGGGGCCCGTGCCCCCTATTGAGTGCCTGCCCCCCAGTAGCCCCCCAGTTGGGACCCTATACTTAATGCTACACACATTAAACAACAAAGGGTTGGCCCCCCAATGATTAGAAGTTGCCACCCTAACGCCCCCCCCACTTGCCAAATCCTAGAGCCGCCACTGCAGGTGCAGCAGTAGCTGCTTATTCCCATAACCCAGAAAATATAAAAAGATACTACTACTGATTAAAATAACAAATTTCTCCATCGCAGTATAGCGAAATTTTAAAAATTAAGGTCGAATCCAACGAACCAAAACTTGAACAGTTCTAGTCTGCGTCACTGCTTCCTCAAACCTCACTGTATCGGCATTGTAAACAAAGATAATAATAATAATAATAATAATAATAATAATAATAATAATAATAATAATAATAATAATAATATTATTATTATTATTATTATTATTATTATTATTATTATAATGCACCATTCACAACCGTCATTATGGAAGAAATGGCCGAGAGCGTGCCAGCTTTCCAGCTTTCCTTGAAAAATCTCTCCTCTGCTGATTTTGCGCGGTCAAAGCTTAACCCTATATTACACCATGTTGATTGGTTAACCCTATATTAACTAGGTTGCCTGCAGTTAACATTGTTCAATATAGGGTTAATAGTAAGCTTGCCGAACGTTTTCTCGAAACTTTCATCGCATCGAGATCATACAGCGTTGAAACGTCCAAGATCCATGTTCTTTCTGTGTCTTTCCACGTTAACCCCTTAACTCGGGATCCCGGATATATCCGTCCATTTTACATTGAATTACAGTTAAATACTCGGTTAAGGGGTTAACTTAATTAATAAGTTTTCTGTATTCGCTAAACTGAGCCGGATGGCTAAAGCTGGTTTATATCATTATTACGTAATTTCTTTACAAGTTTAGTTTTCGCTGTTCAAGTTTTACATCAAAAGTACGAGGTGTCACCAACTACATGTAGGTCACTGGTCAGACTGACTTCAAAAAAGAATCAAGTCAACAATAGTCACAAAAAGTAAATGAATATTTTATAGAATCGAGGAAAGAAAGCACGCGCGGGACACGAACCTTCTTCGATTTAGGTTTCGAGTTTGAATTTCGAATAGTTTCCGATTTCCCGCGAGTCTTCCTGTGAGCAAATCGACACCCCGGTGCGCGAGGTATTGACACTCGAACTGTCTGCCTCTCAACTCTCCGAACGCCTAAACGATTTCATTCGACGCGGTGGCAATCAAGATGAACGCCGGGGCCTGACCGCCTCGTGCCCCGTGTCACCCGTCGGGAGGCGACATGTCACACGCCGCGGCAGCGCAGGGCGACGACGACGACGACGGCGACGGCGATTTGATCAAATCGTTTATGGACGAATTAGTGAACAGAGATTAGAAACGGGCCTGTGGCGCCCGAGAGGGAGCAACCGGTACAATGTTCCGGGGCCCGTGGGGTTCATAGGGGTCCACGAAAGGGAAAATTTAAAAAAATTACAAAACCAAATTATAAAAGAGAGAAACAATATTGAATATATGCCTCATATTTTTGTGTTTTGGTATTATTATTACTACTACAAACAGGGTGCGATTTGTGACCCGAAGCAGTGGTGGTGGTGAGGGGTATGTCGAGCTTGGGGCGTAGTTGTTGAGGAAGTGTAGCAGTGGGGGGTGTAGTGGTGGGGATGTAGCAGTAGGGGTATGCAGTTGGGCAGTGGGGGGATCCCCCTTTCCTTCTACAAATCGCGCCCTGACTACAAAGAATGACGCATATCAGCAGAGGTCTACTGAGAAAAGGAAAGGGGACTACAGAATAAGAACTCATACAAATGGAAGTCCAAAGTCGCCAACGTAGAAATACATGGCACCTAAAGAAGGAGATTACTATTGTACAGTTGTTAGAGCACGTTAGGTCATCTCACAAAGTGCGGAGATGAACCACTTAGGAAAACCGCACTGTAATCTTATTTGGCATACCATTTATTAATTAATATACACACAAGTGTGTTGAATTTTGCACAAGGGCCCAGAGACCTTCTTTTTACCGGAGCCATGACTTTCTCTTGGTGTCTGGGATTAGAAAGATTATATTTAGTTTTCATTGATGAATGTTTGGTAATGCTAGCGATTGAATATCTAATTATTAAGAACCTTCAGGCATTGTAGTTAATGAAGACTCGTTTCCCTACGTGGGCGTTATTTTGAGCCAGAGTCGTTTTGATGTAACAATGTCGACTATTAATTAAAAAGCCGTCTATTTCTTAACAGCATTTCATATTTCCAAACAGGTGTGCCATTGAATTCTTCCTGTCTTTCGGATAGGTTAACAGAACGACTGCCTACCTACCTGGATCCATAACCGTGACCACTACGGATTATGGATTTCACCCATATTGAGCGCTGAATAAGCTGGTAAAGTAAAGTAAAGTCCTTCCCGAGCACTCAAGGAGGCTCTTAGGGCGGCGCTGATTTCACCCAGGATCAGCCAGGCGACTGGTGCAAGGTTACATGATACGAGGCCAGTGTTCTCATGCAACGCGCCTGTTTACTTGCGGATTAAACTCTTTGCCATCGCCAGATGGCGAAAGAAGGCTGAGTCGAAATTTCGACCTTCTGCTCCATTGTCCAACGCTGTTACCACTCTACTAACTTCCCGCCCCAATAATAAGCTGGTGCACTGCGCCAAACTATATCGGGCAGCGCTATAGAAATTTCGTCTTATTTACTTACTTATTTTACTTATACGTCACTAAATTGAAAGGTCCCCAATCTTTTCGTCTTATTTACTTATTTATTACTACGCCTCTAAGATGAAACTCGTCGAATTTTTTGAACCTCAACAGTTTGTCGATAGAAACGAAATTGTTTTATCTTTATGTGGCTGAGTAAATGTGGACTTGAAATGACAACGATACAAAATTAATGTTTCAACGATTTAATTCTGAACTGTACATTAGCAAAGCGAGAGACAAAAAGCAAGCATTCCTGAATGTCTCTGCGTTAAGAGAGACTACCTGGCGAGTTGTTTTAGAAGAAGAAACAATCAAAACTCCAAGAACCAATCAATGAGTAGCCACTATTATCACGATGTAACTTTAATAATAATAATAATAATAATAATAATAATAATAATAATAATAATAATAATAATAATAATAATAATAATAATAATAATAATAATAATACATAATACATCAGAAAATTTATCGCATAACGAAATCTTTAGCAAGAGAACTGATCATCGGACGTGACTCTATTGCAGTGGCGTAACCAGGATTACAGAATTGGGGGCACGTAGACATTTTCGGGACAAAAGTTTTGACGAGCAAAAAAGGATCTCATACTACCCCTAATCCCCCAAACTACTCGACCGGTCCTGTGACCCCCATCCCTCCCCCGTGATCTGGCTACGCCAATGCTCTGCTGATAAGTCCGAAAACTCTCCTTCACAGGTAGGCAGCTCAAAGCCATCGCAATCCGGGAACACCTTCGTGACACCTGTGGTATTCGCGGTGGCGTCAACGGTGTTCTGTTCTAGTAACTGAGAAGCACGTAGCCGGAAAGGAGGAGGGAGGAGGAGGAGGAGGAGGAGGAGGTTTCCGGTTGCTAAACGGGAACTGAATTGGAACTCTGAAAATCAGGAACCGAAGTAGGTCTAGTTGACGGAGCCGGTCACCCCAAAAAAAACAGGCAGCCGCAAATTTTAAAAACGCACAGTCGTCGGCTCCAGGGTTTAATCTAGGCCGTTTCCGGGGAGAATTGCCCTTTAACTTCCCGGAAATTTCAAAATCCCCCGGGGAAATTTTGGCATACTACATCAACTAACAGCAGCCCCCTAGCTGACTTCCTCCCCGGCATTGTCAGTCTCCCCCGGAGTCCAGGAGTCTAGATTAAACACTGGTCGGGTCTTTGTTCTGGATTTCTTACGGACGGACGGTAGTTGTATATTTACATCCGGGTCGTTGTTTTCAACATTTGGTCGCCAATGAATAGAGTGACGGACGTGGCTTTTTTAAAGATACGTTTCAATAGATTTTCTGCGCTTCGCTTCGTGAGTTACAGCTACGGTCGAGCTGACGGGGAATAATCAATGCCTTTGCTGCAGACGCTGAAACCGATTCTTCTTCTTCTTCTTCTTCGAAATAATTACTTGCTGTACATCATTCCGATGAATTCTGAGGAAAAAAGTAAAAAAATGAACGACATAAAGAATTTAAAGTATCACCGTGTAATAACTATACGCTGTTACAGTATAGCGCCATTTATAATACAATTTAGGCGTTTGATTCGATGGTGCGAGTATGATGGTCATTTGAATTTGTATAGCGCTGCTGTTCAAACTGCGAAGGACAAAAGGATAAATTAAGCCAGAAAGGATGTCAGAGCACTTGTTTTAAACAGTGGCGTATCCAGGGGTTGCTGAAAAGAGGAGACACAATCACCTATAGAAGCGAATTTGGTCTGATTCGACTAGGAGGATAGATGAAAGGCAGTGACTCCCCATAACCATCATCATCATCATCATCATTATCATCATCATCATCATCATCATCATCATCATCATCATCATCATCATCAACATCAATATCATCATCATCATCATCATCACCATCATCATCACCATCATCATCATAATTATCATTATTATCATCGTCATCATCATCATCACCATCATCACCACCATCACCACCATCACCATCATCATCGTCATCGCCATCATCACCCCACCATCATTGTCATCATCATGACCACCGCCACCATCCTCCCCTCCGCCCCTCTTGCCGTTATACCTTCGTAGTCTATTCTTCCATCGGAGTTCTTGTCGGCCAGCTTCATCATCTGCTTGATGTCCCTGTCGGACAGGTTCTCGCCGAGGTTGCACATCGTCACCTTCAGCTCCCGCGCGTCGATGAACCCGTTTCCGTCGATGTCGAACACCTTGAACGCCTGCCTCATCTCCTCCTCCTCCGCCCTGCGCTCCTCCGTCGTTCGGTCGGCGCTGGACCGGACGCAGTGCTGGTGAGTCGTCGACATCATCTTCAGGAATTCGTTGAAGTCGACGGTGCCGCTGCCTGACAAACATAACGCAGCAGTCGAGATGATGATGATGATGATGATGATGATGATGATGATGATGATGCAAGAACCGAGTATTACCACAGCAGTCGATGATGATGATGATGATGATGATGCAAGAACCGAGTATTACCACAGCAGTCGATGATGATGATGATGATGATGATGATGATGCAAGAACCGAGTATTACCACAGCAGTCGATGATGATGATGATGATGATGATGATGCAAGAATGAGTATTACCACAGAGTGATGATGATGATGATGATGATGATGATGATGATGCAAGAACCGAGTATTACCACAGCAGTCGATGATGATGATGATGATGATGATGATGATGATGATGATGCAAGAACCGAGTATTACCACAGCAGTCGATGATGATGATGATGATGATGATGATGATGATGATGCAAGAACCGAGTATTTTTCTCTGCCGATACAAGTGTTCTCTCTCTCTCTCTCTCTCTCTCTCTCTCTCTCTCTCTCTCTCTCTCTCTCTCTCTCTCTCTCTCCAGTAGCCGATAAATTTCGGCATATAGTATTACTATTACTGCAACTGCCTGTACTATTACAACGGCAACAACAACAACAACAACTCCGAAAACAATCAGGTCAATTATCCCAGAACGGGACGATGGCAGATCGGTAAGACGCTAGACAGGCACGCTGACGGAACGGGTTCAACCCCGCGCAGGAGCCCCTAAGCTCTCTAAGCACTACCTAAGCACTCAGCCTTCATTCGCCAGAGGGCGGTGGTAACTGAGTAGCAGCTGTGGCTGCGAAGGTAAAACGCGGTTCTGAGAGAAAGCAATGGCAAACTACTCTGGATTAATGGCTTTAGCCACCCACCTGCGTCGCTGCTTCCCTAAGACACGGAGATCAGCGCCGGGCCCGAAGTTCGAAATCGAGTATGGGCGAACCTTTACCTTTACCTTTATTCCAGAGGGGAATAATTGCCAAGGGGAATAATTGGGGAAACTGCAAATGAATTTAATTGACTCTAAATGCAGTGGCGGCTCCAGGATTTGGCAAATGGGGGCCGTTGGGGTGGCAACTTCTAATCATGGAGGGGGCAAGCCGTTTGTTGTTAGGTATGTAGTATATTAAGTATAAGGTCCCAACAGGGGCCACTGGGGGGGCAGGCACTCATTAGGGGGCACGGGCCTCCCTCTGCCCCCTGTGGAGCCGCCACTGTCTAAATGACCCATTTATCGCAGCTTGCCTTTCGTCATACCTGAACGAACCTCGCCACCACAAGAACCTGTATAAAGATCCTTGTCTCTGTGCAGTGGCGGCTCCACCGGGGGGGGGGCAGGCGGGGGCCCGTGCCCCCTATTGAGTGCCTGGTTCTCCAGTGGCCCCCTGTTGGGACCATATACTTAATGCTACATACATCAAACAACAAATGGTTGGCCCCCTCATGATTAGAAGTTGCCACCCCAGCGCCTCTCTCCCCACTTGCCAAATCCTAGAGCCGCCACTGCTTTGTGCCACCCCATTTGATGCGTAATCCAAATGAAACTCATCATCATCGTCCTCGCCATCAGCCGTGACATGGGTAATTCGAATCTCCATCGTATAAGACAGACCTAACCAGAGCCAACGGTAGTGGTTTCTCTGGTAAATCTGGCACCCGATGGCCAGGCCTATTTGTAAGATCATTTGTTTACACGTACCGCTCATCTACCGCGGAGGTTTAAAAACTCTCGGGGTGGGACTGGGGGAGGGAGGCAGGGAGGGAGGGGAGGGTGGGAGGGGTGAGGGAAACTCTATCGGAATAGGAGTGACTGGCGCCACCTACCGTCGACGTCGACGTTGTTAATCATGTCTTGTATTTCTTGGTCTGTGCTTTCGATCCGCAGGGCGTGCATCACGGTTCGCAGTTCCTTCGACGTTATGCAGCCGTCGTTGTCGGTGTCGAACAGGGCAAATGCCTCACGCAATTCTGAAACATCAAACGACCGTAAACTCAATTACAACAACAACAACAACAACAACAACAACAACAACAATAGCAGCAACAACAGCAATAATAATAATAATAATAATAATAATAATAATAATAATAATAATAATGAAAATAATACTCGTAATAATAGTGGTTTATTATAGTCACCATGATGATGATGATGGCAATAATAATAATAATAATAATAATAATAATAATAATAATAATAATGAAAATAATACTCGTAATAATAGTGGTTTATTATAGTCACCATGATGATGATGATGGCAATAATAATAATAATAATAATAATAATAATAATAATAATTTGTTAATAACAACAATTAATGATGATGATGGCGAGGATGATGATGATGATGATGATGATTTCGACAATTAATGGGTGCGAGTAGTCATGCCCAATTACTAAAAAATGGACAAATGACAGCTTCGAGAACATTTACAGAAAATCGGGAAGAAAACGGCCAGGAAGTTCCCCCCAGTCATTTTGACGGACAAACAGCTATAGTCATTTCATATTTGATAAATCTGTTTTCTGCCACTTGTTAGTTAACATAATAATAATAATAATAATAATAATACTACTACTACTAATACTACTACTATAATAATAATAATATAACTACTACTACTACAAACTACATATAATATAATTAGTTAGCCTACATACAAACATATATACTTGCATAGAAATAAAAATAATAATTATATTATTATTATTATTATTATTATATTATTATTATTATTATTATTATTATTATTATTATTATTATTATTATTATTATTATTATAAACTCGCTCTAGATTTTAAAAATTTGAGATTATTATAGCTATAAGTTCTGGAAACGAAGACGATTGAACCGAATGATAATAGGTCTACAAAGCGATTAATAATAATAATAATAATAAATAAATTAATTAATTAATTAACGAATGAGTGTTATTGCGCAAGTTGATAACTAATAAAATTAAAAGAATTGAATTTGAATAACAACGAACGAATCTGATGATTAAAACAATGAATTCATTCGAATTTATTCGAATTAAGTTACAGTAATTGCCATTGGATTATAATTATAATTAATCGAAGCGCAGACCCTTATTAGAGCTTTGAACTTTCTTTGCGACTCGGAATTGCCTCTTTCAACACTAATACACCTTTCAACAATCAACAATGGGCGCCCCCTCCCCCCACATTAGTGCAAGAGGGGTCACATAGTCACGTTGGAAAATTCAAACATCAGTATTTTCAGAGTGAATTTTGAAAACCATGCGAAAATATTAACAGTAACTATATATGCTTTGCCCTCTGGAAAATTTCCTTGACCATTTATGTTTTGTCCCCCCTAAAATATTTCTACGAGCGCCCATGCTTTCAACATATACGATTAAAGAATTCATACAATATGTAACAGACTGACACATTGGCAGGACCGCCGAGAGAAATTCCGGGCCCCGGAACAAAATAATTTGCGGGCCCTTAAGAAAAATTTACCAAGTCTCCGAAAAACCTGACATGAAAAAAACGTTATCAACTCTCCAAAAACAGCATGACAAGCAAAAAACGTTATCAATTCTAAAGGCCTGATAAGCAAAAGAATTTCCGGATCTGGCCCCTGAAAACTCCAGGGCCCCGGTACAATTACCAGCTGCACCTCACTCTCCTCAGGAGCACATTTAATTAAACACTGGCCTAAACTTGCACGAAAAAGTGGGAGCCCCGCCCCTATACCTTCTCTTTCCTATGGTAACCTCTCAGAAAGTGGGTGAGGCTAGAGCCCATGCAGAAGATAAATAGACGTTTGCCGTCTATTGACTGACAGAAACTCTAACTCTATAGGACGTGTTTTAAAATGTTCTGCACAAACTTGTGGTCTCATAGTATTTTACTCAAAGTCCATGAAGCAGAGCCCCCGGGTGGCCATTCTAACTTTTCCCGTTCGGTTAACGATGGCGAACTTTCCTGTTTTATCGAATATCCTCAAGGA
>CM030842.1:14540366-14587866 GCA_018105865.1 Metaphire vulgaris | reverse complement strand
ATTATCAGAGAACACTTGAAAATGGTATGCAAGTAATTTGGTCCTTATAAGGATTTTTCAAGGACTAAGTTACAAGGACCAGGACAAGGACCGATATGCAAGGACGAGGATAAGGACGAGGACTGAGCCCCCAAGGACGAGGACAAGGACGAGGACTTCAAATTGGTCCTTAAGGAGTCCTTAAGGACAAGGACCAGGACAAGGATTAACATCACTGGCGGATAGTAGCCTACATTTCCCCAGATTTCATTCTGATCTCAGATTAACATTTGCGTCTCATTACCAAATAGTAACATTTAAAAAGGGAGAGCTGCTAAGGCGACATCTGACAGAATATATCAATATCACGCTTGAATCTAACACACACGCATATATATATACATGCATATAGTATAAGTATATATATATAAGTATATATATATATATACATGCATATAGATAGCTAGAAAAATGCAGTGTGGTTTCTAAGGCAGAATAATGCACATCAACTACAGTCGAGCTTTGTTATAACCATGACGAACAGTGCACTAAGGCTTAGAAATGTTAACACTTAATAATAACGCATCGTCTGTCACCGGATTCCGGAAACTGAAAACTGTAAAGTGGCTTTGTTTTTGTAGCGCTGTCATATTTATTACCTACCAAATTTATCTGATTAAGACTGATTTTTAATGCGTTTTTAATTATTTACTTTTGTTATTATTTACTTTCTTTTTTACATTGGTGGTCAAAAAGGGCCCCAGTTCTTCTGGGCTCCAATGCCTTGCTTATTCTTGCTAAATGGTAGCTACGCCTCTGGTTATAACGTACTTAGCGGCTTCGCAAATTTAGTACGTTATATCCGAGGTATGTCATTTCCAATACCACCCAATATCTAGCTCAACACACGGAAACCGTACAAATACGGAAACCGTACAACCGCGGAGGCAGAGAAAGAGAGAGAGAGAGAGAGAGAGAGAGAGAGAGAGAGAGAGACGTAGCGTGAAACATGATGCGAATTCGATTACGGTATAGAACAAATAATAATAATAATAATAATAATAATAATAATAATAATAATAATAATAATAATAATAATAATAATAATAATAAATAATTGAATGGCTTCCATTAATAGACTAATAGTTTGCTGCAAAACCTTTACACGTATCCAAGTTTCTTTTCTTAACACGTGAATTTACATTTAATCGAAATTTCTAATAAGCAAGATAACTGTTATATGTTGAAGATTAGGGGCGGAAGATGGCAGAGTGGGTTACGAGCTGGAGCGGTAGGCTGACGAAGCGGGTTCAAGCCCCGTTAGCGTCCCTAGTGGCTTTCACACAGGCAGTAATGCCTCCTTAGCCACTTTAAATCACACTGTGGTTCCAAATCTAAGTTTCAAAACAACTCCGCGATCTCTCAAGAAACGTATGGAGCGCATAATAAGAACCTTTCTGAGTGATTTTTTTTAGACGAGACGTAATGCAAATATTCTTAGTGTGATGGTTTAAAGTTGCTTAGGAGGCATTACTGCCTGTGTGAAAACCGCTAGGGTCACTAACGGGGCTTGAACCCGCTCCGTCAGCCTGACGCTCCAGTACGTAACCCACTCTGCCATCTTCCGCGCCCCCCGCCCCATTTCATAACGTTACATAACATTGGCGCCGATTTATCGATTCGTCGATTGACTGATCTATGACCCCATCCCTCGATCGATCGATTTGCAAAGGTGTAGGCCTATTCAGAAACGCCTGCACTGATCTAGATAATCTCGAGTCCGTGAAAGTGATCATCTGCAGCTGTCTCCCGTACCAATTCGATGCACCGCGCAGACGTTACCACCTGTCGAGCAAGGCACGTGCTCCGACGCGCATGCGCTGCCACCTGTTACGAGCCCCTCCTTCCTTCCTTCCCCGTGTCACGATCGCACTGGCGCTTACCCGTGAACGCAGAAAGCAGAAGTCCCGTTCCGAGTTTTCCTCGCTGGTGTCTACGTCTTCGCCACAGCAGTTAATCAGAGGAATTTGCCAACGCCACGGCTAGGCTAAGCTGCTGCCTGCCTGCCTGGTTCCTGGCTAAACCTCGACGGGGAGACAGCCTCCGTATTAATAGCGCCTCTAACAAAAAAGAATAACGCTGCTTTCCTTTGGAATCCAGCAATAATCGCGTATTTTTAAAAGTATTGCTGGCGTAAACTTCTATTAGGCCTCAAAGCAGTGTTTCTCTTCAAATGTGAACAATTTTGGTCTTGTGCGCATTGGCGGCTCCAGGATTTGGCAAGTGGGGGAGGCGGGCGTTGAGGTGGCAACTTCTAAGCATGGGGCCAACCATTTGTTGATAGGTATGTAGTAAAAAGTATAGGGTCCAACAGGGGCCACTGGGGGCCCGACATTCAATAACGGGCACGGACCCCCGGGCCCCACATATGGAGCCGTCACAACTTCGACTGCTATCGGTAAAAAAATTCGGTCTCGGAGTAAGCCTAGGAAGTCCCGTACCAGTGTTTCATCTAGACTCCTGGACTCCGAAGGGGAAACTGAAAAAGCCGGGGGGGGGGGAGCAACTGACAAAGTCTGGGGGGGATTCTGCTAGGGGCCGCTGTTAGTCCATGTAGTAGGCTATTAAAAAATTTCCGGGAGAATTTGAAATTTCCGGGGGGGAAAGGGCAATTTCCCCCCGGAAACGGCCTAGATTAAGCACTGGTCCGTACCCAAAACTTCTATAAAAGTCGCCCGATTATATAGGCCTATTATAGGGCAATTTGTCATTATGTGACCACAGGCGATCAGGACAACTCGCCGACGAGGCGATTCGCCTACAACCTTTTCGCCCACACATGCCTGAATAGTTTTTTTACTCTCTGCAGAAACACATATGCGACAACAGTATGTTGACTGTACAGCGCTTTTGATTTTGGCTGATGGCTGTGTTACTGAGCTTCATAAATCGTCAATAATAATAATAATAATAATAATAATAATAATAATAATAATAATAATAATTATTATTATTATTATTATATATAAAGAGAGAGAGAGACAGACAGAGACAGAGAGACAGAGAGACAGAGACAGAGAGACAGAGACAGAGTCAGAGAGGGAGACAGAGAGAAAGAAAGAAAGAGAGACAGAGGGGGGTTCATGGGTCTTGACATGTCAAACATTAAAGCTTTAATACATAAAAAAGCCTAAAAGCCTACATTTCAGTTCTAAACAATCCTGGAGTTTTTACAGCCCTTTTCTTGACATCGTTCAAGAACATTTTCCAACAATACAGCATCCGCCTGCATTCTGCACTCCAGGAATTCTGAAAATGACGACCTTCATACGATGCTTTACAGACCAAACCTGCATGTGCTCGACCAGATTTGGAGACATGTGCAGGTGGTGCTAGGACAAAATGTCAGCGGACAAAATGTCAGCGTACAAAATGTCACGGGGACAAAATGTCAGCGGACAAAATGTCAGCGTACAAAATGTCACGGGGACAAAATGTCAGCGGACAAAATATCAGCGTACAAAATGTCACGGGGACAAAATGTCAGCGGACAAAATGTCAGCGTACAAAATGTCACGGGGACAAAATGTCAGCGTACAAAATGTCACGGGGACAAAATGTCACCCTAACTCTAACCCTAACCCTAAACCGTGACATTTTGTCTGCTGACACTTTGTCTCCATGACATTTTTTGTCCGCTGACATTTTGTCCGCGGACATTTTCTCCGGCCACGGTGCAGGTATTAGGCGGGGTTCGGTGCGGTGGGTGATGGGCCGTCCCCTGAGCCCAAATCTCGCGCAGTGGCACCGGGTCTTAACACGGTCAGCGGTGTTGCGTGTCTCAGAGGTATAGGCCAACTGCGCATTGCTCAATGGAACGCAGCAGATAGAAGAGACCCGCTGGTCTGCATGCACAGCAGCTGGTTATCTGCCCGTTATCAGCTGCTTCTATCTCTTTTTGTATCTTCTTCGTCACTTCGCCACCGGCTTCTTCTTCTTCTTCTTCTTCTTCTTCTTCTTCTTCCTCATCGATGATGCAGCAGCTGTCTGCCTCCGAAGCAGCCACCCCATCCCTCCCCCCGCCACCGCCTCCGACCACTCTATAAATAGAGACGCAGGTGGAAACTTGGAAAGATCCGAAAGGAAAGGGAGAAAACAATAATTCGGTCGGTGAAAGTACATGTAAGCGGTAGAAAAAAAGATCTCCAGGCCACTAACCGCTATGCGTCGAGAAAATTACATCGAAATCAGTGAAATGAAAGACGATAGAAAAGTATCTGCGATTCACGAGAGAATCCTACAAAGAAGCCGAAGTTTACTATATTTATTAATTAAAAGAAAAAAACAAGCACAATCGCTTTAAATCTTCGGAGAGTCAAAATTCTTTTCCATAGAGTTAAATGGAAATAGCCATTGCTCGGAAGAGAATCTGATGGGGGGAAAACACGATTGAAAATTTTCAAACAATTCTTTCGATTGACTCAATCATAGAGAGAAAGAGAGAGAGAGAGAGAGAGAGAGAGAGAGAGAGAGAGAGAGAGAGACAGACAGACAGACAGACAGACAGACAGACAGACAGACAGACAGAGACAGAGACAGAGACACACACGCAGGCAGACAGCCAGACAGTATTTTCATGTATTTTTTCATTCATCGTTAGCGTCGGTGTGGACAGGACGCTCTCGAATCAGAGAACCCAATCATCGCATATTTACTTACTTACTTGATAACCCTTAATTATCTTTATCTTCATCTCAGCAGAAAATAGACGTAGACAGGGAGGGAGGGAGAAAGGAAGAAGGAGGAGGGCGTGCGTGAGAGAGAGAGAGAGGGAGAGAGAGAGAGAGAGAAAGAGAGGCACAGTGGGTGCGTTGCAGTCACGGGCTTTCTATAGTAATAGGAATCTACCTTGTAAAAAATCTATAGAAAAATAAAATATGAAATCGCTTGCATACATACAACAGTGGAACAACCATTTTTGAAAGAGCACAGCTGTGCTTCCAGCCCGTGCAACCAACACAATATCTTCGCCTAAGATCAGTGCAACTGAGATTCATATAGCGCCCTTTCTTTTTCCATCAGAAAATGCCCCCGCCCCCATCTTAGAAAGCGCCCTGGTTCGAGAACAGAAATATTGATGATAATAATTATGCACTTCTATAGCACCAGTTCCAACACCCAAGGGCAGGGCTTTTTTCAGTGGGAACGCACGGGAACGGCATTCCCACGCCTTTTTTGCCAGATTGTGTATATAATTATGCATGGATATGTAATACTAATAATGTGTTTGGGGACGTATACAGGTACGGCGTTCCCACACCCGTTTTTGTTGATGAGCAAAGAAAGTACGAGTTCCTAAAACTTTTTTCCTAGAAAAAAAGCACAGCACAAGGTTATCATCAATCGATGGTACTGTACAGTATTTTAAATCCATCCGCAAAAGACCAGTTCATTCCAGAGATCAGTCAGAGGGAATGAGTAAGACCGACTATGGAGGAAAAGCTAGTAATGCCCTCCCCCATCTTAGAAAGCGCCCTGGTTCGGGAACAGAAAATGACCCCCCCCCAATCTTAGATACGGCGTTCAGATTTATACTGCTGATGATCATATTCTAGATCATGATCTTTTTTACCTTGATCTTCTAGATGATCACCCTGCTGATGTACTGTTTTACCGCGACTGTCTAATCAACAGCCACTATCGATGGAAACTCTTGGAGATGATGTAAAGCCAGAAAAAATGGTCCTCTCGCTACCATTGTGCACACAGGAATATCAGTCTTACGTCTAAGGAATACGATTTCAGACTGCAGCGTCTATAGGGCCTACTGCAAAATAATTAACTTCGGTCTAACATATCAGAGATAGAAAGAACGACGCGACAATAATCTACAAACAGATTTTGCATACAAGAGCACGAACAGATTATAATTTAATTGTTCACTTATAAAGCAAGGAATAGAAAATAGAAATCTTCAAATTTCTCGAAGATTATGTATAGGCCTATATAAGGGACTTGTTTTTGCGATCAAAGAATGCATGGCCACAAAGTATTTTTCATATTGGCTACGATCATTTTACCGTATAGGCCTATGCTTATTTTGCATTCAAATTTCGTAGCAGAAGACTTTGAGACCAGTGGCCTAACTAGGAGGGGCGGGAGGGGGCACTTTGTTGACAGCCCCCGGGTCCTGGGCGGGGGGGGGGGGGCCCCGAAGGGGTCTAAGCTAGGGTTAGGTTAAGGTAACCCTAGAAATGAGAAATGATATGTGGTGAGGACCTTTTTATTTTGCTCGTCAGGGTTAAAAATGTGGAGACGATAACGTTGTTTTTTGCTCGTCAGCTTGAAACTCTGGAGCCCCCATGTCAAAGATGCCCCCCGGGCCCTCAAAAGTCACGCTACGCCACTGTTTGAGACGGACGCTGTCAAGCGACCACGAAACTCAGATAAATCAGTTTGATTTTCGCTGACATTGCAATATCTCTAAAGACAGGTTCCAGCGGCGCGGCTGCAATCCTCTATGAATCGTCGTCTCTAGCAGACGACACTGTCTTGATTGGTCCCATTGCGCAGACGATAAGTTGCCTGACACGAAAGACGACAGAGCATTTGCCTGCCAGCAAAAGTCTGCCGTAAATAATTACGTTTATCGATTATTATTATTATTGCGTGAAACCTTCTCAATTGCCGTTATCTCTGAGAGACTTCAGTCGACGCGGTCTCGACTACGACGGATGGACGGGAGACAAGTGGCTGGCGTCTCCCCTTAACACGGGTGCTTCACGGAAGAGGAAAAATGCAACCGTCGCAGATGTCTGGATCTGACAAGGATAGGAATCCGAGGTTTGTGAAGTAGATTAGAAGAGTCTTATTAATTAATTATTCCGTATTTCATTTGACGTAGAAAGATATAGAACCATCTGGAGTCAACGTACCACTGCTGCTGTTACTACTACTAGCCTACTACTACTACTACTAGCCTACTACTACTACTACTACTACTACTACTACTACTACTACTACTACTACTACTACTGCTGCTACTGCTACTGCTGCTACTGCACCACCACTACTACTGCTACTACTAAAACTACTACTACTACTACTACCTACTACTACTACTACTACTACTACTACTACTACTACTACTACTACTCTCATAGGCGGATTTAGAGTTTACTATTTTGGTAGGTTATCATGGAAGTCTAGGGGTGCCGTCCAACTACTACTACTACTACTACTACTACTACTACTACTACTACTACTACTACTACTACTACTACTACTACTACTACTACTACTAATAATAATAATAATAATAATAATAATAATAATAATAATAATCTTGAACTAATTTAGGAGACATATAAATTTGAATGAAATTTTTCTAAGAAATTTTTTTAAAATTTACATCAAATTTTACACCATTGATTTAAGTGATAATTGATGTACAAAACATTTATGGCTTTACATTAAGTAATATATTTATTTTTAGCACACAGAGTTCGATCTCTCTTTCCAGCAACGTTTTTCAAAAGACTTTATGAAATTCCCAAAGTGATACAAATGCGAGTTCCAACATCAACAACTGAAATTCTTATAGCACACTGTCTCTAAATAATGTACCTTATTTATGCAGTTATTTAATTATATTCTAAAATATGATGTTAGGATGACTGCAACAAATCGATGTGTGGGCGTTATATGTGTTATCAAGACCAAGAACTCGTCGATTGACTCATTTGCTTGTATGCATTTTCACTCCAAAATGTTGGGGCTTGATGTCCACTCTCCCACCCTCTCCCAATTCCGGAACACTGGTCACGCCACTGTATCTGAGACACTGTAGAGAAACTGCATAACAGGTGATAGCATTTTTAGGCTGTGATCATTCAACACCGTGTCCAGATTTCTTACTTGAAAAGTTTTGATTAAATAACATTGTTCAGTGTTTCTACAAAACTCGGCATCTATTTTTCTTCTAATTCTATACTTTATAGGACGAAACGCAGGGCGAATAATTGTAATTATTATTTCACGGACTTGTAAAAAAAACTCGCCGGAAAATGCCAACTACGCTGGCGTCGTTCGAATATTACATCACCGAGTCAGCAGCTTTCGCGTCAGGAAATGCCAGTCAATCCAGCGACCGGACCGTGCGAAGTACCGCTGGAGGAACGGTCCAGCACGCCTGGATAAACACTCTGTACTTTTCCCTCAACGTCATCACCAGTATTTTCGGCATCGTGGCCAATCTCCTGGCCGGAATCGTGTTTCTCGGCCACCGCCCGTTGCGCCAGAGAATTCCCAACTATTTTCTCGTTAATCAATGCCTCATTGATTTCATCGCCGGACTACTGCTCCTCCTGCTTCTGACGATCGACCCCTCCACCAACGACCTCGCGTCTCTGCGTCTTATATGCTTTCTGTGGCGATCGCGACTCTTCTTCACCGGACTGTACGTTGCGTCGATGTTCAACCTGGCGATACTGACCATCGAACGCTACCTAGAAGTGGTCCACCCGATCTTCCACAAAGTGTGGCTGTCGCGCCGGAAGGTATTCGCAGCGCTGGTCGTCTCCTGGTTCATAGGGATCGGTTTTAAGATGGTCGTGGTTTTACCGACGGTGAGATTTGCCAACGGCGTCTGCCAGTTCTCGGTCTACCCGAACGGCGCCGCGTTCAAGACAACGGTGCTGTGCAACTTCTGCATGGAGCTTCTGATACCGGTGGTCGTGGTGGCCGTGTGCTACGGTCTGATGGTACGGTCGATGCACCGTAGCATAAGTCCGAATTTCTCGCTGTCGTCCAGCGGAGGATCGACGAACGTGTCGGGGAGAATCCGGAAGAACATACTGAAGACGGTACTCGTCGTCGTCGTGGTCATGACCGTCACGCTTCTGTTGAAACAGGTGGTCACCGTCGGACCGGGATTCGGCGTGGCGGTCGATCCGAACGGGATGCTGTTCAAGATAGCCGTTCTGTCGATGTACGTGAACTGCTGCGCCAATCCGTTCATCTATCTGATCAAGTACGCGGAATTTCAAAAGGGAACGCGCAGGATATGCTCGCGCGTATTGCACGCGTTCATCGCCGCCGCCAATCCGCCTACCAGTTCCGACGAACGGTCGACGAAAAACTGCGGCGAAAATTCGCAGCAGGCGGATTGCGAATGACGACCAGTGGTGGCGTAACCAAGACTTCAGAATAGTGGGGGCACATCGCCATTTTCAGGCCAATGGTCGCGACGAGCAGAGTCATCGTCTCCAGCGCTTCGAGGATTTTCTTAGCACTTCGTGATATTGTACTGCCCCTAATCCATGATCTTGTACTGCCATACCAAATGATCTTCTACTTTCCTTATCCCATGATCTTGTACTGCCTCTATCCTAGTATCTGGTACTGCCCATCTCATGATCTTGTACTGCCCCTACTCCATGATCTTCTACTGACCCTACCCCACTCCAACAACTACTCATCGGTCTTGGGTGAATCTCACGACCGGTCCCGATTCGAATATTGGGGGCTGGGTACCCCACGTGTCCCCTACCCCATGGCTACGCCATTGGTGACGATGAATCTAAACTGTGAAACCTCGGTGTCAGACAGTAGCATAAAGCATAGTATAGCATAGCAGTATGAGTAGAGCCTAGCAGTGGCGGCTCCACCGGGGGGGCCAGGGGGGCCCGTGCCCTCCTATTGAGAGCCTGGCCCCCCAGTGGCCCCCCCAGTTGGGACCCTATACTCAATGCTACATACATTAAACAACAAATGGTTGGCCCCCATGATTAGAAGTTGCCACCCCAGCGGCCCCCCCACTTGCCAAATCCTAGAGCCTCCACTGGAGCCTAGGAGAAAGACTATGGCTACAAATGTGTCGCGTTGTTGCTTTCCAGTGCGAAGCATTTAGCGATCTATGCTATCCTCTCTTCGTATACCGCAAAATAACCACACAGCGGCGTAATCGTTTTTTCTCGTGCATGCCCGACATTCATCGAGGGCTTCATCTGTCACGCGTTTCCATTTGTCATGAACGGTTTTGCGACCTTGTTATTGTGGCAACTGCAGCAGCATCGATCGATTGAGACGAACGACTACTGCAGCAGCTTTATCGTTCTGTTGTTTTGCATCTCTGTGTGTGGTTGATGATTGTGGAAATAAAGTCGAGTGAAGATAGGAATAATAGTACATATCGCGCATAGATGTAGTTTTGAGCGACGGTAGAAACGCAGAACGGACGTCCGTTACGATGTCACTTATTCTTACGATCGTTCAAAGATGAATGAACTTTTAAAGCGAATGCGAGTGTCTGTTTATAGACGCGTCCGTTTCAAAGACTATGAGCGTTTATATACGTGTGTGTGTGTGTGTGTCTCCTCCTTTTTCAAATCGGGGTTGCTACCGATTGTGGCGGAGTTTAAAGTGAATCCACCCAGGGTGGTACTTGTAGCAGAAGGGGATGGGAGATTTCTGGTCACTGCATAATGACGTGCCCACTCTTTAAACAGTACGGGGAAGGGGAACTGGTAAAGTGGACATCTCCCCCCCCCAACTGGTCTGAATCTTAAAAATACCATCCTGGATCTGTCATGAGAGGTTCTGATAAAGGAGTGAGATGTCTGCAATATTTTCAATTGTAAGTTACGACGCTAAAATGGTTAGAGAAGTCTGTTAACGAATGGTTCGTGCTTTTATCGAAGCGGGGCATTACTGCCGTCCTTGTCACGCTATTGCCTTGCAAGCGGTTTGGATAAGACGCGAACGACATTATTAACCTTTCGGATTTTCTACTCGTCAATCATTCGTGCACGCATTTCATGTGGGGGGGGGGGCGGTGGTGGTATAGTGACAGTGGAAGTAGCTGTGAAAATGATAAGACTAGCCGTAGTCATCAGTGCTTAATCTAGGCCGTTTCCGGGGGGAAATTGTCCTTTCCCCCGGAAATTTCAAATTCTCTCCCGGAAATTTTGGAATACTACATGGACTAACAGCGGCCCCTAGCAGAATTCCTTCCGGTTTTTTCAGTTCCCCCCCGGCTTTTTCAGTTCCCCCGGAGTCCAGGAGTCTAGATTGAACACTGGTAGTCATCATCATCATCATCATCATCATCATCATCATCATCATCATCATCATCATTATCATCATCATCATCATCATCATCATCATTACCGTCGTTGTTTTCATGTATATGATACTGCTGCTGTTGCACTGCAGTGCAGTGGCGGTTCCACGTGGAGGATGAGTGGGGATGCATCCCCCACCGGACTTCCGGACTTACTTGTTTTGCTTGTGAAACCTATTTTGGGTAAAAGTTTAGTCAAATTACAGGGAAAAACTGCGGATGACCATTTCTTGCTTGTCGACCTATTTTTTGCGGTAAAACGTAGTTAAAATTAGGGATAAAATTCCCCTTTGCCAGCCTATTTGGGTAAAGTTGATTGATTTTTCCTTCTATTTTCATCCCCCACCAACTTCCTATGAATTAATTTCACCTCCCCACCAAGAATTCCTCTAACCGCTACTGCCAAGTGTGCAGCATTGCTGATAGATGAAAGATGAAACTGAGACTAAATAATACAGCGGGTTTACTATAGTAAGTACTGCGGTCAGGCGACACCATCGAACACACCATTTTATTTTATACGAGGACTGTGCTTGCCCGAGTACCAATATAGGTGGACGAAATAAAATCGCGTATCGTAGCCTATAAATCACCAACGAAAAATAACAAATCGCAATCATTATTTTGTTCCACGGCATTAATTCGTAGCTGCGAATTCTGGTTTGGTGTGTGCTATAGGCCTACCTGTGTAGCGCTATAAAATCATTCCGTTAATAACGATAATAATAGGCCTATTAATGATTAATCGCCTATCATAAGAGTGCGGTTTTATCACGAAAACAGTTGTACAAGACGTCGATACAGTGCACGCGCACAAAGTACAAAGGTCACAGCTGTGAGAGATAGCCGCATGGGTCAGTCGACGTAATGATAGCGATTAATAATGCAGTTACTTCTTCCACTCGGCGCTAATTCTCAGTCATGCGATCGGTTTCGGATGTCGATGGACGGGAAACGCCAAAGTGCAGTTATTAGAATCAAGAGTGCGAATTCTTCGATCAATATAGTTTAATCGGGGACGGTGTCCGCCCATTTTCCGATCGAATGTAGAGCATCTTCCGATAGAAAAAAGTGCGTATTTTGTTGAACGTTGAAAAGAAGAAAGTAGTTGAACGAGAAAGCGACAACACATGCTACATTCAGACAAATTGCCTGCGTAGACATGGACATGGGTCGATTTTTTAAAGCCCAACCCAGCAGCGGCGGTTCCACGTGGGGATGAGTGGGGATGCATCCATGACCGAAATTTTTGTTGACTGTCAAACTATTTTTGGGTAAAAGTCAAGTAAAATGACGGGGAAAAACTGCGGGCGACCTTCTTTTTGCTTGTCAACTTATTTTTCGGTCGAAGTCTAGTTGTAAAATATGGGAAAATGCCTTTTTTCCTTGTCAGCCTTTTACTTTTTCGGCAAAGTTTATTGATTATTTTCCCTCTCTTTTCATCCCCCCTCCAACTTCCTATGAATTCATTTCATCCCCCACCATGAAATCCTAGAACCGCCATTGCAACCCAACCATCACTATTCAAACCCAACCCAACCCACGAAAGAAACTGGGTTACTTGACCCAACACAATTCATACATAACATTTTCTTAAACAGTAGCTGATCATCAGCAGTTAGTGAAGAAGAGAGGCAATAAATCCCTTTAATTCAGACTTTGACGCTTTCGAGATATAGTAAATGCAGTTAAATGCCCTAAAACAGAGATTCCCAAACTTTTTGAATTGCCGACCCCTACTTTGTTCCCAGCTTAGCACGCGGACCACATTATTTTACAAGTAAATGTTACAGTTAATATTTAATTAAAATAGCGGTCAGACTATTCCCACAGCACCAGTTGCCTATAGCGGCTCTTTCCCTAAGACGACATGCTACGAAGTGGACAATCATTATTATAGGCCTACAATTAAAACACACACACTGAATAAAAGTTGTTACGTTACAGATAGACTGAACACGATTATTTTGTCCAGAATCAGCTGCATCTCAAAATTGTCTTAAATATAATTACCAGGGCTTTTTGTGACGGTACGCGCCGGTACGGCGTACCGGAACCTTTTTCAAGGTGTGAAAAAAATAATTTTCTTGTGACTTTGCAGTTGTGATTTAGCTAAAAACTTTAAATACTTAATAAATGATATGCATCATTATGCTTCCAAAATCGCTTCTATGTTAAATTCTAGCCACAGACCACATAATCGTAATGGAAAAGTTAGGCAATCCACCGTGAGTACCGGCACCTATTTTTTTACAAAAAAGCACTGATAATTACTATTAATGAGATGGATGAGCTTGCTTTTTTGCACAAACTGTCAATTCTTGATTGTATTTTGACAAGCAAGCACGCATGCACGCAACTCAATTTCAACGAAAAGTCTCGATCTAGTCTATGCTTCGTTTTCATTTTTTTACTTAATGCTTATATTTAGTATGGCTAAGAGACTAAAATCATACAAGGATTTTATGTGTTTTTGAGTGTTCTTTACTATTTTTAAAATTTTCTCAATTGCCTAAACTCTATAACTCTGAATAGTGATGCGTGTGTTCTTGACTATTATTTCTGATTGTTGCTGAGGTCTGGCGGTCTTTGCTTATGATTGATACATGCAGCTCTTGCCACTAGGTGGTCTGGTGGCAGCCAGGGAAATTAGTGTCAGAATTATACGAAAAGACAGTACTGGCACGCCTTTAATTTCTTCTGTATTTCTCGAGGGCCAGGCGGCTGGTAACTGACTAAGCTCAAGTACGGAGCGAAATATTTCTTTAATGAAACAAATTCTGTTATAAATAGCGTTCCCAATAAGGACTTTCAATAAAATAAACTGAGGTCGTCTGCTGGGTGTCCTCTCGCACGCTCTCGCGAGGCCTCCTTGGTTGTCCCCCTTTCCCCGCCAATGTCGTACTTCGGCTGGCGGTGTTACTATAGGTCTATACCTAGATATTAGTATTATTATTATGTGGCTTTAGTATATTATATCTTATGATTTATATTAATTATTATTGTTATTGGTGGCTAATCTAAGAGAAATTACCAAATTCAGGCTTTTCACTTAAGGTATCATTAAATACTTAGTTGCCTATATTTAACGGGATATTCTTATCCCTTCATGCTAACTTTTTCTAATCTCACCCTTTGCTACAGTCAACCCGATAATAAATATCCTATGATACATGCTCATGCCATGTATTTCTACTACTGATTTGACTGATTCCATAAATTGATATATCCTGATGCATATGCCTTATTACTTATTTCTATTAATTAATTCCAAAAGAATGTGTCATGTTGTTTGAATAATTATCCCGTAGTAGGCCTATTACTGACTTAATCTATTGTTCATTCTTAACGTTGAGTAAGAAATAAAGGACTTGAGTAGGAAATAAAATCTCGCTAAGAATAATAAGTGTATCAATTATTCTAATCGTGTGACAAATTGGACGAAAGTGTCGTCGCATTCAATTCCGACAACGGACTCCGTACTAATCGCTGTCTGTGGGGAATCAGTGCTGTGTGGGGAATCAATGTCTCCTATCGCCTGCTTTAAAGACCGGAATATTTTTTGCCGACTGCAACTGTTGACCAAGGGAGCTTAGATCCTCCTCCTCCTCCTCCTCCTCTTCCTCCTACTCCTCCTCCTCTTATATAAGAAACAGCCGATGGGCTCTGCTCAAGTCATCATAGGTAAATGCGTTCGCTGTTATGTCTGTAAAATGAACATGTAGCCAGCATTGGTATACTGAAAAGAAATCCACTCAGAAAATCAAGCGGCAGAAAAGACTGAACCTAAGAAACAGGTAAACGATACGAAACTTTGTCATAAGAATCTCAGCCTTCCTAAGCGATGTGATAATGTATTCACTTTTAGTCAACATGGCGTATTTCTTTCTATCATATTCCCGAAAATTATTTCAGTAGACTCGTATGACTAAACCGTCGCTAATATGGAAATGTATAATCCAATAGAATATCTATATGACGTAGGCCTACTGTATATAGCTTGATATTGTGAGTGAGAAGTACTTAGACAATTCATTCTCATCAGAATGCTCAGTTAATAACCTCAGAGCCGTTGGGGGCGTGGGGGTATTTTACGGTACGCAGTATTATGCAAACGTTTACGTAAAATTCTATGCGGCGAGCGTAATAGCAACAGATACGCGGCCACGATTGGTCCAGATATAAAAATAAAATGTATCAAACTCAAAATGGAAATAGAGACGGCGAAAGATACAGCTGAAATACGTGAAATTGTTTCAATATATAATTGTTAGCGTAATTATGCGAGAAAAATACAGACTAGTTTTCAGGGTTTTCCGATACGCCGAAACCGTCTCATAAAAGCAATGACTAAACTATTCCAACGCACGCCATGCTGTTTTAGAGTAGAATATAAATTTCCACATTAGCGACAGTTTAGTCATATGAGTCTACTGAAATTTTCGAGAATATGACAGAAAGAAATACGCCATGTTGACTAAAAGTGAACACATTATCCCATCGCTCAGGAAAGCTGAGATTCTTATCACAAAATGCAGATTTAGACGTATCGAGATGGTTTTCAGAGAACAGTAGGGCCTATCATTGTTGCAACCAGCGGCTTAGCGACGGGGGTGTATATTGGTATATACAGGGCCGCCGAGAGAAATCTCGGGCCCCGGAACTAAAAAATTGCGGGCCCTTAGGAAAAATTTATCAAGTCTCCGAAAAACCTGACAAGCAAAAAAACGTTATAAACTCTCCAAAAAATAGCCCGACAAGCAAAAAAACGTTATCAACTCTCCAAAAACAGCCTGACAAGCAAAAGAAACTTATCGTCACCGGATCTGGGCCCCTGAAAACTCCATGGGCCCGGTACAATGTACCGGCTGCACCCCCTCTCCTCAGGCCTGGGTATATATACAGTATATACCCTCCAAAAATCAGTCTACCTTGAAGTTTTTTTAATGTTTTGTTCACATGTGGGACATTTTAACATAGGCTATGCTTCGATTTTTATATAGCAAAGACTAGTTAAGATTAATACCCTCTCCCGCCAAATGAAATTTCTGGTTCGGCCGCGGGTCGTGGCAGTCTAACATTTTATCAAAAGAAGCTTAATAGCAATGTTGTGCTTTCTAGGACGAAAACTTAAATAGATTCAACGGAAGACACTCGCGACGCAGATGGAAACCGAATCGTTCAGCAATTCTACCAAAACGTTTGTGTCATGCATGAATGTCAGTCAGAGCAACGATAGAAGTGGCAATAATAATTCCGTTGGTGTAACCGTTGAAAGCTCTCGGCTTGACAACCTTTTCTACTCGATCAACATGATCATTAGCCTGGTCGGTATTGTGGCCAATCTCCTGGCCGGCATCGTGTTCCTTGGCCACCGCCCGCTGCGCCAGAGAATTCCCAATTATTTTCTCGTGAATCAATGCCTCATTGATTTCATAATCGGTCTCAATCTTCTCCTGCTTCTCACGATCACTCCCTCTACCGACGATTTCCTGTCGAAGAAACTCGTTTGCTTTCTGTGGAAGTCGAGAATCTTCTTTACCAGTCTGTTCGTTGCGTCGATGTTCAATCTTGCGATGTTGACCATCGAACGCTACCTAGAAGTGGTCCATCCGATTCTCCACAAATTGTCGCTGACACGCAAGAAGGTCATCGTGGCCTTGCTGATCTCATGGTTCGTCGGCATTGGTTTCAAGCTCTCACTGATACTGCCGACGTCTAAGTTCGCAAACGGCGTCTGCAGTTACGGTAACTATGCGACTGTGGCAGCGTCCAAGATCGGCGTCTTCTCCAACACTCTTTTTGAGTTTCTCGCTCCGGTCCTCATCATAGCCGTCTGTTACTATCTGATGATACGCGCAATGCGTCAGACCGTAACTCCATCATCATCAATAAATCATTCTTCTTCTTCTTCGTCTTCTAGTGGGACGGGGGTCGTCTCCGCGAAAATCAGAAGGAACATCGTTAAGACCGTGCTCATCGTCGTGATATTCATGACCTGCACTCTGCTTCCGAAACAGGGTCTCTCGTTCGGAGCGGGGTTCGGATTTGCCGTCGATTACAACGGAATCCTGTTCAGAACATCGGTGTTGTTCATGTACTTGAATTGCTGTGCCAATCCGTTCATCTATCTGGCGAAATACGCCGAGTTTCGAAAAGGACTTAGAAAGATCTGCTTCCGTCTCTGCTACAAGTTCCTGGGTGCGGGGAAGCGCGCGAATGTTACGGAAGAATCCACCAAAACAATCGATTGATGTTGTTTTAAACGAACAGCGTCGAATTTGTCATACAAATCTATCAGACTCTATATAGCCTACCAGTGCCGTTTTAAGCACTTTGGGGAACCTAGGCATATTTTAAAAAACGGCACCAAAAGGGGGTGACGACCGTTTTTGCTCGTCAGACTTTTCGAGCATCAGAAGATCGAAAATCAAGCAACAACAAGCTATTACTTTTTCACCACCCGCCCGAGTCACTCATATGTGGCGGGGCCCTAGACACGTGCCTACGATGCCTATGCCTTAAACCAGCCATGGACTCATTGGTCTGCGACGTGCTTGTAGCAACGGTCACACCATGTTTGATTTGCTGAGGAGTCCTTTCATGCGATATGAACCCTTTACTCTGCGTGTATTTGGACATGATACCAACGTTCTGTTATACGTCTTATGAAGCCATTGAAGCAAATACGGCGTTTTTAATTTGCTATTATGTTTACAATGCATGGTTATGAATCGCGTGTTAAATTTTAATTGATAAAATAATTATCGTCGTTTTGTATTGTTGATTAAATCGTTGAATGGTTGGATAAAACCATTAACTTGGATGTTGTATCTTTTCTTAGAATCCCGTATAGGCTACTATGATGCATCATTTATGCATGCAATGCAATATACGCTAATAATTTTAATTAACTAAATTATTTATAATACCCAACACTCTTAAACAACATGGTTAAACAAAAACAGGTTCTCAGTCACAATTTCCTTCACTTCTTGTGAAATCTCCTCGAGTTTTTCTATCTTAGCTTAAAAAGAATTTCTCCTCAAAAACTCAATTTCTCCATAGTCATACGCCTCGTAAACGTCCAAGCAACGATGACCCTTTGTGATGAAATGACCCTGCCTATATAACTGATCCCTGACCGTTATACTATGCCTAATTCAAATTTAGACGGAGCGTCAAAGAATAGGCAGCTACTGCAGTACCACTTAAGAAAGCGCTAAATGAATTCAAAAAGTGAAATTTACTTACTTATTTACTATCAGCTTTTAAGAGAACGCTGAACTAAAAAACCGACAGCAGCTACACAGTAGAGGTGTCGGGAATTGCAAAATTTACGGCACGAGCCAGGGATATTTAAATGATGACGACCCGCGGGTCAGATCTGGCCTGCCAAGGATTGTGAAATGGCCCGCGATAAATAACTCATTTCACAACACTAACAAAGTGCATTATACGTCCTATTTTTAATTAACCTATTTGTATATTACTTATTACCTGTATATTTTCAAAAAAACACCTGGTCCTGAGGATAACACGAGAGGCGTGAGAATGTGTCTCTTCTTGAAATTTAAATGAGTAGGCTACCCAGGGGCGTAGCGACGGGGGGTATATCGGTATATATACCCCACCCCACCCCCAAAATCAGTCTACCTTAAAGTATTTTATGTGATTTACATGTGGTTATATGTGGTTTATATGGTTTATGTGGTTTATAGTTAAGAATTTTATACCCACCCAAAATATTTATACCCTCCCAAATCAAATTCCTGGCTGCGCCCCTGAGGCTACCTCTGGCCTATACGGCCGGCGCTTTTGAGATCAGAGAACCGTATACAATGCAGAAGACATCGCCTGGCAGCTAAGGAAAACGTGTCAATTTCATCTTGATCAAGGACGTGGAAGAAGGAGGAAATAGAAGATGTGCCGTGTTCCTGTGCGACGTTGGAAAACGAACGACTGAAAGCGTCTGAACTGTCTCGTCCACGTTGTCTCGAGCGAATGAATTCGAGAACGCCCAAATGACCAGACATTGCCGGTGAAGACGACGATGGTTATAACTAATTGAAACACGTGATATGTCCTCAATAGCTGTCTGAAAAAAAATCGAAGAAAACTTGTAATGAATATCGCCTTGGAAATCAGAATGATCCGGATAACATCAGGAGTCAACATGATTTTTTTTATTATGCTTTTAGCCAGTGGCTGCCACGACATAAATGAATGTCATGTTACTGTTTTGCAGTATGGGTGAACTAAGCCCTACTGGCCTACTTGAACTATGTAACACATGTACTGCATGTATGGCTGGGCTGCAAGTTTCGACTATTTCTTTAATCGATTAACGCAAATGATCGATTATTAATCGATTAATCGAAACAATAAAAGTAAAATTTGTAAAAAGTTGGAGGCCAGAGTGCACACTCTAGTCCCCACCCCCACGCCCAACCATAGATTAACACTAGTTTTCAGCGCAATTTTGTTGGCTTTGTGATTTAAGGTTTTTCTCAAAAAAAGATGTTTGCAAGCAGCGTTAAAAAATTGTGTGTTCTTCATGTAGCAAACTGTCACCCAGTTCCCTTTGGTGGTGGTGGTGGTGGTGGTGGTGGTGGTGGTGGTGGTGGCGAGGTTGGGAGGGATCACTACACTCCACAAACCGCCTAGTCGAAATTGATCAAGTTGGCCTTACATCCTGGCTACGCCGCTAAGAAACAGCTTTCCTCAAAGCCATAGTATCAAGGATCTTTAGCCTACAGTTTTCCAAGTTGATTTTAATAAAACTGAGTACCGAAATGTCTTTTAATTAACTTGCTCCAATGTATCTCTCGTGCGGGGCAAAATAGACTTAATTAAGCGAACCGAAAAAATGATGATGGTGATGATGATGATGATGATGATGATGATGATGATGATGATGATGGTGGTGGTGGTGGTGGTGGTGGTGGTGGTGGTAATAATGACGACTACGACGATGTTGATGTTGCTGATAATAATGATGATGATAATAATAACAACGAATATAATAATAATAATAATAATAATAATAATAATAATAATAATAATAAGAATAATAATAATAACACATTTTGAAATACAGTAATTAAGAGAAGTGAACAAGCCAACAGGCAAGACATTCGTGTTTGCTACAGTCATCTCTTAATGAAGTCCTGTTGAAGCAAAGGTCTATAATTAACCTGCTCCGATGTATCTCTTGTGCGGCGCAACATAATATTATACTTAACTAAAAGCGCACAAGAAATGGAAACACAGGAGCCATGTTGCTAACCATCGATGCAGCATAATGTTGCGTATCATTAATGAATGCAACCTTTTAACGAATCCTCTTTGTCGTGTAAGTTATTGTCTAGGGTCTATAGGGTGACGCCGGTTACAACAACAACTGCCACAAATAATATTTCAGTGAGTCATTGTTCCTACGTTCTCGGTTTTCGCTATTATGTGGATTTCTGTAAGTTTCCGTTTTCGACATCTTAATTAAAACAGTTCCATGCCATTAATAATGATTTAATGCATTTGCCTTTCTTGCAGAACACGTTGATTAAGATTTTTTCAAAATTGCAGGTAAAAGTCAATGCAATGCACACCTTTTAATTAAAACAGTGCTCCGTCTTGAAGGGTGTCCAGACGAAATAATATTATGTTCGTATAATAATTATTATTGAAAACAGCGCAAAGAGAACGCAACGTTTTTCGTAATAAGATATAATTCAAGTTTAAATTAACGGCAGAGCCTTATATAATATTTATATGCTGTGTCCGGAAAAAAGGGAACCCCTAAACGTATCGCAATATCGCAATAACTACCTCAAACAGTGGCGGCTCCAGGATTTGGCAAGTGGGGGCCGTTAGGGTGGCAACTTCTAATCATCGGGGGCAATCATTTGTTGTTAGGTATGTAGTTTTAGGTATTTAGTACCAACAGGGGCCACTGGGTGGGCAGGCACTCAATAGGGGGCACGGGCCCCAACGGGCCTCTCCTGTGGAGCCGCCACTGACCTCAAATCTGCTCAGATTTAGACAGAAAATTTCTAGCACACATGGAGACATCTATTTGGGTAATTGGCGCAAAATTTCATTAGAATCCGTTTACTCCTTTGAGTGGTTTGTAACTTCGGCAGTCAGCTGTCTCACAGATTACAGTTGTTTGCCCCATTTATCTGCCGACGACGTTTTCTGCGTCATTCAGTGTGTTGACCAGGGTTTAATCTAGGCCGTTTCCAGGGGGTGGGGGAATGGCCCTTTTTTCTCCGCGGAAATTTCAAATTACCCCCGGAAATTTTGGCATACTACATCAACTGACAGCAGCCCCCTAGCTAAATTCCCCCCGGTTTTATCAATTTACCTCCGGAGTCCAGAGTCTAGAATTAACACTGGTGTTGACAAACTAACAAACAAACAAAATAAATGTTTTAAAATGAAGATCATATTCAATTTAATTTTATACCAGAATTGAAATGAGGTCTGGAATAAATAAATAAATAAATAACAGTGGTTTCCAGAATCACCAAAGGGTTCTCTTTTTCCGGACACAGTGTATATATATATATATATATATATATATATATATATATATATATATATCGTGTATCAATTCATCACTGTTCTAATTATAAACGGTGCTAAGTAATTAGCGAAAAGGTTGACGTCTTTGCTTTCAGTCGCGTATTTTTTGACTCCGCGAAGAAGTTTCTGAAAGAGGTCTACCTGCGCTATATAAATGCAGTGCGATCTCAGTCGTATAGCACTTCATAAACCGCGGTTCTTGGTTCTCTGGTCGTCTTCTTGCTTCAATTCATCCGCGCACCGTAGAATGAATAGCACCGAGGAATATTATTTGGAAGCCCTGATCGGCTCTACTGCTGCTGCAGCATCCTCATCTTCATCTTCATCATCATCTTGGAATTCCAGCATTGGAGGACAGCATCAGACGGCAGGTGGCGCCAACGTCGGAACCGGTTCGAGCGCGGCCAATGCGTGGCTGAGCAATCTCTTCAACGTTGTTAACATGGTCATCGGGGCCCTGGGCGCGGTGGGAAATTTCTTTACGTGCATCGTGTTCCTCGGTCATCGGCCGTTGAGACAGAGAATACCGAACTACTTCCTCGCCAATCAGTGCCTAATCGACCTGTTCATCAGCCTCATCCTGTTCCTGAGCGTGACCGTTGCCGCCACGCCGTCCGGCAACGTGCCGCGTCTGCTGTTCTGCTATCTGTGGAGCAGTCGCGTCTTCTTCAGCGGTCTCTTCAACGCGTCCATCTTCAACCTCGCCGTCCTGACCGTCGAGCGCTACCTCGAGGTCGTCCATCCGATCGTCCACAAGCTGTCGCTGTCGCGCTCGAAGGTCCTCGCCGCCCTGGCGTTCTCCTGGATCCTCGGGATCGGGTACAAGCTAATCGTCGTCCTCAGCACCACCTCGTTCGGTGCCGCCGCCGGAGGAGGAGGAGGGACGACGTGTCTCTTCGGCGTCTTCGTGTCCGAAGCGGCCGGCGAAGTTAACGTCGTCGTCGGCTGCGTGGTGGAACTGATCGCCCCGGTGGTAACGATCGCCGTATGCTACACCCTCATGGTCCGTTCGATGCAGCAGAAGACCGTCCACCCGTTGACCACCACCACCAACAACAACAACGGCGGGGCCGGAGGGGGAGGTGGAGGGGGAGGAGGGGCAGTCGTGGCGGCGAAGATCCGGAAGAACATACTGAAGACGCTGCTGATTGTCGTCATCTTCATGACCTGTTCGCTGGTTCCGAAGCAGTGCTTTTCATTCGCCGCCGGGTTCGCAGACGTCGTCGACTACAACAGCGTTCCGTTCAGAAGTTCGTTGCTGTTCATGTACCTGAACTGCTGCGTCAATCCGTTCATCTACCTGGCCAAGTACGCCGAGTTTCGAAAGGGCGTGCGCAAGATGGTCGGCGCCGCCCTCGGGGCCGTCTGCGGCGCGGCAGCGGCGGCGGCCTCGATCGCCGCCGACGACCGCCGCCGCCGCCCGGGGCCGCTGAAAGTCACCGTCGAAGGTTCGACCTGAAAACGTACAGAGGATGGATAGACCTACCATGACTTATGTCAACCAGAGGGCGGCAATGGGTCACGGGTCAAGTGGGTCGTGGGTCAAACGAATCACGGGTGAAATGGGTTGCGGGTCGAATGAGTCATTGGTCAAATGGGTCAAGGGTCAAACGGGTCACGGGTCAAACGGGTCACGGGTCAAATTGGTCACAGGTCAAGTGAGTCAAGGGTCAAATGGGTCACCTGTCAAGTGGATCACGGGTCAAATGGGTCATTTTGAGTGACCATTTCCATCTCTGATGCCAGCCGCAATACGAGACTATGACGACTCTGCATTATCGTAACTTAATCTTAGAACGAGGTTAACTAAAAGCTCTGCTTCTCCTCTGGATTATCATATGATTTTTGTTCCATCGGCTCTGATGCCACTAGTATGCTATATTAGATGTAGTGATCGTCAAGAATGATGCTAGATGCTTCTAGTATGCTACTACACCTGCTACTAGATGCTACTACTTATAAAGCGGCACTACAACAGAGAAATTTAAGATTAGATTAGATTCGATTCGAGTGATATTACAAGAGTACAGTTGAGTCTGAAAATGTCGTTTTAGTGGCTACCTTAGCCGATGACAACTGAAGCAAAGCGCGTCAGACATCAGTCTTAAGAACTTACACTGTAGTTAATTACTATACAGATGTACTTTTAACGGCTGTTGCATTTTATGCCTTTTAGCACAGGATTTCAACGAAATATGAAACTGATCGCTTTCCTTAAAAGCTGATAAAAAGACGCGATATCCATGCAAGTTAGGCCAGTGTCGATAGCCGTTTAGCGATTAAATGAATAATTCTACAGTTACAGTACAGTGTTTATTCTAGCCACCTTGACATTGGGGGGGGGGGAGTTTGAAATGTTTGGGGACAAGATTTGTCTCTCCACGCTTTTTTTTTGGGGGGGGGATTTCCATCTCTCAAGCCAACATATACAAATTGGGGGGGGATTTCAAACTTGAGGGGATTCCCCCCAAAACAGGCCTAGAATAAACACTGGTTACAGTAGGTTATTGTATTGAGATAGATATGCAAACATTCAGCGGAGTAATGAAACGAATTAAAACCACATTCTCTCGTGTCTTCGTCTTTACTGCGTCAAACCACTCTGGGATTGTCAAAATATTCCGCCTGAATTTTATTTTAGAGCGTTCGAAATGCCACAAACGTGGTGAGCCATTTCAAACCACATGCACGTACGATACACATTCTTTTAAAAAGCTATTCTCTGTCAAATGCCTACAAAGTCGATCGAGAGATGAGTCAGATGACTGGTTCCTTGCTTCGTAGACAGGTATATTTTTACACCCCTCTAACACCCACAACACCCCCCAATTTGAGGTCGAAACCCCCCAAATTCACAATCCTAGAAATATCCCTGATCGTAGGTCTACTAGACGACAAGAATGTTATAAAATCGATTTCTTGTGTGACATTAGCCTGTGGAAGGACTGTTGTTACAGTAAGTAAGTAAGTAAGTAAAATCTCGTAAACTTCTACAGCGCCCCGGAAAGCAGCACAGCAGTAGCTGCTTATTCTTATGCGCTTAGTCTTTCTTGAAATAGCTATAGTCAGGGTGGTTTGTCGGCCGGGCAAATGTCAGTATATCCATGAGGCGGCTGGTCAGGTTGTTATTGCTATGGGGGAAATGACTTTTCGAATAGGAAGGTTTTAAGTTTAGACCTAAAGGCTTGAGGAGACAGTGAAGGAATTAAAGGAAATGAGGATTCGGAGCTTATTGTTTGACCACGTCCTAGGCTGCGGAGGGAGGCTGGAATTGAGTTCCAAAGTTCTGGTGCGGCGTATGAGAAAGCGCGGTTGCAGATTTTGAGTGATGACTGATTTAACGGGCGTGAAAGTGTGAGATGAGATGATGATCGTGTAGGTCGGGGAGGCTGAGGCGTTAAGAGTTTACGAAGGTAAACCGGTTTTGACGAATGAAGTGAACTGTAAGTAATCGTTATTATCTTGTACTGTATACGTTCAGATATTTTAAGCCAGTGTAGTGACTTCAGTATGGGTGAAATATGGCAGAACTTTGGTGATTTGGTTACTGCTCGGGCTAGTGCATTTTGAATTGATTGTAATTTATTGATGGAGGTTTTGGGAGGTTATAGTAAAGGGAGTTGCAGTAATCTAGTTTGGAATGGACTATTGAAGTGGCGATTGTGGATGCAGTTTTGGTGTCAAGGCAAGGACGGAGGCGACGTAGATCGCGAATGTGGGCATAGCAGGATTTCGATAGTTGGGAGATCTGTGATTCTAAATTTAGGATGAATCAATTTTGAAACCAAGATTTTTGCAGTTGGAGCAGGGGTTATTGTGGTATCTGGAGTCAGGACTAGCTTGGGACTGTCAATTTTTTTAACTTGTTGGGGTAGACCTATTAAGAGGAATTCAGTCTTGGATGGATTAAGAGCAAGGAGGTTAGATGACATCCATGACGAAATAGACGAGAATGCTGATTCAAGCAAAGTAATTGATGTGTCAAATGAGGATGGCGAAAAGGACAGGAATAACTGAGTGTCGTCGGCATAGAGTTGGTGATTCAAGTTGAAGGAATTGATTAAGGATGACAGTGGTGTGGTATAGAGACTGAACAATACAGGCCCTAGGACGGATCATTGGGGCACTCCGAAGTTTACGCTATGAGATGATGAGGTTTGTTTGAGACACGAGACTTGGAAGGAACGAGACTTGAGGTAAGATTTGAACCAGTGGTGAGCTTTGTCGGATATGCCGAACCAGAGGGAGAGTCGCTCGAGTAGAATATTGTGATCGATAGTGTCGAATGCGGCAGAAAGGTCGAGGAGGCAAAGACCAGTGACTTGTCGGAGACCGATAGCAGTTAAGAGTCTGTCGTAAATGTAGGCCAGGACAGTTTCTGTAGAGTGATGTTTAGTGTAGGCAGATTGATGAGTGTTATATAGTGAGTTATTTGAAAGATGATCGGTGAGTCTAGAAAGGACGATTTTCTCGGTAAGTTTTGATAGAAGAGAAAGATTTGAGATCGGGCGGTAGTTATTAAGATCTTCTCGGTCAAGGCCAGGCTTTTTTATAAGAGGAATGACGAAAGAGTTTTTAAACGAGGATGGGAAAATACCTGTGGTGAGAGATAGGTTAATAATTCTTGTTATAGTTGGCGTAAGCACAGTGGAGCACTGTTTGAGTAGAGAAGTGGGTATTGGGTCAAGATCGCATTGTTTATTTGGAAAGGAGAGAAGGAGTTTGGATACCTCTTCTTCAGTTGCAGGATTGAAGTTGGAGAAATCGCACGGAGGTTGTGACGGAGATGGGTGGTGAGGAGAGGCAGTTTGATTAGTCAAAGTCGAGGCAAGGTTGTTACGAATCTTGGAGATTTTTCCAGAGAAGAAATTAGCAAACGATTCAGCAAGCTGTGACACGGAAATGGTTTGAGGGAGAGGATTTGTTTCTTTGCGGTGGAATAGGTCATTTATAGTTTTCCAGAGTTTTCGTGGATTAGAGCTGTTTGTTGAGATGATGTTAGAGTAGTATTTCTTCTTTGCAGATATGAGGAGATTATGGTAGCGGTTTGTGGCGGAACGAAGGTTTTGAAGGTCAAATGGAGAATGTGTTCTATGGTAGGTTCTTTCGAGGCGTCTGCGAAATGATTTGAAGGCATGAATGAAAGAGTTGTACCATGGTTTGCTACTGTGAGATGAAAGCGGTCGTGTAATGATGGGAGCATGTTTGTTGAGTAGGTTAGATAGTACGTAATTGTATTTGTCGATCAGTGATGGTAGGGTAGATGGGGGGTTGGTGAGGAGGTCAGATGCTTTTATGCTTTCAGAGAATGCGGTTATATCAATTTTGTTAAGACGACGGAATGAATAGGTGCTGCGAGGAGGAGGAGCTGGCGGGCAGATGCTTAGAATAGTAAAAATGGGGAAATGATCAGAGGGGAGCATTGACTAGTGGCTGAGCATGGAAATAAAGATGAAGAAGCTGACGTTATAAGAAGGTCTAAGGTGTGTCCGAAGGTGTGTGTTGAAAAAGTTATGTGCTGTGTAAGGTTTGTCTGTGTCAGTAGTTGTTTGAATTGAGTAGAGTTAGGGTCATCTGTTCTGTCGACGTGTATGTTGAAGTCACCTGTGATTAGGAATTCATGAGGAGTTGTTGCTGCAGAGCCAAGGAAAGAGGTGAATTCTTGAAGAAATTTTCCGAATGACGTTGAATATTTCGATGATAATGGGGGGCGGTAAACATTGAAAATGGTTAATTTCGCCAGAGGTAGTTTTAGAGTGACTGATGAGCATTCAAATGACGAGAAATTTACTGATGAGGAGTTGGTTATTTGTATGTGGTCGCGAATGAGGAAAGCAGTGCCTCCACCTAGATTAGAAGAGCAGTTGGTAGATTTTATTAAACGGGGAAAGCTTAGGAGGGAGAAGCCAGGTGGGGTTGATTCTATCAGTTGACACGTAGTTGTAGATGGAGATACCCAGGTTTCAGTTAGTGCAACTATGTCAATGGTTGAGGAGTGAAGCGTGTGCATTGGAAAAAATGAGTCTAATTTTATAGTTGTAAGTTCATGTAGTGAATGTGTGTGGTGAGGATTGGTGAGGGATCTAATATTGAGAGTGCAGAGTGTTATGTGTGATTGGGATGGTCCAGGGTTAGGTTGAATGTCGCCTGAAAGAGCTAGAAGAATGGTTATTAAATCTGTATGTTTGGTGATGCGAAAATGCGAGCGACGGAGGGCTAGAACGAAGGAAACAGGTATTTTATTCAAGTGTGAATATTGGTCGACAGCAGTGCGATAGGTCAGATGCTTTGATGGTGTGCGTGAGTCAGGTTTGTGAGACTGGATGTGAGTTGCGAGCAAGAATGTGCAAATCAGTGGAAGTATCATGGTTTGTTATGCTATCGAATGACGAGGAACGAGATATATACAGAATTGCTTATGTGAGACGACGAGAACAGTAAGTCATACGTATGCAAAATTTCAGAGGAGTGATGAAACGCATTAGGCTAAGACCATGTTTTCTTGTGCTTCCATCTTCATTGCGTCAAATCGTTCCAGAAATGTCAAAATATTCGGTCTCAATTTTATTCTAGAGGTTCGAAATGCCACAAAATAGCCCAGCCATTTCATTTTTTGACATTAGGCCTAACCTTTGGAAGGACTGTAATTATTAAACGACGAATGTACAAAGGGTAAATAAATATTTTATGTGCAGGCCTAGCTGTGGGCCTATAGGCCTAGCTGCACGTTGAAACATCAAAATAAATTGAGGTTGTCTGCAACTATTGCGTCCAGTTTTGTCCAGACTCCAGAAGGCTTCGACTTTTGAAGAGACTTCGTCGGTTTAATCGAATTCTTTTTGTGGCGGTGCCATCAATAGGCCACTATCCGTAGTATGACGAGAAAACGTTTAGACACTGGAAATGTTCTTCATTCGCCCACTATTGCTGTTTCATCATCATTCTGTATAGTTTAGTAACAGTTTTTTCCCAGTGAAGCACCCCCTTAAGCGACCATCGATTGATGCCTGGTGACCTTCTTACATTATGTGCCGCAATATAATACTTTAGTTAACTTTCAACGAGAACACGCCGAATCTGCCGATCTACTTCTTTTATGTTACGTACGGCATTTGTGGTGGTAGGAAGGTAAATCGGAGACGATATAAGAGGTAGTAATTCTTTTAATTCGTTTTATTCTGCCATGTATTTTATGCCAATTAAATATCTTAGAACGCGGAGTGTTTTTATACTATTTTAGTTTCATAATTTATAATATTTTTAATACGAAGATGTTTTGAGCGATAATCGGCTTAATCGCAAAAGAAAATCCAATATATCAGGCCGACTGGATAGGCTAGGATACAAATATAGGCTTGATAACCAACGGAGTGGAATATTTCGACAAGTACTTTCTTTGAAAGGTAACTGATATGCATAGTTTTTTTTCTATCTAATTGATGATTGTGCTGCTGGTTGATATTTGTGATTCTGAATGTTATGTATGTTTCAATAACACACTTTGGATTTGGACTTGTTTCTTATGCGATTATCGCTCAAAACATCTTCGTATTAAAATATTATAAATGCATGTATGTTTCAATAACACACTTGGTTGATATATGCCATTTATCCTGTATCCCATCGGGGGGCTCAGAGATTATGAAAATTGGACATTTGCATGTTTGCTGGCATGGGTTAGACAATATAGCGCCAGTATAAAGGCACGTGCAAATTGAATGTTTGGTTTTGTGATTTCGTTGCTTTTCACAGTATCGTTGAAGATGAATGAGGATGAGTCTGGCGCTGGAGGAGGCGCGGTTTTTGTGGCTCGAGAAGATCTAGTGCAGGCGCTTATCACTTTAGGAGTGACAAGAAATGCAGCTCTGCGGGTTAGCACATGGTGTGATAACATAGGACTATTTGCCAACAAGTTGTTTTGATTCGTTGATTCGTGAATGATTCTCCTCCAAGTCGTTTTGCTACTAAGACGTCATCCTAGTCGAAGTGAATTGTCCCTCAGGTGCTGTGAACTGAAAACTAGCACTGCACACATGAAAAGGCTGAGGTTGAACTGCCCCGAACACCAAACATCTTGAGGGCAAATTGTCATGTTACTGAGCCCAGTAACTATTTCAAAAGAAAAGATTTCATTATAGAAATCCAGAATATATAAATTTTGCTTTAATCATTACTTGTGGCTCAGTTACAGTGTAGATATCTTTCATAGCCCCCATCACTTGCAGTTATGACCAACAGTTTAGAGACGTTTGATGCCACAACTGTAACCGGCGTTAATGTATTTATCATTGCTTTCATATATAGTCATGAACAGTGCTTTTTTCTTGAAAATAGGTTTGGGAACTCATTTCACACCTGTTTCATTGTAAGAAGCACACCAGAGTATTAGTAGAATAACAGTACTTGGTACATATTTATATACAATGTAGCTTGTTGTTGTTAAACTGTAATTTACTCTGCCCCCATGTGTTCCCATTGAAAAAAACACTAGTTGTGAGACATCTTAGGGTGAATTATTCACCCATCAAGGGGCATGTAGTTGAGACTAACAATATGTCCTGGGGTGAAATATCTTGAGGGTGAATAATCTGACACCCCATATTTTTACCTGTTTTGTGTTTAATACCAAGTTCAATAATTATAGATCTACATGAGGTTGACATTGAATTCTCATAGGTAAATACTGTTAATGTCAAATAATGCACAGCAGAATGACATCAGGGCCATCTCCTAGGGCTTCACTTGGTGGTATGAAGAATAATAGTGATAAATAATGTATATTATATATCCAGTTGTTTAGAGAGAATGTTTTCCAGTGTGTGTTTTTGTTTTATTGATTCTGGCAGGCACTCTATTACACTGGAAATTATAATGCTGACTTGGCTGCTGCTTGGATTTTTGAAAACCAGGATAAAAACTTAGATGCTCCGTTAACTGAAGTAAGTTTTGGGAATATTTTCAGAAAGAATATATACGGGAAATGCATTGGGAATAAGGCAATATGCAGTCATGCTGAAATTGATTCTTTACGACCTGCAATTTTTGTGTAAATATCAATAGCATTTTGACACGAAACAGGAAGACCTCATTTTGTTTAAAACTTATCATCATCATCCATCAGATGAAGAAAGACACGGAAGAAGAAGATGCATGATTGCATTGGATTGTCGTCATAGAATCGTTCTTCGAAGTGGCAACTGTCGCGGAATTCGCTCTTGCCGTCTTTCTGAAGTTCTGAACTAATTTGGCAGTAAAATCAAATGCAGCTAGCATAAAGAGAAACTGAATATGTTTGCAGGGATGTTAGTCCTTGGCCTTGGCCTTAAGGACTCCTTAAGGACCAGTTTCAAGTCCTTGGTCCTGGTCCTGGCCTTGAGAGTTGAGTCCTTGGTCCTAGTCCTGGCCTTGAGGGCTGAATCCTTGTTAATATCCCTGTATGTTTGTGCCATGTGTTTTAGACATTGGAGTTGGGTGACAGTAGTTCTGACGATGATGTTGTCGAGGAGTTTCTTGGTGTCGGTGCAGCATTCAAGATGGTGATGATTGTCAATATGGAGCTTGGAATGGGTGTGGGTAAGACGGCAGGACAAGTTGCCCACGCGGCGGTCGGCCTCTACCGCCTGCTGATGGAAAAGCAACAGCAGTATGCAGAAATGCTGATGAACTGGGAACAGATGGGGCAAGTAGCTTCATTCATGCAAAACACCCAACACACATTGTTACATTTTATATTATTGGTATTGACATACGATGATCTGATTTAGAAGGTTTTGAAATGGCTGTTTAAGTTTTACGACTGGCTTCTAAAGATTATTGATGGTATCAAATAATAATAATAATAATAATAATAATAATAATAATAATAATAATAATAATAATAATGATGATAATAATAATAATAATAATAATAATAATAATAGTTATAATAATAACAGTAATAATGGACTTCTATAGAACCATTTCTAATACCCGAAGGCATCAATTGGTGGTACTCTAAATCAAATCGTAAAAGACCAGGTCAATTCAGATATCATTTAGTGCAGGGATATTTGTACACCCCCCTAACACTCTCAACACCCCTCCAATTTGAGGTCGACACCCTCCAAAATTTCCTAATCTAAGAATGGTATGTACCCTAAATAGCCCCCAAACACCCCCCTCCCTTAAATTTTACCGACACACCCCTAAGTTCACAATCCTAGAAATTAACCCTGATTTAGTGGGAGATGGCAAGGCAGACTGTGGAGGAAAAGCCATTTGAAAGAGATGAGGAATTTCGAGTCTTGATTTGAAAATGCAGAATATATTTCCTTGAGACTTGTGTTTGTTCAGTCTTCGTCATCTAGCTCTGTCGTGCCATTGTTGCTACTATCCCCTTTGCAGAATTTGAGGTAGTATTATTGATTTCAAGGCCTTTTTTTGATACCAACATCTGTTAATATGCTTGAACTTGTCGTTGGTTTAACCCCTTAACTGGGTGCCCCGAGTAACGCTCGTCCATTTTACATTGAGTCACAAATAGTTGCCCAGTTAAGGGGTTAAGTGCTTTCCTGTTGGCCATCAACAGTGGCGGCTCCAAGATTTGGCAAGTGGGGGGCCATTGGGGTGGCAACTTCTAATCATGGGGGCCAACCATTTGTTGTTAGGTATGTAGTATTAAATATAGGGTCCCAACAGGGGGGCCACTGGGGGGGACCAGGAACTCAATAGGGGGCATGGGCCTCCCGGGTCCTCCCTGTGGAGCCGCCACTGGCCATCAGCGTAGAAGCACTTATGGTAGGTAAATTCTCTGGCAGTTATTTTTTTATGAACTTTTTCTTGTGGTTTTGAATGGTGTCTTTTTGCTTTTACAGAGAGGTTAAAATTGTTCTGAAAGGCCAAAATACTTCACACTTGACGGAACTGGCTTCCAAGGCGTCGAATCTCGGCCTGCCGTTCTTTACAGTTCACGATGCTGGTAAAACCCAGGTGCGCTGTTATTTGACATTTCTACTTTGTGGCGTTGTTAAATGCTAAGATTGAAATATTTTTTGTTTTTCAGCGTGAGGCAGGGAGATGCTGATACAAAAGACACAGACAGAGACAAAAGACACAGACAGAGGGATGGAAAGAGATGGAGGCAGATAGGGAGAGAGAGAGACAGAGGCAGAGACGAGTTAGAGACAAGTTTAGTTTCGATGGATTAGAAAGATTCAGCTGAGAATTGTTTGATTTGTAGCAGAATGCTATTTGTTCATACCAGGTACATACAATTATATTTGTCAATATAATGCAACATTTTGTTTTATTTTAACAGAAGTTTAAAGAGTTTTTATATTGGGCCCATTCAAATTTTCTCAAAATTTATATATTTTCTAGCTTTATAAGGATGAAAAGTAAGAGAAACTGAATATAGCAAGGTTGAGTGACAGAAGACAGAAGACATACTGTATAAGGTTAAACACTCGGTGGGATAATGCGTTATGGTTTACTACCATGTCCAACTCTATCCTTTTGCTGTGCTTCTGAGGTGGTAAAGGTTATAAAACAGTTTAGAGAATTTCATATTGACTATTTGTGCAGTGCCAAGTATTATTAATTGCTTTGCTGAACAGTAAATTTTGATTTTTTATATCTATGGATCTATGATATAGCCAGGGCGCGATTTGTATGGGTGGGGGGAAAGGAGGGAATCTTTCCACCCCCCACTGCCCAACTGCATCCTCCCTACTGCTACATCCCCCCACCACTACATCCCCCCACTGCTACATTTCCCAACAACTACATCACCCCCAAGCTCAACATATTCCCCTCTCCCCCACTGCTCCAGGTCACAAATCGCTCCCTGGATATAGCGATGGATAAGCCAAGTAAATGTGAAATCTTGAGTGGGAGAACCTGTTGTTTGTTGACTGATAAGTTGATCTTACTCGTTTGGAACAGGTGGCATCGGGATCGCTCACCGTGCTTGGAATTATGGGCAATGTTGAAGTCGTGAACATGGTCACCGGAGAACTTCCGCTCTTGTGACCTCTGGTCCGCCGTGTCGTTCGTCGGTTTTCTACTCCGTTTGCTGTGCCGTCTTGCGAGCGCTCGCGTCTTACTCGTGCGTTGCGTGTCACAATAACTCGTTCCTCGTTCGTTGCCGGATGGCGTTTGATCTTGTGATTGATGCGAGCAATTCTAGAATCAACATTGTTTATTTATTTGAAACGTTTGCAGTTTGTTGCCCGTGTCAATATGTTGTTGAAGAATGTTGCTTAAGAATATCTTCTTTCCGTCTCTTTTTTTGTTTTCAATAATAAATACAGTAAAACCAAGTTAACACAGACTTGGGTACTTGGGTAATGAGGGACTGTGGTTAAAAAGGAACATTTTTCTTCGACCAGCGAAGACTAAAAGGTTTTTCAAACTCAGTTAGTGTGGGTTTTGGCGGTAAACTTTGGCTCTTTTTCTAGCCCCTACCCTGAAACGTGCTTCAATGAGTTTTACTGTAGGCCTTAATTGTTTCCTCTAATATAACGTGTATTTGTTGACCTGTGTGTTGAAGTTGATGAGTTGTCTAACGCTAGCTGTGATCTACAAAACAGATAGATATCTAAGAGCAACAAGAAATATTTTAAAGCATTAACTTGCAATATTTGTTGGATATAAGGATTGACCTGCAATTTTTTTTGGTACAATACCGATGTATTTGAATATTATCACTCGTTTATTGCTCGTACATATCTAAAATGTGTTTGACTCGCCGAAATGGTTTTACTTTTGTGCTGCAACTGTAAAAGTGTTAGCGATTTATCGAACGATTTTACCAGTTTTTAAGAAGTTGACTTTACTTACCCATTAGCTGGGCACTGCTGAGTGTCATGTGTTGAATAATATTATTGTGCTACAAGTTGCAAAGCATTAGCATGGCACTGTTTGTCAGTAAACTGTGTTAGCTTTGATTAACATATGTTGTATGATTGTTGTGCTGTTCAAATTACTTGAACCTACAAGAGTCTCGCAATTCTTTTTTTGGATGTGCTGCATTGTCACAGTCCTTTATCTCTTTTCATGGTAAAGCTGTAGTGGCGTACACTGTACCGTATGTAAGTGGTTACTCCTACCCTATACGTGAGCTTTGTTGCTATTCACGTTTGGGAATTTGTCTTGTAACGTGGTTTTTGTGTGTTTTATGTGGCACCTTTTAGTATCCTAAGTACTTCTGATGTTATTTTATTTGCGTTTGGTTTCTTTCAATTCTGTTTCGTCTTTGTTTCTGGATTCTCTGGAGGCAGTTCAGCTTTCTTTATTAGATAATTCTGTATATATATATATATATATATATATATATATATATATATAAATATATATATACTTATTGATATATATATATATATCAATAAGTTTATTTATAGTTTTGAAGTGTGTGTATATGTATTATATATATATATATATATGTATATATATATATATATATTATATAATATTATAGTATATATATATAGTCTTAGAGTGAATGCAAAACTCAGAAACTCTTTACTTAGTAATCTGTAATGTTGCATTGTTGATGATTAATATAAGCGGTAGTAAATTTGCTATTCATCATTATGGGCTTTTAGATTACCGGTTATGCAATTTGCACAAAACCACTGAGAAATATTGGAAGGGGGTATAGGTTGCACGATCAAGATCAAAGCAAATACAAGAATGTGTGAAATTGATAACTTTTTTCGCTTGTCCGAGACTTTTTTAACCCGAAATTGTCGATGTGCCCCCTATTTAGGAACCCTGGCGATAGCATTGATTGACTTGATTTCGTATTTCGTGACATTCTGTAGTATACAAGATGGTGCAATGAGACCAGTACTAACTGCCCTGTTTCATTGTAAATAGTTTCATGATCCTTGGTTAAAAATGCACAAAATACGGTGTACCGTCACAGCATTCTATCCTGAATGCAGCCATTTAAAGTTTTTACTTCATATTCCAAAGTGCAATGGCACCACCTACCTAGTGAAAACCAGGCTGAGGGTGGGATGCATCAATGTTGGGAAAGCATTTTCTTGTGGAAGCACCGCTGTTTCGATTATAATATAATATAATAATATAATATAACAAGGTTTAAAGCGGTTCAGTAGGGACTGCCCTGTGTGAGAACCACTGTTGTTATTAGTGTGACACTATTAAGAAGAAGAAGAAGAAGAAAGTTTATTTCCAATATCATACACACACATTACAGTTTATAACAAAACATTAAATTATATTTTAAAAGGAATAACAGTTGATTTAGCTAATAAGAATAACACGTGTAATGGAAATAAGGATACCAAAATGGAACTATAATTCCCACCAAGAGGTACCTAGTAAGTTAATATTTTACATAGTAATTGATATAGGCTAAGTAATGCAAGATGATTGACAGTATAAACAAATGCATGTCATTATTGGAAAGCAGTGAAGAAACCTAACAGAAAAACATTAGGTTTAACAGATAAACAGATACATCAAAACTAATTTGGTAAATTGGGTGATAAGTATAATAAATAATTTTTCAATTTATATATTTAAATTCATTAATTTTGATAATATATCATGTTTTTTTGGTAATGAATTCCATATTCTATAGGACCAAAGTATTTGATCGTGAATAATATAATCTGGTTTTGGTAGTAGCAAAAGGAATAGAGAAGCTATCACTATTTCTTACATCGTGGAAATGAACATTTTTTACCAATATAAAATATTCATGTTTTGTATTGAAAAGATCATATGAGACAGTGACATTTTGCAGACTGCCTTAAGATTTTCAATGTGTTTAAAAAAAGATTTTCAATGTTTAAAAATGTATACCCCCCATTCCAAAATCACATTATTCCCCCCCAATCAAATTCCTGGCTACGCCCCTGCAACCTACACGCAACTAAAAGTCTAAAACGGCGTAGTAGGCCCTATAGCTCAGTGTTTATTCTAGCCACCTTGACATTGGGGGGATTTTTAAATGTTTGGAGGGGGACAAGGTCTGAGTCTCCACACTTTTGGAGGGGAAATTTCCATCCCCCAGCCAACATATGAAAAATTTTGGGGAAATTTAAAACTTGGGGGGGGGAATTCCCCCCCCCCCCCAAAGAAGGCCTAGAATAAACACTGCCTATAGCTGACACAGACACATGTAAGGACAGAACGAAATACGCGCAGGTTCAATTGGTTTCTCTCTCTTCCGTCAAAGACTCGGTTATCTGGAAAACGTCGATAGTGACTTCGAATTTGCATACAGTATATGGAGTGTCGCGGTAAACCTCGTTCTCTAATCGCCGGCCTTTTCCTCTTGTACTGCATATAGGCCTAGCTGTCCTGGCGTCCGCACCACCATATTTGGCTCTTTTCGTTGTTTCCCTCTGTTCCAGTTCCTTCGCTGGGGGGGGGGGGGCGGGCGGCTTTCATCAATCCTACGTCCGGCGAAGCTTCTAAATCATTCATTTCTCGGCGGAGTCTCGCCGTCAGCCGTGGTGTCCTGCGCTCGCCGACCGACCGACCGGGCAGCCCGACCAGCTCCGGTCTTTCGACCGTTCCTTCGCCGCGTCTTCCCGGGTCCGCTGCCCGCTGCCCCACGTACTGCTTCTGCGTCATGCCTCCCGGTCGCATCCCACGATTTTCGGACCCGAACGGCCATTTCCTGCATCGGATGAGATAACAACTGAATTTTTTCCTAACAGGTTATAATCAGGTTATAATATTACACCCTCCTAACACCCCCAATTAACACGCACACCCACCCCTGAATTTGAGACCCACACCCCTCCCATCTCAGCTATGGGATGACCTTTTTTGCTTGTCAGACTTTTTTGACAGATGGCCCACAGAATTTACGGACACCCCCGAATTGATAGTCCTAGAAAAACCCTGGTAATAATCTGCCTCGAGATCAATGGGCCAACCCTATTGATTCAACTTTTGCCGAACTCTATACAGTACAGTAGACTCTACAGCACTAGCGTCGCCACGGGAGGGGGCAAATGGGGGCAAATACCCCCCAGACCACCTACCAGATTCGCGCAAATCCGGTGAGAAAGTTTTCTGTGAAGGGGGGCAGGGGTGGGTAAGGAATCTGACATGCTAGCCCCTTTTGCCCCCTCCACAACCAAAAAATTCCTGGCAACGCACTGCAAACAGGCTATCAATTATATAATAATTTTGTTTTCTATAGAACTTGTCTTACAAGAAACCAGCTCTCTTAAACCCATTCTTATCTCTAGTTCGATTTTTTAGACATTTGACAGAGAACAGTTTTCTGAAAGACTTTGTATAATGTCCTTTCAAATGGCTCACCATTTTTCGGGGCATTTCTAGAATAAAATTGAGGCAGAATATATTGACAATTCTAGTACGGTTTGACTCAGCTATTCAGCTAAGCTGGGGACACACGAAAATGTGGTTCTAATTTGTTTAATCAATCTTCTGAATTTTTCATATCTATAGCCTGCTGTAGCAATAATCCTTGCATTGTCCAATGTCAAACAGGCACTAGCGTCGCCACGGGGTGGGCAAATGGGGGTAAGGGCTCCCCCAACCTGCCCCTGACCACCTATCAGATTCACGCAAATCCGGTGAGAAAGTTTTCTGTGAAGGGGGGGGGGGCAGCGGTGGGTAAGAAATCTGAAACGCTAGCCCCTTTTGGTCCCCCTCCCCAACCAAAAATTCCTGGCGACGCCACTGCTCTACAGCAGGAGGCCTGTATGAATTCGTCTGTAGGTCTGTCTGCTTCGCCCCCGCCCCCTTGACATTGACGATGGTTGACTTTAGCCAACTCGTCGTAGATAGTGAGATACAGGGTATAACAATTAAGATGACGGCGTCAAGTAACCGCGTACGTGTGCAGATGTGACACCTTATCGGAAGACGTGCGGTTTATATCGAATCGCTACTCGAAGTGGAACGCGCGACCCGAGATTCCCATAAATGTCCGTAAGAAATGGATGGAAAAACAGGAGGTATTGGACAGAAAACCTCGCTTTGCTGTAAATCCACACCGGAGCATTATCCCGATGCATTAAGTTGACGACGTCGACACCGAGACTAGTCTTTCAGCGCATGCCGTCGATAATTATAACCGACTTAGTAGTGGTGGAAAATTATTGTAACTTATTATTATTAGTATTAGTATTATTATAACGTACTGATTATTGTGGTAACTCGTCCTATAAGAACTGCACGAACACATTACAAAAATACATTAGCGTCGCCACGGGGGGGGGGCAAATGGAGGCAGCTGCCCCCCAACCTGCCCCAGACCACCTACCAGATTCGCGCAAATCCGGTGAGAAAGTTTTCTGTGGAGGGGGTGAGGGGTGGGTAAGGAATCTGACACGCTAGCCCCTTTTGCCCCCCCCCACCAAACATTTCTGGCGACGCCACTGCAAAAATACAAGAAATCACGAGTAGCTGTTACGGAATAGCCAGGTTTTAAGTTTCTCTTTGAAGGTGTTGAGCGATGGAGAGAGTTGCACAGATGGAGGTAGACAGATAGCCTAAACAGTATGCTTAATAAGCACTTGAGACTCTGTTCTTGTATTATGTCTCGTTCTAAATTTACAGCTTAAACCAGCGATGTGCTGTATAATATAAAGTGTCGTAAAAACAGAAGAAAACGTTGACATCACAAATCGAGTTTCGATCGTTCAGTAAATCTTCTTAACGTTTGACTGAAAAATGTGCGTTAAATAGAATTTCTGTCATTTCTAAGATTATTTGACGTAGTTTTGCCGTCTAAAACCCTTTTATTCAGGAAATACTGACCCAGATAGTTAAAATCTTGACGTATAAGTCGATCCAGGAACGAGGCAGTTCGTGAAAACGCATAAAAAGATGGCGGCTTTCGAATTGACTAAAGTTATAGGCTATTTAAGAATTTAGAGATTAATAGTTATGGGCTGTCCATTAATTATGTCAACATTTTTGGGCAATTTTTGACCCCTCCCTCTTGTCAACAACTGTCAACTTTCACTTACCGCCCCCCATAAAAACTTTTGACCCCCCTAAGATCAATGACAGGTCCCAATAACAAGGTTATTATTTTTTGTGGTGATGACCATTTTTTCCTTTTTGCTCATCGAATGTCAAAATGTGGTGGTGATGACCTTTTTTGCCATGCTTTTTTCCATTGTAATAAGTAGTATTCCATGAAATTTCCTATTTTGATTATTTGTAAAAAGTGAAATTGTTGACGTCAACTTCTCTTGACCCCTCCCCCTGTCAACAACTGTCAAACTTTTTCAAACCCCCTCCCCCTAAATTGTTGACGCAATTAATGGACATCCCCTTACTATAAAGGCCCGTAACGAAATCATCGAATCTTCGTATAGGTAAACTTGGTAAAGGCTTTAACTAGAAAACTTCGAAAAGCGTGTCATGGTTTCATCAATCTCGAATCAGGTCTCCACGAACAGAAATAAATTTCCAAAATCCGAATTTTTATGTTATTCAGTCTGCCTGTCTGTGTGTGTGTGTGTGTGTGTGTGTGTGTGTGTGTGTGTGTGTGTGTGTGTGTCTGTACTGAGACTTCCCGGTCGAAGACTATTCGTAAGAAGCGCTCAGAGCATGGACCGCTCGGCAGGCCGGCGTTCGACTGACCGGACATTCGTCCCACAGTCGGACACTTCCAGTCGCCGGAACATACCAGCGTAATGTATGCGCATCGAAAGGTACCGCGGCTTCTATAGCGCCGTAGAAACCGCGTCGCGGACGGTCGTCTTCAACTGTTTTCCCACTGTAGGCTATTATTATACGTTGCCTTGTTCGTTGTCGAACTGTTGCTGCCGTCGTCTGTGATAACGTGCCTTTGGGATAAACTGGACGTTAAAACAATGGCGTTTGAAATCGTTCAATATACAGTGTTCGTGTCGACGGCAAAATGACTTCGGACGAAGTGGAAGCTTTGACGGAAAGAAGTTTTTCATTTCTTCTGGACAGTAAGTCAACTCATATGATCTAGGTTTGGAAAATGCGTTTTCCCTCGAGGAATGGAGAAGCAAATGGGGGTTTCTCTTTCGACAGGACAGAGGATTCTTGACCTGCGTCGTCTCCAAGGGACAATAGCAAAATCTAGTTTTAAAATAAATTATAAACAGATTTTTAAATCGAATTTTTGAAAATGACCTTTTTAAAACCGATTTCGTGCATTTTTCTTCGACAATAAATATTCCTTTAATCAAGGTAAATTGCACGAAAAAACTAATGCGTCGTTTAGATCTCAAACGTTCTTTCGCTGTTGAAATTTAGTCCAGTCATGCTGGCGAAGTCTTTCATATAAATTTTTGATGCGATAACACAGACCCTACAAATGGTTTTAAAAACGTAGAAATCAAAGCCGGTGAAGTCTTCAGTTTCTTCCGCTTGTTTATTTCGGCATTTTGTCTGCGTTTCAACAAGGATATAAAATTTCCGTCATCACAAAACTCAATATATATATACATATATATATATATATATACATATATATATATATGTATATATATATATATACACATATACACAGTGTTTATTCTAGCCACCTTGACATTGGAGGGGGTTGAAATGTTTGGGTGAACAAGATTTGTCTCTCCACGCTTTTTTTTTTTTTTTTTTGGGGGATTTCCATCCCCCAAGCCAACATATACATTTTTGGGGATTTTAAAACTTGGGGAGGGGGAATTCCTCCCCCCCAAAAACAGGCCTAGAATAAACACTATATATATATATGCAATCACATGCGGTAGATAAATAAGTGGTGGCGAATTATTATTATTATTATTATTATTAGAGGGTATTCCAAATGCATATTTCAATAGCACAACTGTATGAAAACATATGAACGGGAGGGGTCGATAATAGCAGAGACGGTGCTATTTGAGGTGCTAAATATTTCGACTTATATATTGTCTATATTCTCTGCTATTATTTTTTTGCAAATTTCTGCAGAATTGTCTCAACACAAAAAGCGTTCATATTAGGAATATTGTGCGATCGTTTTCAGGCGTCTTACGTGAAAATGAAATGTCAGTCTTTGCCAACTGCCGTTTATACGAAGCGCACAGAGGTAATCATGCACTGATGCCCTAGTCTTGCCAGTGGGACATCTTCTACTCCTACTCCGCCTCTATCTCCACCACCCCCTCCTCCTCCTTCTTCTCCTCCTCCTTCATGTCCCTGTCACCTTGGGACTTGTCGGGCAACGTCGGGTTCGACCTGTCCACCTACCAACCGCGTCGACCCAGCTATGTCCTAGCGACGACCGAAGAGACGACGACGACGGCGCGGCCGCCAAGAAGGGGCAGCTACCAACAGGCCACCGGTCCCCTGGTGCCCTCGACCGCCGAGGGAGCGGAGGACGACGGCGGCGGCGACCGCTACGGGCGACCGAAGAAGCGAAAGGGAAGCTACAGGGAAGCGACGGACGCCGAAGAAGAAGAAGAGGAGGAGGAGGAGGAAGTGGGGGAACGACCGAAGGAAACCGGAAACGACGACAGCAAGACTTTTCATTCTAAAGCGGCGATCTCTCCGGCGGCAGCACTTCGTCTCGCCATTCCAAACCACGTCGTCGTCGACGACGACGACGACGACGACGATAACGACGACCCTTTCCGTCGTCGTAAGAGGGAGATGGGGTTTCGCCGGAGTTTCGTCGATTGCCGGGCATCGGCGGCGTCGGCGGACGAGGGTCTCGAATTCCGATCGAGCGGCGCCGAGCCCAGCCCCCGTCGCCAGCCGTGGTGGCACCAGTCCCTCGAGATGGCACACCCGGGCGGCGGAGGCGGAGGCGGGCCGCCCGAGGGGCCCGAAGCCGCTGCCCCGGTCAAATACCAGGACGACGCCGAGGCGGCGACCGCGGCGGCGGCGGTGACGGCGGACGAGCTGGGAAACTCCAGGTGGCGCTACACGAAGAACCTCGTCGTTCTGTCGCTGAGTTTCATCCTCGTCTTCTCCGCCTTTCGGTCGATCCAGAACCTCCAGTCGAGCCTCAACACCGCCGGCCGGCTGGGCGTCGTCGCCATGTGTTGCGTTCACGGAACGACGTTCCTCTCGTGCCTGTTCACGCCCCCGGCGCTCACCGCCCGCGTCTCGCCCAAGTGGACGCTCGTCGCCGGACTGGCCTTCTACCTGGTCTGGATCGGCGCCAACCTCTTCCCGCACCGCTACACGCTCGTCCCCGCCTCGGTCGGCGTCGGGCTCGGTCAGAGTCTCGCCTGGGGAGCGCAGGTCGTCTACGTCGAACGCCTCGCCGCCGAGTACGCGCAGTCGACGCGGGCGATGACCCGGCAGGAGGTGTACCGGTCGAACGGGATCTTCCTCGCCTGCTTCCAGACGTCGCACGTCTGGGGCAATCTCGTGTCGTCGATGATGCTGACGGCGGCGGCGGCGGAGGTAGAGAGGCCCGACGGGTCTTCCGTCCTCGACGACGACGACGACGACGGCGAAAAGGAGGAGGAACACGGTGGTAACCTGACGGGCGCCTCCGCCTCCGCCTCCGATGACGACGCAGGGGGTTTTGGGGAGTGGGAGGCGGGAGTCTCTTGTGGAGTGTACGAGAAGTGCAGAGAACAGGCATCGTCGTCGTCGTCGTTTGCGAATCCGGGATCCGGTAAGAAACAGGTGAAGGTAGAAAAACGGTAGAAATCTACTCGAAACTAATATTCAATGGTTAAATTACTTTTTTTTCAGAGGTGTCGGATCTCCTTATTTTTCCTCCGGCCACAAAAATTCTTCACAACTTTTTTTTTATTAATTTTAAACGAACATTTAGAGTAGGCCTACAGTTCGCGTTTTCTTGTCTTTCCCGTGCATGCAAAGTGCTAAAAGATCACGACGAATAAAAGTATACGTTCCGGATCTCTTGTCAGACGTCCCGGATCGGAGATCCGTCAAGATCCGGCTCAAGTTAACCCCTGCCAATATTTCACGTAGATCGGTATTCCCCATGTTTTCATTTAGAGAGGGACTTGTCTACTAATTTCGGTTATTAAATCGGGCCGCAGCGTTGTAAAATTCTAAAAGCTAGTCTGTCTATAATACACTATATAGAAGATTCTGATCTGGGTTCTTATGATGAAAAATCGATTCCATTCATATAGGAAATCTAAATGCATGCTTGTGACATTATAAAGGTTAATGTTATATCATTCTTAATTTTCAGAAATCAAATTCAGTCAGTCATTATATCAAATAGTTAGGCCGCGGGCCAGTTTCTGACAGCTTGCGGGCCACAAGCTGTCCGCGAGTCGTGGTTTGGAAACCTCTGACGTAGTGCTCGCGTTCTACCCTTACCTGGTTTTCTCAAAATGACCCCTCTGCACCTTGGAATTGAAAAGAAAACCCTAAATGGCTGCATTCAGGATACGAAAACGCATAAAAAGACCAAATTTCGTGCCTTCTGATCCAGGGTAGGCCTATGTTAAAATACTTACAATGCAACAAGGCGGTACCGATTTTATTGGCCCACCCTGTAATGCATAATATACAGGGTGTCTCTGAAAGAAAAAAACCAGCAGGAAAACTATGATTTCTTAAAAATTCCTAAATATATTCCTATCAAATTTTCCACACGTGTACAACACAGAATATTATTTCCCCACCTTTCTGCTTATTTTCATCTGATTTGCATATAAGGTGGCCATATTGTGAGATATCAAAGTCAAACTTCGATTTATACTACTCATTCGCAGCAAGACAGGCCTAAATATCTAGCGTCACATAAATTTGGTTTAATGTCAATGTTGTTAGTAGTGGTAATAATAATAATAATAATAATAATAATAATAATAACAATAATAATAATACATTGTAGTTATTGTTCGTTATGCCTGTGTGTGTTTTCTTAACAGTGAAACCGGCGTCGAGGACCGTTCTTAAGATGATCGGATCTTATTTCGTTTTCGCCGTCACAGGATTTCTGCTGATTCTGATATTCCTCGAAAAACTCGGCACCAGCAGCGCCGAACCAAAGCCCCCCTGCCTTAAGGTGCGTCTACTTACCTTCACCTGTGACCTCAGGTGACTACACCCCCCCCCCCCACACACACACACACCGTCTACGGCTTTCAAGTACACAGCTTGACGCACTTTTTGTCATATCAATTGATAATAATGAGACCATACCTTCTAGCATTAGCGTATAGGCCTATACTTGGATGAAAAAGTGGGGACCCAACCCCTTTACCTTCCCCCCTACGTATGATAACCTCCCAAAGAGTGGGAGGTTTAGCTCGAGTCTATAGAGGCCTAATAGAAGTTTACGCCTATGCTTTTTAATATGTAATACATTGTACGTAGGCCCTATTGTAATTTGTACGTGTTTTGATAATTGGGTGTGGCTGCTTTGTCAGGCATCTATCATAGAGATCCTTCTTAGTAGGCAGCTATTACAGCTTAACTGTCTATTGCCGATAACATATAAACTGTAACACAGCGAACCTTGATACAGTAGAACTTCGTTATAACGGACTCGATTATGACGCTTGCTCAGCTATAACGCTATCGTATTGGACAGTGGCGGCTCCATTTGGGGGGGTCCCGCCCGGGAGGTGCCCCTATTGAATGCCTGCCCTCCTCAGTGTCCCCCCCGTTGGGACCCTATACTTGCTACTACATACCTGTCAACAAATGGTTGGTCCCATGCTTATAGAAGTTGCCACTCCAACGCCCCACCCCCCCACTCGCGAAATCCTGGAGCCGCCACTGGTATTGGATGGTATTAGATATAACGTACTGCGAATGTAGCAAACTAAATTTTGCAGACCCACTATGTATACGTTATAACGACCAGAAAGTGAATAGAAACCCTTATTCGTTTTGTTGGTCTAATTACAAACAGCCTATCGTTCAGAAGTCGTGAATAACTATTGTGTTGTTTTTTTTGGAGGGCGGGGGTGGGGGGGGGTGGGTAAGAAATTCCAAATCTTTTAGACTTGTTTTTCAGGCGATCGTAATAAATTTGCGACATCTAACGAAAAATCGTACGTATCGCCTGCTGATACCACTTCTCGTCTTCAACGGTTTCGAACAGGGCTTCGTCTATTCCGACTACACAAAGGCATGATTATTTATTTATTTCTTTATTTATTGACAATTTATATAGCGCAGTAGCGCAAAGTTAAGGCCTACACCAATTGTTGTGGGCCAGGCTGGGCCTTAGGAGCGCTTAACACAGTTCATATCCAATCACGCGGCGGCTCTAGGATTTGGCAAGTGGAGGGCCGTTGGGGTCAGTGGCGTAGCGTGACTTTTGGGGGCCCGGGGGCATCTTTGCCATGGGGGCCCCAGAGTTTCGAGCTGACGAGCAAAAAAACGTCATCACCTCCTTTTTCATCCTGACGAGCAAAAAAAGGGTCGTCAGCACATCATTTCTAGGGTTAGGGTTAAGAAGTTAGGTTTAACCCTAACCTAACCCTAGCTTAGACCCCTCTTCGGGGCCCCCCCGCCCGGGGCCCGGGGGGTTGTCAACAAAGTGCCCCCCCCCGCCCCGCCCTCACGTTACGCCACTGGTTGGGGTGGCAACTTCTAATCATGGGCGGAACCTTTTGTTGTTTAATGTATGTAGCATTAAGTATAGGGTCCCAACTGGCGGGCCACTGGGGGGCCAAGCACTCAATAGGGGGGCACGGACCACCCTGGCCCCCCGGTGGAGCCGCCACTGTATCCAATATACTAAATAAATGCGTCTTTCGATTTATCAAGTAATCGCATAATTGGCGTAACTAGGAGAAAGGGCACAAGAAGGGGGACATTGGCGTAGCCATGCGGGGGGGGGGGAGCACACCAAGCGGCTGACACAATCCCAAGGTAGTGCGGCGATTAGCCAGGTTATGGCTTCTCGTCTTCTTGCAGACTCTCATACCTCGCCAAGGACGGATCTCAGAGGTAAAGAGCCATTGTAGTGAATAGATTACTTTGCAATGTCATTCGCATCAGTAAGCCTTTGTTTGCCATTATTATTATTATTATTATTATTATTATTATAAGTATTAAGACCCGGTTATGTGGCCTTCGCGTGGTCAAAATTCCGGGGTTAAGCGGCCGTGTCAGGATTGTGGCCGTTCTAGCGGCCACCTAACTTTTAGCTACCAACTGAACCAAGAATACAGGAAATTAACTGCAATTGAAATATACCAACGTGCTTAGTGATCCTCGAAGTTGAATAGGGAACTGTGTTTTTTTGAAAAAAATGTCAATATTGTAAGAAATAAATAAGGAAAAATTGAGAAATTATTATTGAATTATACTAGAATTTATTAAAAGCGGGATTAAAGGGCCTTCCACAAAATGTCTTTTTCTTGACGAAAATGAAATTATGTCTTAAATTTTACTATTGATACTAAATTAATGCATGAACATGCGTCGAATTTGATAAAAATTTACTGCGGCACGCATCGATTTCCGACGAAATCGATATATGCATAAAAAAATAACCGCTTTCCGAAATGATAACATAAAGTATAACTCCTTAGCAGCTCCGCCCCCAAAGGCCGGAATATAAAGGTGGAGGCCTGTGCAGCCCGGCCGGCTTAGAGCACATTCTACCGTGCCCAATAAACTCCGCCCACCAGCTGAGATAAATATTCCTTCCATCAGTTAATAGTCACTATTAGTCAGTCAGTCAGTCAGTCACTGTAAATAGAAAGACAGAGAGAGACAAAAACGCGCACAGAGAGAGCCAGACAGAAAGACAGAAAAACAGAGAGGGTTGGAAAAGTAGACAGACTGAGACTGAGAGAGATACAGACAGAGAGCGAGAGAGAGAGAGAGAGAGAGAGAGAGAGAGAGACAGGCGAAGAGAAAAAGATACAGACAGAGAGAGAGACTCAGAGATGGAGAGAGACA
>CM030842.1:14525366-14535366 GCA_018105865.1 Metaphire vulgaris | reverse complement strand
TATTTCAGCCAGCTCAGCTCAGTCTGAGCGAGACTTTTAGTCTGTTGAACGTTTCTTCACTTACTGGTTACGATCAAATACGTTTTTAACAAATTTTAATGCATGGGTTTGGTTGAATTTGACTAGTGATGGGTTGGCTTGCGTTGTCATGTAGCCCAGTTTCCGTGGGTTGGGTTGGGTTTGAAAAGTGATGGGTTGGATTGCGTCAGATATTTTCAATTTTACGTGGGTTGGGTTTGGTTGATGTTTTTGGGTTGGGTTTTAAAAATGAACCCAAGTCCATGTCTGGTCTACCATGCAAGAAAGATAATTTGCGATTCCAACAACGTCATCCCGATATCGCACATTAATGGGCAGTAATCAGAACGAAAGTTCTTACTGAGCAGAAAGCATTCGCAGAAAGGCCAAAAAATTCGCCTTAACGAAATTTCTAGGCAATAGCGACTATCACAATTAGTTGTAACTGTTTTGGCGTAAATACCGAGATTAAAAATTAAAAATTGTCTGTCCATTAACTTCGCTAAAACCTTGTAGGCCTACATGATATATAGCGTTCATTGTGTTGCAAATCTGCCTCACGTTGCCTGTAACAAACTGCATCAGGAACATATAGGTAGGCAGTTAAGAAGGTAGTTTAGTGCAGTGGCGTAGGCAGGTCAAGTTCCAACGAGGTGCGGAAATATGAAAGTGCCGCCAGTGCGGCCCGTGTTAAAGTAAAAAAATTAGATTGCTAATGTCTCCAATAGTTCCGCCCCTCGGAGGAATGCATGCAACATTTCAACCTGTAACATGATGCCTATTGGTATCTAAACAGTAATTTGAAACGCATAATAATAATAATTATTCACTCTCTCTCTATCCGTCACTAAATCTGTATTTTTTGTCAGTTTTATTCTCTCTGTCTCTGTCTTTATCTGTTTTTCTCTTTCTCTGTGTGTCTCTCTCTTTCTGTCTCTCTCTCCCGCGCCGCGCCCTTGTGCTAGTTCATGGGTTACCCGCTTATCTGACAGTGTAGGTTGAATTCAATTGTATCCATCGCCTGTGCATACTGGCGTTCGATCCGATAACGGTCGCTTGTGTCGTGGGCAGATGATTCTTCGATCGCTTGTCGTATTATATCTGCCAGGGATTTTCCTACACCCCACCCCTGTTTTGGACAGACACCTTAGCCTAAACCCCTTCCCAGTTTAAAAGAATCAATGTCAATGGGTGGTCGCTTAAGATAAGCAAAGATCCAGCTGGCGATCAACCCTCAACACTTCAGTTTAGACCATGCATAGCGGTCAGCGGAGTATCGTTGATTGAACTTGATTCAACGTCAAAATAGGAAATTGCGAATCGACCTGCTAACATAGCCTAATCTACAGTTACATAATCGATAAGGAATTGATATTAAGATAAACACTCGGCCAATTCGCACTACAAGTCAAGTTCATGAAGTCACTCTCCCCTCACTGTGACAGGAAAATTCATTAATCGATACGAACAGATAACGCATTCACAGAAAATCAGCCAGATGCCTTGATAAGACCCCGAGAGCGGAAGATTTCCAAAAATCGCTCCAGCAATGGTTTAACGCAGACAGGCAGATTTAGTTATAGCCTATACTCAATCCGCCCGATGCGGGGAGGTAAAGGCACGATACGGAGAGATAAGGCTTCATCAGACATTCTGCCAGAGGAATTTTTAACGGTAGTGACAGGCGGTCCTCAATAGATTCTTTACTACTAGTAATCTAGTATGATACTATTGTATCTTTGGAACAAAAGTCTAACGAAAGTCTTGTATAATTATGTCAAACTGGGAGACAGCCGGTCTATTTGGAACGGGTGTGTATATATATAGTCCGACCAACGCGCGCACAGTCACAGACGGTCATCGTATTCGTTGCGCAAGCATTGCTGTCTAAGCCGAAATTTTGAAGAAAAGCTATCTACACGTGACGTTGACACATCTGAAGATTTTCTGAACAGACATGGAGCCAAATCATTTCTATCAGGTAAGAAAAACTGTTTCATCTGCACTTTACGATTATAAAATATCCAGATGTCAAGATCGTAATGTGACTGTGTACTTAACATTTCAAAACAAATATGCATTGAAAAACAGAAACTCAGATAGGCCATCAGAGTCATTATTGTCACTATATGTACTAGTCTATTAGTTGCGAAAGCCTTACAGATTCGTGGGATTGATTAATTATAAACGCTTCAATGACAATGCAGTTGCCGTAGGCCGCGAGTCGGTGAGCAGCAACACTGCATGGGCGCCCACGTAATTTTTGCCAGGAAGGGGAAAAAGGTTTATTGGAATAATAATTTTTTACCAAAATAAACCAAGGAATAATTAGTAATAATTTTCAAATCCTATAAAGATAAAAATTCCGACAAGCAAATGGAAAAGGGTTATCACATTTCAACTTAAAGAATCAAAACCAACCCAAATCAAATCAAATCACTGACATTTTAACACTGGGTGCCACCCAAGTGCTAACTTGTGTACCGGTCGGATTTAGTTAAGTCTTCCAAAATATGGTACCGGCGATTTTAAACATACCAGAGTGACCTTGGGTATAGGGAAGGGAACCGTCTACATAAACGTCTCATGAATGCTCCAGTAAAGGAGAGGTAAGGGGAAAAAGTCTTAATTATTATTATTTAATAAATATTAACGGCTACACTTAGGCCTACGTAATGTATACCTTTTTAGCTTAATTTTTAGATATTTATCTTTTAGCTCTGGATCACAGAATTCACCTCCGGCAAAAAAGAGGAAATTCACTCGCTGGAATCAAGAGCATACACGGACCGTTTGTCAATATTTTCATCGACACATATCGGAAAACGCTGGTCTACCTTGTAAGAAAGATATTCTGCGTTTCAAGGAGCGGCACGCAGATATCGTACATGACTGGACAGTCATACGAACCAAAGTTCTTAACGAGCAAAAAGCCTTTGCAAAAAGGAAACAAATTCGCCTTGACGAGTTCTCGATGCAATAGTTAATCTGACAGTTAGTGGTTATAGTTTCGGCACAATAATAATAAATAACAACAATGTTTACAGTGGTTCAGAAGGGTATCCCCTGTTTCAGTAGCGGATCTAGCGGGGTCAGGGGGCAGCTGACCCCCCTGACGTGATTTTTGAAGGAAAGTGGCCTGTTTTCAGAAATAATAATGTAATATTGTTTTGGTAAATAAACAGGGCAATGTGCAGCGACGCCAGTGAAAAAGCAAAAAAAAGGTCGTCACTACGTTCGTTTTTAGAGTTGCAACTTCGAAATTTTGTGCGGAGAGCAAAAAAAAGGTCGTCAGGAAATTTTGGCCTGAATTTCTCAAAATTTGACCCCCCTGGTCCAAAATCCTGGATCCGCCACTGCCCTGTTTTGGAACCACTATATTTAGCCCATCCAATCTAGTATACTATAGTACCAAGGTTTATTTTGAAATCATCCACACTAGATACCATTACTACCTTCTCATCCAACTCATTACATCTGTCCAACACTCTCGCACTAAGCAAATTCTTTTGTATCTCCCAATCCGCTTCTTAAACAGTTTCATGCTGCATTCTCAGGTACCATCATATTGTTTAGTTGTAAATAACCTTCTCTTGGTACATCCACTTTGTTTGTTAGTGTTTTGTAGTCTCAATTAGATCCCCTCTTGTTCTTTTTCCAAAGTTGTCAATCCACAGCGTTTTAGTCTTTCTTAGTAGTTTATTATCGTGATGAGTTGTTTGTAGATTACATGATCGGTAATTTGCTGTTGCTAACCAGTGTCAAGTCAAAGGTGATTTGTTTCGGTAAGGTAACAAGGTGGTTGTTTATGCATTGAAGGTCATTTGAATCAAATATATATGACCTTGGATTCTATGTGTAAAAGGGGTGAAAGATTTTGTAGAATTGTATTTGATAAAGGGAAGTTTTATGTTCTATTGTTATTTGGATTTATGGATTGCACTTTTGGATTAAAAAATTGCATGATGATTTTGTGGATCGTTCTAAGTAGTGTTTTGGGTTAGTGTGAATAATTATTTTTGTGTGTGTTGATCTGCAGTGACATTGATTGGCTGCTTATTGAAATTGGTTAATGTTTTGTGTTAGTGCGGAGATTAGTTTGTGCTGCTGTGTGTTAGTAGGCAATGACATTGTTTTGCTGTTTCTTTTGTTTATTGGTAAACAAAGAAATTGATTTGATTTAGAGTGAGGACAAGGAACATTAGTTATGGAATTATATTTTCATTGATTATAAAAGATCCTTATGTGCATTGTGCAATAGTTGTTTTGAGAGATGTCTCATGTTTCTGTTTGGGTTTGATCATTAAGGAATGGAGATGAGAAAATAGTAAATTTGTTGTGTGTTATGATTTTTTCAGATTTTATTGGGTGTGTTTTCTAGATTAGCGGCAAATATTAAATAATATTTGGAGAGAACCAGTATATTTGTTGTGTGTTATTGTTCAAGCATAAAAGCATTAGTACGTACAGTTGTTTATCCGAGATCTGATGAATACTATGGACAATACATTAATCATTAGATTTGATTTATTTCGTAGTATTATTTGTTTTGACAATGAATAAATATACTGTTTAGATATCTTTTCCAATGCCAGTAAGAGCTCATGTTTTGATGTCTTGAATAAAGTTGCTACGGTTGGGTGTATTTCTGTGTTTTACTGTCAGAATACTTATTGGTTTTGTTAAGTAAGGCAGATATTTAGATTGCTTTGATTTATTGTTTTTTTGTGTATAGGTTAACAGAAGCTGCTTAGTGCTTTTTTGATTTAATTGACAGGGGAAAATGAACCTTGTAAAGTGAAATGTCAATTGAGTATGAAAAGTCTTGTTTAAAGGACTTATTGTGCTCATGCCGTCACGTTTTATATGTCTTAATAAATGATTATAATTGGAAAGAGTTGTCTTTCGTAATGTAATCGATCACGGCGCTATAGCTAATTTAGGCCTAGATGGAGGCGGTTTGACGCGAACAGTTTCTTTTATGGAAAAATACCTTACCGATAAACAAGTCCCAGTATTTTGATGATAGGGCGGCTTTTGGGCTACTTTGTCGACCAATGGTTCAGTTCCTATGGTTGGGATTGTCATGATTAGTTCAATTACCTTTAATACTAAATTAATTAATTAATTAGATATACAGTATACTTACTTACTAATATATAGTATCTACAAATGTTTGTACTAACAACCTCTGGGCGACCAATTGTTGCGGGATTTGATACAATTTCTGGCAAAACTCGTTGTGGGTCTCCGTCTGGGCGCTTACATCTCCGAGCTGGTTCAGGAAAAATTATTTCACGGACTCTCTTGCAAACTCGGACCAGCTCGCCTTGCACATTATTCCATGATCAATGACAAGTTCTATGTATGTATTATATCCATTTTGTAAGCCCTTTCCGTCCATTTTATATTATATATATGCGTCCATTACATAGACACATATAAGTATATATGCATATAAAGCTATAGATAGAAGAGTGCAGTGGTAACAACTTTGAAACTTTGAAAACTTAGAGCAGAATATATATATATATATATATATATATATATATATATATATATACATACACATATGTTATCTCCATTTTTGAAGCCCTATCCATCCACTTTCAGAAGTTTGGCACGAACAGACAACGAAGGCAGTTATATATATATATATATATATATATATATATATATATATATATATATATGATAAGCATTTCTATACATTTCATATAGCATAAATACATGCTATATATATGCTGTCATATACATGCTGCCAGGTATATATCATACTAATATTATATAATTATGCTGCTTTAATATATATATATATATATATATATATATATATATATATATATGAGACTATACATGATAAGCATTTCTATACATTTCATATAGCATAAGTACATGCTATATATATGCTGCCATATACATGCTGCCAGGTATATATCATACTAATATTATATAATTATGCTGCTTTAATATATATATATATATATATATATATATATGTATATGAGACTAAGTATGCTGTTGTATCTATATATGTGCTGTCATAATATATCATGTATGCTGTTGATATATATATATATATATATATATATATATATATACATATATATATATATTTGTGTGTCATAAATATTATCGGCACACATATGCATAATATGTATAGAGATTATATACAGTATATATAGTTATTTTTAATGCACTTAATATATATATCCTTATAATATATGTATATATGGTGATATGATCAGCATATTATATGGATTAGCAGCATATCCGATTGCCGCGCAGATAGCACATTTATCATTATCTATTTTCATAAAGGCCTATGCTTTATTAAATATTGCATATTATATTTTTATACTTGCTGTCACATATATATCATATTATATATTAGTGGCATTTACAGTATACATAAATACGTATATGCGCATAATATAAATATATATTAAATGATTATCATATGTTTGAATATTTATAAGTAGACCGTTTCCGTGGGAAATGGTCTTTTCCCCCGGATATTTCAAATTCCCCGCCCCGGAAATTTTGGCAAACTACATACTTACAGCTCTCCCACAGACCCCTAGCTGACTTTACCCCGGCCTTGTCAGTTTCCCCGTAGTCCATGAGTCTAGATTACCCCTTACTTACTTACACTGACATATAGGCCTATATATAGGCCCTATATTTATAGTAATAACAGCTTATTTTATCCTCTTGTACGGTTTAGCTAGCTATGGTAGGCCTATATATAATTTTCTCTATTGATACCCCATTAGAGGGCCGGCCCTTTTACCGTGCAATCGTCGAAAACATTTCAGTATAGGAAAATGCACGGGAAAAGGGCCGGCCCTTTTTACGGGGTTTTATGGTTTAGTTTTTGGATAAGGTGGCCGTGCATTTTTGTTATACTATGTGTTTCTAATAATTTTTCAAAATCCTTCATCCATACTTAGACAGTACCTTTCTAAGTAATTTATCCAAATTTTGATGAAATATATATGATGCATCATTCGTGGATGATGATTTATTAAAACAGCCACTTTCCTAATTGATTTATTGTAAGGCCACCTAATCTGGGAAATAGCGTTATTATTATTATTATTATTATTATTATTATTATTATTATTATTATTATTATTATTATTATTATTATTATTATTATTATTATTATTATTATCATCATCATAATCATCATCATCATCATCATCATCATCATCATCATTATTATTATTATTATTATTATTATTTTATTTGTTGTTGTTGTTGTTGGTTCTGCTGTTTCTGAATTCAGTAATGAAGCACACATTTCATTGCTGTGACCTAAAGAAAGCAAGAAAGAAAGAAAGAAAGAAAGCACGCGAATAAGTGGACAAATCCAGAAACGTACAGACACAAATAGGGGCCAGACAGGAAGGAACAGAACAATGACAGAATCACAGACAGGCAGAGAGGTAAGGAGGTAGGCAGACAGACAGCCAAGCAACCAGGCAGACAGGAAAGGCGCAGGTCCAGGAAATTGTAGCCAACATCAAAGATGACAGAATATATATATAAATATATGTATGCAATTATATATATATATATATATATATATATATATATATATAGAGAGAGAGAGAGAGAGAGAGAGAGAGAGAGAGATACATACATACAGACAGACAGACAGAGACAGAGACAGAGAGAGATGCCATTTGACGTATACATTGTCTATTCTTCGTCCGGTAATTATGTGTGGAATAAGGAATAGAGAGGAAAATCAATAGAGAGCGCCTCTCATGCAGCAGCAGCAGCAGCAGCAGCAGCAGCAGCAGCGACGGCTCCGCCTCAGCTGCTACGGGTCTTCTACGCCCGGCAGAATCCTTTCGGCTGCTGCGGCGCCGTTACCCTCCGCCCGGCGTCCCCTTGGACGGTCGGTCGGTCGGTCTGCGACGGACGCAGCGGGTTCCGACGTTTCCCCGTCACCGCCTCTTTCGTTTAAGCCTCCTTCGACCGGCCGAACCAGATTCCAAATACACCCCCTCCCTAAAGCAAGCAGAACGACAGAACAAAGGACGAGATTTGTCTATATATATAGGCCTATATATATAGGCCTATAAATGCCCTATATTATAACAGGTTCATATTATATTATATATATATATATATATATATATATATATATATATATGACTAGCTAGTAAAACTATATTATTATATGCAGTAGAACTTCGATATAACGAATTCGGTTATAACGCACACTCGGTTATAACATGCTGAAAAGTATACGGTCCCGTGTGATGCGCTACCGTATTGGATGGTATTGGGTATAACGTATTTCGCGTATAACGCACTAAAATTAATATTTTAAAGACCTGCTAAGTACGTTTTAACGAAGTTCTTCTATATATATATACATATATATATATATCATATTAAAATCGTTATTCTGTATGTCTGTTACCTTCAAGCGTTCTGATTGGTTGACTATTGGTAGACGGTTTAGTCCTTACGTCGCGATGCGTTGGTGGGCGATGTTCGAAGACGACGTTGCTATTGGTAACAATTGTTCGTAGCTTGAGGATAACGTACATTTTAACGTACACACAAAATACGTGTACAGCGTCACAAATGGTCACAGTTGCGTGATTTTAACGTACATAGGCCTAATTATTACGTGGCGCAGAGCTTGGCTAGGTGGCGTATGTACATCATTGAAACGTTGTTCAGCATGAATTCAATGATTGGGTATTAGGTATAGGTATTGGATTAGTATTATCCTGCACCGCGAGCGAAGCGAGCATCTTTCTAGTATATATATATAGTATATATATTTCTAGTATATATATTTCTAGTATATATATATATATATATATATATATATATATAGTAAAATTATATATATATAAGCTTATATATAGCTATACTTAGTAAAACCATAGCATGAACGCACTAAATAGCAGTATATTGTTGTTGTTGTTGTTTCGGTCGGTCGTCATCGTCGTCGTCGTCGTTATCATCGTCGTCGTCGTCGCAGTCGTACATCAGCTGTACGATCGGCGTGCACTACGTGGGGTACAACATGATCGCCCTGGGCATGACCAACTCGGTCTCCTCCGTCCTCGTCGGGTTCGCGTCGAAGCACGTCGCCCGGGAAGCGATCGTCGGCGTCGGCGGCGTCCTCCACGTCGGCCTCGTCGTCTTCCTGCTCGTCTGGATCCCCGACAGGAACCTCGTCGCCGTCTTCTTCGTCATATCAGCCCTGTGGGGCGTCTGCGATGCCATCTGGCAGACGCAGTGCAACGGTATAGGGGATGTATTCTGCGGCTGATGCTGATGCTGATACTGCACAGGGACGTCATTTGGGGGGGGCGGGTGCAGGGGGGCCGTGCACAGGGACGTAATTTTTTTTTTTGGGGGGGGGTGCAGGGGTGGCCGTTGCCCCACCATGATTTTTAGGGAAAATATTTTCGCGAATTTTTGTGTTTCTAAAATCATTGTGTTCTCAATTGTTTTTTAATGATTTTATTACAATCACTGGCATGTATTATACAGTAGCATCGTATGTATATCTTGTACTATGGACAAAAACAGATTTGCATACTGCATAGGTATTAAAAAAATACTGCCTGCCTTGCAGTCGAGAGTCTTGCGACTCTTTCCCACAGATTAATCTAGGCCGTTTCCGGGGGAAATTGCCATTTCCCCAGGAAATTTCAAATTCCCCCCGGAAATTTTGGAATACTACACGGACTAACAGTGGCCCCTAGCAGAATTCCCCCGGCTTTGTCAGTTTTCCCCCCGGCTTTTTCAGTTTCCCCCACGGAGTCCAGGAGTCTAGATTGAACACTGCTCTTTCCCCCCTCCCGGAAAACAATGATGCCCTGATGCTACACAAGGCTCTGTGTTCTCGCCGTCTCTGTCTCTGTCTATCAGACTTGGAACCGCGTCACTGGGTCACCTTTTTTCTGGTCACTGGGTCACCGGGTCTCAAAATGTGACCCGG
>CM030842.1:14510366-14520366 GCA_018105865.1 Metaphire vulgaris | reverse complement strand
CCGTGACACTTAATACCGCGACATTTAGTCCCGGACAGATAAACACGCCGACAGATAATCCTGCGACACTTAATACCGCGACACTTGATCGCTTTAATACCCATACGTAACTCATTTATATCTTAATCGGTATCTGAATAACAGTCATATTTGACAAGTAGGCCTAACAGACAGTTGACTTTGACGGCCAGTAGAGGCAGAATATACCGGTAAGCTCATTTATATTGCATTGTTAATGATTTCCATTGTTACTTTCACGTTGACTGCCAATTAGCATTTTAAATAACAATACATGTTTTTTTCAACGTTGTCACATTTGGCGAGGGATTAAGTGTCGCGGGATTAAGTGTCGCGGGATTATAATATGTCCTGGACCAAATGTCGCGGTATTAAGTGTCGCGGAATTAATTGTCATCACACCGAGAAAAACTAATAATTAATCAACCAAGACCTGGACATCTATTATTACCAACAGAGAAACACACTAATAATGCCAACAGTTGACATTTTGCAAAACGATATCAAATTTCGACACGATAGTCTTGGATAGCGTCATGCATAAACTCACAGTTCACACACACGCGCGCGCACCACACGCACTGTTCATAAAAGAACTAAGATATGACAATCCAGTGTGTTTAAAGTTAGAACAGTTAACTAAGGAAAAGGGAGCCATCTGCTGCTACAACGTGTTTGGAGCCGGTTAATAAAGGATAAAGAACGAAAACTGAAGAACCCGACAACACAGGAAGCCAAGACGTAGGCTTCTGTTAGGCAATCTAGGCTCGAACCCCCTACTTTCTGAAAGTCTACCATAGGTAGGGGAGAAGGTAAACGGGGGTTGGAGCCTCGTTTTTTTCATCCAAGTTTACGCCAATGCAGGCGGCGCCTGCCTTTTGAGATGCAAGCTTTTTACAAATGAGCGGACATTTTCAGATGTTACGACGGATGGCGTGTACATCGGTGTGATAAAACGTGTTTTTGCAATTTTCATAATTATTAATTAATTATCATTGGTAGGCTTACTGGATCTTCCTGAATACTAACCTACGCAGCGGCGTGGCGTGGGTTAAAAGCGCCCGGAAGAAAAAAAGAGGGATTTGCGCCAACAAGTTTTGCTTTTCTCTCCAAAAAGTGTCGACGAACAGAAAGGGTCCTCACCTCTATCTGTCGATTGTATTTCCGATAAATAGCTTCGGAAATCAACCGATTTTTTACGCCTACCAATGTTTGTGGTTCAGGTTTTCTATTACTTCCATTTTTATTTTCTCACTTGAAATTTGCGCCCCCCCCCAAAAAAAAGAAATGCGTCCGAGGCGGCCGCCCCCTTGCCCACAACGGTTCGCCACTGAACGAACGCAACGGCGCAACAGAGTCCCGTGAAATTTTGCGCTATTTAAACTGCCGTTTGAACAGCCAAACCAAAGGCACTGCGGCTAACGGTATATGGGAGACACGCAAGGGTGAAACAAAAATCGCTCGAATACAAGTGCGCTATATGAATCAAAGACTACAGAACGACGACGACGACGACGACGACGACCAAGTGGAACTTCATTATACTGTATAGTATGCACAGCAGTACATCCAGACAGACGCACAGAGACACAATGTTAAAGAAAAGTTCAGTAGAAACTTAATTGCGTGGTTATCATTTAGTAACGGAGAGAAAGAGAGAGAGAATGAAAGAGAGTATTAGTCGTAGTCGTAGTAATGGTAGTAATAAATAGTAGTAGTAGTAGTAGTAGTAGTAGTAGTAGTAGTAGTAGTAGTAGTAGTAGTAGTAGTAGTAGTAGTAGTAGTAGTAGTAATTGTAGTAATAATAATAATAATAATAATAATAGTAGTAGTAGTAGTAGTAGTAGTAGTAGTAGTAGTAGTAGTAGTAGTAGTAGTAGTAGTAGTAGCAGCAGCAGCAGCAGCAGCAGTAGTAGTATCAGTAGCCGTAGTATATATTGGTAGTGATAAGTGAAATGTGATAAACTGAAGTTTAATTAACAAAGAGTAATCAATAATTGTAGACATCGATCCTTCAGTCCAATCGTATTAGTCACGTGCACGACGACTACGACGACGACGACGACTGATTGTGATTAAGACCAACTGTTTTGAAACGATTCAGAAATTACCACAGCCATTTTGCACTGATAAAGTCTCTGCTGTGAAAAGATGACGTTCAGCAAACAGACCGATACTTCTTTATTAACTTCTTCCAAGATTTTCAAAGTTGTCCAACAGATGATGCTGATCCAAGCAGTTCTGCTGACCTCGTCTCAGTCGACGCCAAATGATAATGGTAGTTGTAGTGACGATAAACAATGATTACAGCGACGACAATGATGATTAGAGATTGCAAATCAAGTTGCATCTGAGATATACACAGGAAAGTCGAACGCACTGCAAGTGAGTTTCGTTCTTCAACACACACACACAGCGTAGATATCGAGAATGATTAACAGAGAAGATAATACCAAAAGACACTTTCTTGCATAGTAAAAAGAAGAGGTCAAAGATTATCTTTTTCAGTCGACGATTGGCCACCAAGTGGCAGTTTACAAAGACATTTACTCCGAATACTGCAAATAACAACAACAAAAACAAAAACAACAAAAACAAAAACAAAAGCAATAATAATAATAATAATAATAATAATAATAATAATAATAATAATAATAATAATAATAATAATAATAATAATAATAATAATAATAATAATAGGTCTTCACTTCTTAAAGGAAATCGAAAGGATCCTAACACGACATTCTGGAGATGAAAGAGAGATATCCTTTCTCCTGCAACGAATGTCCGTGACACTCCAGAGATTTAACGCTGTCGCCTTCCGTGGAACTTTCACTTAATAATAATATTCGATTTTGAGAACTTAATAATAATAATAATAATAATAATAATAATAATAATAATAATAGTAAGCAAAATTTGGCGAATTTCTATAGTGCCTTTGAAAGTAGTAGTTACAGCATGTTGATGACCGGGGGTGCATCCCCCACCGGAGTTTTTTTGCTTGTCAGCTAAAAAATCTACTGAAAGATACTGAAAGATACTGAAAGATACTGAAAGATACTGAAAGATACTGAAAGATACTGAAAGATACTGAAAGATACTGAAAGATACTGAAAGATACTGAAAGATACTGAAAGATACTGAAAGATACTGCGGATGACGTTATTTTAGGCTTGTCAGCCTTTTCTGGCAAGGTTTATTAACATTTAGTGGGCAAAACAGTAAGAATTATCTTTATTTTTCTCATTTTGTTTTTTAAACCTTTGCATCGCCCACCAACTTCCTACAAATCCCCCCTCCGGGAAACGGCCTAGATTAAACAACCATGCACTTGGACACTCACCTTCCGGTGACAGGCCGTGCGGGGTGCAGGGTCTCGTGCTCGTCACTCTCTCTATCGGTTGGCGTAGATGACGCTGACGACGACGATGATCGTCATGCACGTGATGGCGGTGACGGCGAGGATCAGGAGACGATAGGGGAACCGTCTGGAAACGACGCTCTTGAGGAAGATGGGCCCCGGGTGCTCCGAGTGCTCGGCCCCGGCGAGGCTGTTGCGAGTCCGCGACGACAACGACGACGCCACCGACGCCCTCTTGATCGACCGCATGCTGCCGTTCCATCGGTTGGCGCGACCCGTTATGTAAAGTCTGTCCCGACATCAATTTTTCAAACGCACACAACACGAGCAAGTATTAGCAAATAATGGTAGATAAAGTAAAATCTAGTGAATTTATATGGCGCCTTCGAAAGTAGGTGATGACCACCATGGGCGTAACCAGGATCGAATCTTTGTTGTTTTTAGGGGAGTAGTATCAGTGGCGTAGCGTGAATTTTTGTTGTTTCTTTGAGGGGTGGGGTAGTAGAAATTTGGGAGGGAGCAAAAAAACGTTCTCACCTCCTTTTTTTTGACGAGCAAAAAAGGTCGTCAGCAGGGTTATTTCCAGGTTAGGGTTTTCACCCTAGGGTGATCGGGGCCCCGCCCCCAGGGCCCGGGGCTGATGCCCTCCCCCTTCTCTTATGGCGAGCGATGGGTAGTATAAGCATTTTTCTTTTTAATAATTAGGGGTGTTATTCTCAGGATTATTGGGGTGATATACTTTGGGGATCCCTCCCTCCCCTTATGGCGAGCGATAGCATCTTAAGTATTAGGGTGTTGTGGTGTAAAAATATTTCTGTAATTGTTGATTTGAAGTGACTTAGGACAGTGCTTGTTGAGCTGTGGGTATAGCCACACAAAAATGGGTTGCATGGCTCAGTCTAATGGGTCGCGGAGTAGCGCGAAATTAGATTCAGAAGTGTCATTTTCTAACCAATACCACAATGCCCCAAGCTTTGAAAGTTGCAAGTAAGTTTACTGTAGGTTTTAAGAAATTTTTATGCCTGCAATCCTCCATACACGGTTTAGGCCTATATTAAAATGATTAGTGTTTTATCCAATTTCAGTTGACAATAAGTTTGCATGGTCGCGGCATGTTACTAAGTCGCTGAAGTGAGCCGCACAGTTCAAAAAAGTTTGGGAAACCCTGGCCCATGGTCAGTGGCGGCTCCAGGATTTGGCAAATGGGGGACCGTTGGGATGGCAACTTCTAATCATGGGGGGACAACCATTTGTTGTTTAATGTATGTAGCATTAAGTATAGGGTCCCAACATGGGGGCCACTGAGGGGCCAGGCACTCAATAGGGGGCACGGGCCCCGGGGCCCCTCAGTGGAGCCGCCACTGCCTATGGTGCTTTATAAAAATTATTCTTATTTCGCAATAACGCAAACAAAGCGTATTCCGACCATTTTGCTCTGAAACGCCTTTAACAATAGGGAACCTCTCCAGTTGGATGGTGTGTCACCAGATCGGTTAAGCGATTTTGCCATACTCATAGGATTTCTAACACGCGTAACAAAGGTGTCTTCCTGGCAAGATTTTAAAAAGGATAATTTTTAAGAAATTTCAATATCTATTTCTCTCATTTTGTCTTATTTTTGCAAAATATGATTATGTCCAATATATTTGCCATATTTTCATTCGAATTGAATCAGAGCATCTGTTTTGTTTTGCCATTTATTCAAAACTCAGAAGATTCTCTTTTCAACTAACGTTCGCCAGATGGCCTAATGCATCTTTGATATTACCAGCTATGATTAGGGACGCGACGCGTTTACAACACCGCTGAAGTGGTCCGTGGTTCTAAAGTGTTTGGGAAACCCAGGCTTAGGATGCATTACTGAATGTGTGAAAGCCACTAGGGGCGCTAACGGGGCTCGAACCTCGCTCCGTCAGCCTTCCGCTTCAGCGCGTAACCCACTCTGCCATCTTCCGCCCTAAATTAGGAACCTCGTTACGTGAAAACATAAATCTAAGGTTATTACAGTTGTCTTCACACAGGCTAACCTATCAGAGTAAACCACGTTAAATCGCGTCATTATAACTTATAAGACTCGACTGACCAGTGGCGTAGCCAGGATTTCCGGAAGGGGGGTTTGAAAAAAATTCGTCAATAACCGCCAAGGGTGGTTTCACTCCAAAAATCGCCAAAAATCGCCAAAAATCGCCTCAAAAAATAAAAATTGCATGGAAATACATCAAAAAATTTTTTTCTGCCGTCCAAGGGGGGTTAACCTCCAACCCCCCCCCGTGGCTACGCCACTGCGACTGACGACTCACCTAATCGTAAGCAGAAACTGTATTTCTTCGTATTGCCCGGTGACGCCGTCTGGCGACAGAAGCTGCATCGGATTGGATACAATTTCCGCACAGACGACATCGACTCCTACAGCAGGAGCAGTCAAGTTCCAAAGAGTAAGCAAAGCAATTGGGCCTATTCGGTAGAGCGTTAACACTGCGATAGATGAACTGCCAACCCGGGTTCGATTCCCAGTATCCACATGCTCACCGGCGCAGAGTGGATGGACATTAGCACGGCATGCGCAGTGCATTAAAGTCCAGGCGCTATATAAATCGACGATTTCCAAGGCCGGGCGTTAAGCACAACAGGCATGGGCGCCCACAGAGATTTTTCCAGGGGGGGGGGGGGCAAAACACATTTTAGCACAATGGTCACGGTTAAAATTTATTTTAGCAGGGTTTTTTGAAATTTCAATGTGAAATACTGGTATTTGCATTTTCCAGGGGGCGGGGGCAAGTGTTCCCTCTTGCCCTAATGTGCAAGCGCCATTGACAACAGGCGAGGGGCCCGCCGTACCTGAGTTACGTAGGTAGGCAATGACTTTGGAAAATATCTCGTTCATCTTTTCCAGTCTTTCCCTCGGACTTGATTCCTTGAGCCGGACCAGTTCCGGAGTGAACGTTTCGTAGTCGAAGGGATGAACGGAGGAAGGAGGAGGAGGAGGAAGAGTAGGATAAGGCAGCGCCTCTTTCGTCTGACCCTGATCGGCCGGTTCGAATCTTAGACAGACCATTCGAAGGATCCGGAAGAAGTCGACGGCAGCGGCGCTGTTGATTCCAGGCGTCTGGAAGAAGCAGGCGTTTCCTGTCTTCTCGTGGTTCTCTGTACGAAAGAAGAAAACAAAACTGGAAAATCGGAGCTGTACAGACGTCAGCATGTAAGAGGGGGAGGGGAGAGTCAATGAAACCGGTAACACCCTCTCTCTCTCTCTCTCTCTCTCTCTCTCTCTCTCTCTGAAAAAGGTAACACCCTCTCTCTCTCTTTCTCTCTCTCTCTCTCTGCTCCAATGCACGAAATTTTATATATATATAATATATATATATATATGTATATATATCAGTGGCGGCTCCACCGAGGGGGGCAGGGGGCCCGTGCCCTCCCCTATTGAAAGCCTGCCCCCCAGTGGCCCCCCAGTTGGGACCCTATACTTAATGCTACATACATTAAACAACAAATGGTTGGCCCCCATGATTTGAAGTTGCCACCCCAACGCCCCCCCCACTTGTCAAATCCTAGAGCCGCCACTGATATATATATATATATATATTCTTTTATAGTCCTGACTTCGCTAAATAAAACAATATTCTTCTATGAGTCCCGTCGTGAGCCGTATCGAGACCGGAGAACGCACTTTGAAATTACAGTTTTTTTCCATTGTGGCATTTGACAAACAGACGACTGCGTCATGTTCCCGGACTATGATACTAGCGCCAAAGGATTGAGGACCTGTTGGAATTTATCACACACGTCCGACCTTTTGGCGTCGTCAATGAGCAATGCGTTTCTAATGGGGGGGGAGGGTGTGGTGCTGTAGTCGAGGGCAGGTCCTCTCAGAGGTCAGAGATCAGAGGAAGCTCGGGTCATTTGAAAAATTTCTTTCCATCAGGCCTCCCCACCCCCCGACCCTAAATATGAATAATTAACTAGGCCTAGAGCTTGAAGAGAATTACGAAAAAATAATGTACAGTAGAACTTCGTTATCACGTACTTAGTGGGTCTGTAAAATTTAGTACGTTATGTCCGAGACACGCTATATATCCAATACCATCCAATACGGTAGCGCATCACACGGTACCGTACACTTTGCAATGTGTTATACTCAAGTATGCATTATAACCGAACCGAGTCTGCTATGGAGCTTACCGTATACGCTATAACCGATTGCATTATATAACAAAGTTCTTCTGTAAATGGATCTATTATTTTGAGGGCCTTTTTAAGCAGTGACCCGACAGCGCCCTCTTTCGATATGGCCTGGTCAGTGGCTTATGGCGGCATTGACCGCTCCAAGCTTTGGAAAGTGGGGGGGGGGCGGTCGTTGGGGGGTTGGGGGATGACAACTTCTAAGCATAGAGGCAAACTACTTGTTTCCAGGCATGTAGTAGTAAGTATGTGGGGTCTCAACAGGGGCCACCTGGGGGAGCAGATATTCAATAAGGGGGAATGGCCGTCCGCCCCCGCCCCCCCCATGTGGAGCCGTCAGCGTATGACGATGATGCAGTGAGAGCAGGTTTACCGTTGTCTTTTGGAACGAGTATCGACTGAAGGTTGACGATCGACGCGTCCGTTCTGTCCCTCAGCCAGACGTTTCCTCTGTCGACCAGGTCTTCGAAGCCTTCGTATCCGTCTTCGGTTTCGACCGGAACGATATCTTTGATCTCTGAGTATAGGAGTATCGAGAACAATCTCTATGGTCACTGATCTATGCCCACCAGCAGGTAATCTGCTTCTGCCATTGGCGTCTATTAATAGACAACAATGGTTTCTATGGTTTCTGCCCACCAGTGGGCGGAGCAACCGGACCTTGTTGGTAAACACTGGATACCCTAATTGAAGCAATTGAAACGTTAAAATCATGAATGCCCATTTTCACGCAAAATTTCGTCATCACTTTTCATTTAAAATAATTTTTTTAAACAATTATTTATGTCAATGTACATATTTAGTTAAGTGTCAATTGTTAGTTTAAGTTTTTCTTCTTCTTTGCTTCATATTGTTATATGTTTATTTTGGATGCTGAGAGAAAAATAAAATTGGTGTGATTGATAGATTGTTAGTCAGTTAGTTAGTTAGACAGACAATTTATACAGCGCAGTAATCAAAGCGAAAAAAACTAAACGCAAGAGCGCTTTACATTACATTACATACTTACAATCAATCACAATCACATTGATTGTGATTGATTGATTGATTGATTGTCATACGTCATTTTATTTGTTGTAAACTTTGAATTGGAAATACCTATTTGCCTTAATAGTCATCGGGGGGGGGGTCCAAAACTAAACGGAATCTGGCTCGTAGGTCGGCACTGGTACAAACCAGGGTTTAGGAATAAGGGCTTCGCGTCAGGATTACTACAGATCAACATATTCAGATCCGAAAACGACGACGACGATGATGATGACGATGACGATGATGACGACGATGATGATGATGGATGATGCTGATAATGATAATGATAATAAAGATTATGATGACGACGCTGGTGATGATGACGTTGATAAAGATGATGACGGTAATGACGTTGATAAAGATGATGACGGTGATGACGTTGATAAAAATGATGATGGCGATGATGATGACGGTGATGACGTTGTTAAAAATGATGATGATGATGATGATGACGTTGATGAAGATGATGATGATGTGATGGAGCATCAGAAATTTTGTGGACTAACGAAATGCAACTTACCGATTCTGGCGCTTCCATCCTTGGAATGCCCCTTTCCAGAAGTTCCCTCCTGAACGTGGAACACCCGCAGGTAGAAGGCGCACGGCTCGTCCTCGTCCATCGTTTCCTTCCATCTCGTCCACCGGCTGCTTTCCAGGCTTCCGTTTACCACTGGAACGCTGACCGTCTCCACCGTTCTGATTTCGCCTGGATTGTTGGAAAACAGTTGCGAGGATAAAAATCAACGACTTTTTATTGCGTTAAGTCTATCTTCTAATTTGCACGGGGAGGGGAAGATTTCTGGTCACTGCGTACTGACTTTCCTCCCTCTATACACCCCTCCCATCCCCGCACTGGTCCCCAGGGTTATTTCTAGGATAATTAATTTGGGGAGGGTGTCCGTAAATTCTTGGAGTCCCTGCCAAAAAGGTCAACTCATACCTGAGATTGGTTTTTTTTTTTTTTTGGGGGGTCGGTCTCAAATTGGGGGTGTTAGGGGTGTACAAATATCCCTGCTGGTCTCTCCTCTCCTGGGCTGCTTTATCCATTAGACACTGTGCCTAGGGCCTACGAAGTTTCCAGTGACCTACGAAAGCCAGAAAATAAAGTATTGAAAATACAGACTTAATAAGACTGCCTAAATAGTAATAATAATAATAATAATAATAATAATAATAATAATAATAATAATAATAATAATAATAATAATAATAATAATAGTAGTAATAGTAATAATAATAATAATAATAATAATAATAATAATAATATTAATAATAATATTGCAGATACAATATTTAAATAACGTTTGCAACCAATGACGTGCAGAGGTTTGATGGAAGCCAAGGGCCAAGTTGAATTGACGAATATCTTTATAGACGGCTTCCATGGCCCGTAAATATTGAACC
>CM030842.1:14470366-14502866 GCA_018105865.1 Metaphire vulgaris | reverse complement strand
GCGTAGTTCCTTGAGTTCCTTGTACCATAGGCTGAGTCAGTGGCATACGATCCCGCGCTCGCTCGCTCGTCTAATCGTCCGAAGTACCGTCGCGCGCCCTCTTGAGGGGACTTGAGCGTCCTCCTGTCGTCGTTCGGTTGTGTCCCCGGGGCGGGGTTACTGGCGCCGGCGACGATGATAAGGCCCTGTCCGGGAATTCCTTCGGGGACGATTCGACGCCTATCTATAACCGACCATTTAGCACCGGCAAACTGCGTCGCCCCATCTCGTGTTATCCTGTGTTGCCGCCGCTGGCGAAAATACGAACGCGACGGTACATTATTAATGTATTATAGAACAGATGACGTCGGTGTATATTGCATGTAATTTCCGGATGATCGGACCCACGGGCGCCCACACATTGGGACAAGAGGGGGGCACTTGTCTCCCCCCTTATCTCTAGAAAATGCAAATCTATTTTTGTAACTAATCAACTTTTGTAACTACATTTTTTGTCGCTTGGCCAATATTTTCACGCTAAAACGCTACTTAATCGAAGTAAAACAGTGTTTGCATGATTTTGTTCGGATTTCACCTGTCACAATCTTTTAAAATTGTCAAATCTTTCATATGAAAACCTGGGCGCCCACAGAAATTTGTCCAGGAGGGGTAAAACATAATGGTCATGGCTAAGCCACATAAATTTTTCCAATAGGGGCAAAACACATCTTAGCACAATGGTTACGCTTAATACGTTAGCAAGGTTTTCAAATTTCAATGGGAAACATTGGCATTTTTATTTTCCAGGAGAGGAAAGTGCCCCCTCTTGCCCAAATATGCGGGCGCCCATGTATAAAAAACCATACTAAAACATTAGCTGTGGTCGCGGTGCTTTGCACCGGGTCCCTGGAATAAGTTCTGTGGGGGGGGGCCCATGGTTAGGCGTATGTGTAAGGACAGTGGCGTAGCCAAGAGAGGGGGAGTTAAATTCGCCCCTTGGCTGCCGACGAACATTTTTTATATGTTTCCATCAATTTTTAATTTTCGGACGCGGTTTTGGGGTCAAACTCCCCCCTGGCTGGCTGTCGACCCAAAAAGTGCTATAGAATGTAAAGGTGCAAGGTGACGACCTATTCTTGCTTGTCAGCATTGAGCAAGAAGGAGAGATGAGGATGACCTTTTTTTGCTTGTCAAGATTATATATATATATATATATATATATATATATATATATATGCGCGTGTGTGCGCGTGTGTGTGTGTGTGGCGCTAACCGTTAACCGGTGTGAACTTATATACTTTGAACTTAATGTTTAACACAGAGAGTAACATATTCTTTTGTATACTGTATATACGAAAATATGCTACGAGCCTACTGCATGTATATGTCCATGTATAAATATGCTGTGTGTGTATGGTGTGTATGGTGTGCACAGTGGCTCCACCGGGGGCCAGGGGCCCGTGCCCCCTATTGAGAGCCTGGCCCCCAGTGGCCCCAGTTGGGACCCTATACTTAATGCTACATACATTAAACAACAAATGGTTGGCCCCCATGATTAGAAGTTGCCCCCCCAACGGCCCCCCCACTTGCCAAATCCTAGAGCCGCCACTGGGTGTGCATGGTGTGTATGTATATGTATAATATAGTAATATCCGGGCGGCGCCAAGGTTTCTGTACACTGTATTTTGTGAAGCAACAGTAATTGCTAGTCGTCGTTTTACGGGATCTGCATTTTGTCTCCCTTAGAAGCTCAAACGAACTCTTTCCGGGGTGGGGGAGAGACCGGGTATTTCCGCAACGCCCCCTCCCTACCCGGGTTCCGATCGACCCCGTATTATTTTCGTACGCGCGCCACATAAATACCGCCTCGTTCTCGGCGGGATTCTAACGTCCGGACCCAATACAAGGATCTGTGTTTATCTCTCAACATCGCCAATGAATGATCCGGATGATAGATTACCGAGAGACGGAGACAGAGAGACAGACAGACAGACAGACAGACAGACAGACAGACAGACAGAGGCGAATGTATGATGTACGTCTCTAGGGTTTATGAGAACCCTTAACGGAAATAACCGGTTTCAAAAATCCTAGGAGGTGCTGATGTGATGCTACTGTATATTATATTGTATCGTTATATATGATGAATTCATTTATCTCAAACGCAATTAAGAACTATTTTGCTTTGATGTCCGACGTGACGGTAGTAATTTGGTTGTCGTGTGGGCAATGTTCAAACATTAGAGACATTATAGTTTTTTTTCTAACGTCAGTGCACTTGAATCCGTTGGAATCGCGATGTTCATGAGTGAATGCATGAACGACTAAGAGAGAGAGAGAGAGAGAGAGAGAGAGAGAGAGAGAGATCATGTGACTGGTTCGTGTCAATATTTCTCGTTGAAATCATTTCTTTGTGTTTATTTATTTTTTTAAATGAGACAATTTGGATCGCTGCATGGATGGCTCGAGATGGATAATAACGATACATGCGGATGGAACGATACGGTCTTTTACGGATGAATTTGGAGTACCATCGATTGATACCCCTGAGTACCAGTGGCGGCTCCACCGGGGGGGACAGGGGGCCCGTGCCCCTATTGAGTACCTGGCTCCCCCAGTGGCCCCCTGTTGGGACCCTGTACTTAATGCTACATACATTAAACAACAGATGGTTAGCCCCCATGATTAGAAGTTGCCACCCCAACGGCCCCCCCCACTTGCCAAATCCTAGAGCCGCCACCGCTGAGTACATGTACTAGAACATTATTATTATTGTCATTATTGTTATTATCATTACTACTACTACTACTACTACTACTACTACTACTACTACTACTACTACTACTACTACTACTACTACTACTAATAATAATAATAATAATAATTTTAATAATAATAATAATAATTATGCACTTCTATAGCACCAGTTCTAATACCCAAGGTATCAATCGATGGTACTTCAAAATCAATCCGCAAAAGATCCAGGTCATTCCATACTACTACTAGGGCCTACTACTACTACTACTACTACTACTACTACTACTACTACTACTACTACTACTACTACTACTACTACTACTACTACTACTACTACTACTACTACTACTACTACTACTACTACTACTACTACTACTACCACCACTACTACTACTGGCTGAATTGATCTGGAGTGATCATGCTTTTTACGGATGGATTTGGAGTACCATCGAGCGATGCCCTTGAGTCTTGACTCTTCTTCTTCTTCAGGTGCTCTGTCCAAAGACAGGTTCCATACTCCAGCGTCGCCACTCCTCTCTATTTTGAGCGTTTATCTTCAGGGCTGAATGAATAATTGTTATTTTCCGTAGTGTCGAACATCCAGTGGCGGCTCCAGGATTTGGCAAGTGGGGGGCGCCTTTAAGGTGGCAGCTTCTAAGCACGGTGACCAACTATTTTTTTTATAAACCTGGACTGGTCTAGTTGCCTAGAATGAGTGCACTAAAGTATGGGGCCAGGCGTTCAATAGGGGGCACGGGCCCCCGGGCCCCCGGGCTCCCCCCCCCCCCAGTGAAGCCGCCTTTGTTACCAACAAGCGTGCACGCAAGATTTTAAAGACTGTGTGGATCATTAGAGCTAACAAAATGAATGCAATAATCGAGCTATAATTCCATGTTCCAATCAGCATGGACCGAGGAGAGGGGAAACAAGTCTGAACACAGAAATTGGCTGACGTCAGCACATTCAACTGTTCTATCGATCGCGCCCTCTTTGTCCTATTCAGCCTCGATGATCGTTTATAAAGGAAGATCGCATCATCAAAACAACGCGTCTACGCATGCTGGCAGCGTTTTCTGGCGAGCTGCGGGAGAGGGGTGGGGGTGGGGGTGGGGGTGGGGGCTTCCTCCCCTCGAGAGTCCGTTGAAACGCTCTCGCACTCTTTCACTCGCTCCTCGTCGAACACTGCACTCCTTGAGCGCTTCACGTGTGTTTCGAACCTCGCTCTCGTCGGAAGCACCCGAGAGTTGTCGGCGGAGAGCCATCGAAACCCGTTCTGGCGCAAAAGCAGATAGGGTCTCTACGCTGGCGCTTACGTCAGCAGCGGAACAGGGTATCTTGTCGACCTCAAAAGCGAAGATCAGGGCGTAGCGACGGGGGTTTATCGGTATATATATATATATATATATATATATATATATATATCCTCCAAATCAGTCTACCTTAAAGTTTTTTATGTGATTTACATGTGGTTATATGTGGTTTATATGGTTTATATGGTTTATGCGGTTTATAGTTAAGATTTATACCCACCCAAAATATGTATACCCCCAAATCAAATTCCTGGCTACGCCCCTGGCGAAGATTGGTCTATTTATTGGCCGATGGGTTGAAACGCTGTCGACTGTATAGTGTATACCGTTGCTTCGGTACTGCAGTCGCGTAATCGATCCGGTCTCCGTATGGCTTCCATGGGTCTCTGTACGCGATTTTATAACGGCGTACTGGTACTGGTACTGGTACCGGTACCGGTACCGGCGGGCAGTACTGCTGGAAGTGAACTCTATATTGACTAGTTGTTGCGGACGCCCTCTGCTGTTGCTTGGTTCCCTGGGCGAGAGACAGGGGCGTAGCGACGGAGGTATATCGATATAAACTCTCCCCCCAATCAGGCTACCTTAAGATTTTAAAATGTGTTTTCGTAAGATTTTCAACGTTTTAAAGATTTATACCCCCCACCTCCCACCCCCCAATCACATTATACCCTATGCCTCCATGGAAACTATGCCTTCATGGAAACTATGCCTTCACATGTCAACGCTTTCCCTCTAATTGTTTCCGGGCCATTCGACCACCACCACCACCACCACCCCATCCGTCACCTCGGCGCCAGCGCTGAAAGTCAGCGTTTTATGCGCTTTGTATTGGTCGTGGTCAGGCGTTTCGATGAAAATCGGTATTTTTGTGTGGAGAAACAGAGTGTAGGGCCTAGCAGCCAAAAAACAGGGACGCTCTTCAATCTTCAAACTCTCGCGACCATCAAAATCGTCGCAAGGACATTAACAGGTGTTTGCCACCGGCCTGTCGAATCATGCCCCGGACCCCTGCGGCGTTCGTTTCACGGATAATCCATAATATAATTAGATTGTGCGTCGGCGAGTCTGAGCGACATCCCAGGGAGAAAATAGTAAAATCGAGAGAGAAATGAGAGAGAGAGAGAGAGAGAGAGGAGAGATGAGAGAGGGGAGCGAGAGAAGAGAGAGGGAGAAGAGAGAGAAAGGAGAGAGAGAGAGAGAGAGACGGAGAGACGGAGAGAGAGAGAGAGATAGATAGATAGATAGATAGATAGAGAGAGAGAGAGAGAGAGAGAGAGAGAGAGAGAGAGAGAGAAGAGAGAGAAGAGAGAAAGGAGGGAGAGACTAGAGAGAGATATATACATTTCTATCATGATAAGTTAATCTATCCATTTCAAAGTGTCGTATTTTCTTCCATTTCGATAATAATTCCAACAACATAAAACGAATTTCTGGATGCGCCCATGTATGTCGTTATAACATGTTGACGTAGCTTAGTAATAATGGTAGGTCCGCATTTCGATCGGCTGCAGCAGTGAAACGGAGAAAAGGACTCAGTAGAGAGAGAGAGAGAGAGAGAGAGAGAGAGAGAGAGAGAGAGAGAGAGACCATAGGCGGCGCACTCCTATCGGCCCCGTCGGCCCAGGCCGGGGTACTTTTGAAGGTACACCGGCCCGCCATAGGTCGGGCCGGGGTACTTTTTAGGAAGTAAGAACTGAAGAATTGCGATTCTTTAAATTGTTTGGTTAAATTCTCACTTCGAATTTCGAAAAAAGCCGCTGTCGCTGGAGGGCGAATGCTCTGCCGAATAGGGCTTTATAGTTGCAAGATCAGATAAGATCAGATAGGCATGTCATATTCTCATTTAACCAGAAGGCGTCAAACACGGCAGTCATAATCTTATTAGATTACACAGCTGCTGTCGCGGGAGGAAGAATGCACTGCCCAATAAGGCTTCATAGTAGAAAGATCAGATAAGATCAGGCAGGGGTCATATACACCTTTAACCCGAGGTGTCAAACGCAGCAGTAACGTACGTCTATAAGTTAACATTAGATTAAAAGACGGCGGAAGGCCCTTTGACGAACCAAGTGGGGAGACGGTGGGCGAAAAGGCGAAGGGCAGCAGAGGGCACCAGGGAAGCAGTAGAGGGCGTTGGAGTGTTTCACCGAGAGATGGCAGTCGGATTTGGGTCCCGATCGAAAGTGATCAGTTCACCTTGTTTGCATAAATTGCGGAAAGCAATCTAACGACTTCGGGGATTGATTCAATCGTTCAACAGACAACAGCGCTTCGCCATCGACACAATGGACAAGTTTGTTGTTAAACGTCGTAAACCGAATGTCGAAGACCCTGAACAAACTGTAAGTACTTCAGATACAACATCTGCGCAAATTATTCCATAGTGATGAGTGTAGGACTAGGTCACTAGGACTATGCTACGAAAAACTATAATCGTATAAATCTCAACACTAGACATGGTCACCCCAAGATTTATGGGACACCCCGAGTTGTTTTTTGCCATAGTTTTCATCCTTCCCAATCCTATTGTATGGAGCCTTATTCTTGATTTTATATCTTCTTGCTGACTGCCTGTGCTTTCAATGACACCTTCAACACATCTGAATGGCCTGACTCTTTCCATGTTTTTGCCCATTCATTGTAATATTCACGATTTTTGTATTCTCTTTCGTTGTGTTATTAAAAACATTTTTTGTTTACAATTACAGTACACATGGACTACTGCCTTCTTACAAATGTGATGAAATAAAAGTGTTGCAGAATGCAAATGTTTAAAACCGTGCCAGTTCACCTTGTGAATAAACATCTTACAGTCCCAGTGGCGTGCAGGGAGTTGTGGGCACTGGGCATACGGGGCCTAATCGATAAAAACCTTCTTAAAACGTTTCTTTTGTTATAAATCACAATTGAAAACGCATTTTGGCTATCTACTGTAAGTTAGTTAGGCACCTCGGCCCTCAACGACCGCTGCCGTTATATAGTAAACGGGCCGGGGTACTTTTTATTGTCTTCCGCCGCCTCTGAGAGAGACCATGGCCATGCAGCAATGGCAAACGTCGACAAGGAGGAGGCTATGTCAACATCAGCTCGACGATTGGTACTGTATACGCCGAATATGTATGTTCTGTGTATGCATGAAAAGAGAAACTTCACTGCACACACACACACACACACACACACACACACACAGAGGCCAGCGGAGGCGAAGAGTTCATGGCCGGCGATCTATGAAGCGCCCGATGAATAAAACTCCGACACGGGCGCGGTCGAGTTTTCCAATAACGCGGCGGTTGGTACGCGTTTGGAAAAATCGCAAAAGCACGCGTTGTTAGCACGCGCTCGTTGCGTGTCAAATAAATGAAATTTATCGCTTCGTTCGTCAGCGGCGTCACTATTATGGCCCCACTGTGTGTCACACCATCACAAACGATGCAACACTTATCATGCACTTTGATATTAATATACTGTAATTTGTCATCGGTCTATACAGCAGACTCAAATTTATTCTCCATTTGTACGCGATCTCTCTCTCTCTCTCTCTCTCTCTCTCTCTCTCTCTCTCTCTCTATTTCTCTCTCTCTGTCGTAGATGTTCTGGAAAAACAGCAAAACAGCTACGTCTGGCTACTGACGCCATCCAAAGCACAGCTGCACCTAGCTGATGCATAACGACGAAGGCCGTATCAATTTCCACCAGGAGCCAATGCCCGTCATGCGAAATCCTTCGAAGCCGACTACTACTACTACTACTACTACTACTACTACTACTACTACTACTACTACTACTACTACTACTACTACTACTACTACAAATAATAATAATAATAATAATAGTAGTAGTAGTAGTAGTAGTAGTAGTAGTAGTAGTAGTAGTAGTAGTAGTAGCAGTAGTAGTAGTAGTAGTAGTAATAGTAATAATAATAATTTATAGATTTCTAGGGCCTGTAGCGCCGCTGAGCCAACTTAATTTAAAAGGTCGAAATTTGCGCAGAAATCGAATCAAACAAGGAGGAGGAGAAGCCTTACTGGAAATTCTCTTTCGACTCCCACTTGGAAGCGTCCGCCGTCTTCCTCTCGGGAACAAAGTCCTGGTACTTGAGTTTCCAGGCGCAGCGCAGCGACGACGACGACAGCTTCCTCGGTCCGGCGTAGGGCGGCTTCGCGTCCAGCGAAAGTTGAGTTCCCGACGGAGAGTCCAAGATCCTGGCGCTCTGCGGTGCGTCGACCGTTATCACGACCCCGGCCGCCGCCGCCGCCGCCGATTCGTCCTTCTCTCCTCCTCCTACTCCCCCGTCGGTTGTTCCGGTTCGCTGGAGGAGTCCGGTTCGAACCTGGATATCGGACACCTTTCCGTTCAGGTGTCCCGAATCTCTCGCCGACGACGACATCTCTTCTGTCCGCAAGAGATAGATAGATAGATAGATAGATAGATAGATAGATAGATAGATAGATAGATAGATAGATAGATAGATAGATAGATAGATAGATAGATAGATAGATAGATAGATAGATAGATAGATAGATAGATAGATAGATAGATAGGAGATAGATAGATAGAGAGAGAGAGACGGAATCTTCTGGAAAATACTTATGATATTTATTTAACGGTTTTTATGGTCTGAGGAGCGTCGGATCGAGTCGCCGTAGAATCTGGGGCGGCGGTTAATTTGAGAGGCGCTCCGTTACCATCCAAAGCAAAGAGGGCCGGATCTATCGCCGCAGGACGTTTCAATTTCCGCTAATCCTCCTCTCCGGATCGGACAAAGAGATCGCCAGAGTCGATTATTAGCGGCGCCGAGAATTCGAATAACGCGGAAGAACTTGGCGATGTTCTTCTTCTGCTTCTCCTCCTCCTCCTCCTCCTTCTTGTACGAAAACAGTCATGTCGTCCCTTGTTCACGCGTCGGTTCTCTGCTACGCGCGCGTCCAAACTCGCCGTTCTGCCCGGCTCGGCTCCGTCGAGTCCTTTTCACCAGCCTGTCGCTCTGCGTGGAAACGAAGCAACAGTAGCCTCGACCGCAGCACAAGCATCATACGCCGAGAGTCAAGCGCGCCGACGCCTTTTCGTAAACAGTATGCGACGGTATCAACCCGGCTACACACGCCACGTAAGCACTCGACCAAATGTTAGAAAGAATTAACGCACAGCTGTGCCTCGAAGACCACGTCTGTCGCTGCCATTATAACCTAGTGACGGGATATTTTTGACTAGTTAATATTATAATGACCGTCGCTAGAAATGCAGCCTGTATATTATTTGCTATTCTGTAGAAATAAAATACCGTTGTAGGCTATAGAAATAAAATGGGCGTTGCAGGCTTTTTTCAGGAGGGGCAAAGAAATTTTTTCAGCACTGTGGTCACGGTTAATATTTTAGCAAGTTTTTCAAATTTCAATGTGATATATTGGTATTTGCATTTTCCATGGGGGCGCATGTTCCCCCTCTTGCCCCAATTTGCGGGCGCCCATGTTCAGGGGCGAAATCAACAGCGGAAGCATACTTCTGCAAATGGGTCTTTTACAATACGATGCTATTCTTTCTAAACGAATTGAATCCAGCATTCTATATTAACAGTAAAGAGAAAACTTACACAACTCATTAGTTCATAATTTTGAGAGATAAATATTGACTTGAATTTCCTCGTCTCGAGTGCACGGCGCGAGCACTCGTGAGTCGATGCCTGGCAACGGCGTCCAACCTAGCAACGGCGTTGCCGTGGAAACGAAGCGAATGAATGTAGAAGCCGAGCAAACGTTTGCGTTTCTTCTTCTTCTTCTTCTTCTTCTTCTTCTCTTCCTCCTCCTCCTCCTCCTCCTCCTTATCCTTCTTTTTCTTCTCCTCCTTATTCTTCTTCTCCTTCTTCTTCTTCTTCTTCTTCTTCTTCTTCTTCTTCTCTTCCTCCTCCTCCTCCTCTTCCTCCTCCTCCTTATCCTTCTTTTTCTTCTCCTCCTTATTCTTCATCTCCTCCTCCTCCTCCTCCTCCTCCTCCTCCTCCTCCTCCTTCTTCTTCTTCTTCTTCTTCTTCTTCTTCTTCTTCTTAACTCTTCTTCTTTTTGATTATCTGATTGTGATTTTGATAGTGAGGATTGAAGATCAAACAACACTAGAGAGAATCCTCTTTGGGTGCGTTCAGTCAACATAAAAACAAAACGCTAAACGATGCTCGATCGAGTATCGGCCTCAGAAAGCCGTGCGATGGTCAAGTGCTGGCACTTTCTCTTTTCAATAACTTCATCCTAATGAGGACAACGATACCAGCTCTCTCTCTCTCTCTCTCTCTCTCTCTCTCTCTCTCTCTCTCTCTCTCTCTCTCTCTCTCTCAGAAACCAATTAGTTTAAAGTCTAGCTTGAAGATCTCAGCTGCTTACTTACAGAAGATGGAGTAGACAGTGGCGTCTCTCTTATCAGTGGCGGCTCTAGGATTTGGCAAGTGGGGGGGGGGCCGTTGGGGTGGCAACTTCTAATCATGGGGGCCAACCATTTGTTGTTTAATGTATGTAGCATTAAGTATAGGGTCCCAACTGGGGGGGGGGCACTGGGGGCCAGGCACTCAATAGGGGCACGGACCCCCTGTCTCCCGGTGGAGCCGCCACTGCTACTTCTACCTGGATCTGCAACATTGACCACCACGGATTATGGATTACTGATTGTGGTTATTACCCATATTGAACCCTCGTTAATAAGCTGGTGCACTGCTCCAAGCTTTCAGTCAGCTCTATAGACATTTCGTTTTTAAAACTTAATTTTACCCACTTCAGGTAGGTTCTCTGCTCATTTACACATTAGTTTATTATTTTGAAGAATTTGTATTCATGTAAAAATCTGTTGAAAATCCTCTGAGAAACATGGAGGGCGACACAAGCCAAATATTGGGTGGGCCAACATGGCCTGTTTGAAATTGGACAATGCAAGGATTAGTGCTACAGTAGGCTATAGATATGCAAAAATTCAGAAGAGTGATGAAACGAATTAAACCCACATATATTCTTGTGTCCCCATCTTTGCTCTGTCAAACCGTACTAGAATTGTCAATATATTCTGTCTCAATTTTCTTTCTAGAGCTTTCGAAATGCCACGAAATATAATGAGCCATTTGAAACGACACTATACAAAGTCTTTCAGAAATCTATAATACTCTGTCAAATGTCTAAAAAATCAATTGAGAGATAAGATGACGCTTAAGAGAGCTGGTTTCTTCTATTACAGGTTTTATAGACCACAAAAATATTATATAATTGATACCCTGTTTGAAATTGGACAATCCTAGTGCTACAGTAGGCTATAGATATGCAAAAATCCAGAAGAGTGATGAAACGAATTAAACCCATGGAGGGCGCCACAAGCCAAATATTGGATGGGCCAACATGGCCAATTTTTGAGAATTCAAGACAGCACAGCGAGAAATTCTTGCCGTTACGATCAATCAATCATTGAAAAAACACAGTTGCATGGTTATATAGCCTAAATATAATAATTTTGAATGGTCTTCCACATCTGTGACATCTCAATAATATTGTATATGGCAATATTAAGCCAATATATTGGGGATTTGGCGTTATTAGTTCCACAAAACATTGTAATTTGCCAGTTGAAATTGGGTGGGCCAAACACATTGTGGCCAATTGGGCCTAAATATTGGGTGGGTCATGGCCCACATGGCCCACCCTGTTGCACCCCCATGCTGAGAAAATAGCTATTTTACAAACGCTCCCCAACCCTTTTTTACAAATGCTCAAATCAACCAGATCATCGTAACTCGTCTTTTATACCATCATTATCAATTTATCATATTCCTTTTTATTACAATGATTTTCATTATTAGAATAATCACTATCTATATAGGGTTTAATACTGTCCATAAAATGAGCAGCTAACTCTTCAATATAATTTATTTGCAAATGACGATTCCCATATATAGGCCTAATACAGTTTTGCAGTATAAAGGTCATAATATTACTTATACAATATACAAAGACGAACCCTGTTACCATCTATTTCAAAAGCCGTCATTACAAATAGTTGGCCAAATAAGCTTTCAAAGTCAGCTTTTAATTATATTTCCATGCTAACTTTATAACTAGAATATCAACAGATCGAGGCCAGAGTAATTAAAAGCAAGTATTTTTGGTGATTTTGAAATAAATTCACTTAACATTATTTTATAGACAGCACAGAGGCGTAGCGAGGGTATCCGGCGCCCAGGGGCAAAGTGTGCCATTGGCGCCCCCAACACTGCTGACGAGCAAAAAAAGTTGCCACATTGTTCAATACCCAATTTTGGCGCCCCCCCCGCACCTCGGCGCCCGGGGGCATATGCCCCCTGCCCCCTCACTACGCCTCTGAGACAGCAACGTCAATGTTAGTTTAATTCTAGGCAATGGTTACTTTTTTTCAAAAAGTCTGAAGGGGAGTACCAAGAAAACTTTAGCCCCAGAGTTTTTTTATTTCCAGTGCAGCTAGAAACAAAACTTTTGACCTCAACTGGGGTTGGTCTTGATTAGTGGTGGATGGGTGGGGATAGGGAGTAATTCCCACAACCCTTGTTAAGTTCAACATTTATTTCAGGTGACTATTATTTTGACGGTCTTTATTATCCATTCATTCTTCGACAGTTGAAAAAATAAGTCAAATATTCTATGGTAAACCTGTTTAGCTTCTAATGTTTATTCTAAAACCCACAGTGTCCATGCAGTAGAAGAGATAATCTCCTAAAACGGGTTTTAGGTTCCCTAGGTGATAATGATGGCGTCCGGTTGTTTAACGTTGAAGATCTTGCAAGAGATCGCCCATATTCACGGTTTCGATCTGATTGATGGACTGGTTTCCCTGCCAGGTATCATCATAGATTGTGGTTGCAGGTTTCAATTGCTGAACCTGATAAGTTCTCCAGTTGATCAGCTTGACGACGGTCCCATAGTTGATTTTGCTTCCTTTTGCTTCGGAAAGCCTTGAAACAATTTAAAATACATCAAATTTACAGCAACTATGATGTTTACTATTATCAATTTATCATTATTATTAACATTGTTTGTATCATTAGTATTATTATTGTTGCAACAGTGAATAAATTACTTTTATTCTGCAAAACCATTTATGAGAAAAATTCTAATGAAAATAGTCGGGTGTGAAAATTCACTTGAAACCGGAACGTTCAAGAATGGCCATGGTCTAATATAACATGAAATATGATAATATGTAATACTGTAATATAATAATGACTATTACATGCACGTATGCTGAGTATAATATAATGTCTTTTTTAATAAAGAAAGTTGAGGCTCCAGAAATGTATTATGAATAGTCCTCAAAGAGACAAAGACATATCTCAAAGCACAATAAAACTTTGTCAAAGGAAAGACATACAATAATTTTGACAATTATGCCATAATTCATATCAATGCAATATAGGCCTACTATTAACAACTTTTTTTTAGACATAGACATTTTATTTATTTCACGACCAGCATCATAAACTGGATTTGAATTGGTTTAGTAGGAATTTCTTCTATGTTGAAAGACACCATCACTCGTACAACCAATTTCTTTTTGTCCACTGCAGCAGTATAATAAAAAGCAGGCTAAAACTTCCAATCAGATGACTGAAACAAAGAAAAATTTTTGACAAATTCAAAAAGCAACTGTGGCAACAGCTCAAAAAACAGCATTGTCACTTACGCGGAAAGAACCGATCTAAGGACGTCGTCGTTTATCGGAATTCTCATTGCCTTAAAAACCATCCTCAAACGTTCAGGATGCAGTAATCCAGTGCTACAGAACAACACATTGTCTTCGCAATTCATAACATTTATATAATTAATGGTTTGCATAACCCTGCATTCTGTGGTGGCTCCAGGATTTGGCAAGTGGTGGGGGTTGGGGGGTTGGGTGGCAACTTCTAAGCATGGGAGGCCAACCATTTTTGATAGGTATGTAGTAGTAAGTATAGGTCCAAAGAGGAGGGGTCACTGGGGGGCCAGGCATTCAATGGGAGGGCATGCCCCCCAAACCCTCCATGTGGAGCCGTCACTGCCTGCAATAGAGAGTAGCTCTGCATTAGAGATTAGCACTACAATACAATGCAATACAAGATCCCTTTATTAAATCAACCTTGGCAAAATGCAAGGTCAAAACATAATACATAATAATACATAATACATATTTAATAATACATATATTAACAACTAACAATAGCAGCTCGGAACTTTTATCAGTAATATTTACCGATCACGATCGTGATGAAGACACTGATTGATTATCAGAGTAAAGTCTTCGAATCCAGCTCTCTTCAGTTGTTCCTGCGCCAACCCGACAAGGGCATCGATTTCTGGCTGATCGTAGACACGATCCTGATAGTATCGTGAAAGTGTGATGATCTCTTGGACCGAAAGACGTCCTCCGGAGATATGTCTCAAGAAATTCTGGAAATCGTCGATGGCAATTAGGCCACCGGATGGCATGTTCTCCGGTCTGATCTGTCGCAAGATCTGAGCCAACTTTGAAAGAGCGCTTTGAATGTTAGACTGCGGAAACTGAAATTGAAAACAGTATGAATTTCCTGAAGATTAACACTTCAAAACTGAGCAAAGGCATGCTTGAGAACATAAAATTTGAAACAGTTTGCAAAGTCCGAAAAGTCTTCAGTTCTTGGTTTGTCCACAATTTTCGAAGTTACTGTCAAACAAGATAATGATGCTGATGCAAATCATCCTAAACTGAAATATCAAAATATTTTGCTAATGCCATCCATTTTGTTCCATCTGACCAATATCATTATTTATATATTTTGAAATGTTCTATTAAATGCATAATATTTCCAGAGCTGTCAAAGAAAGTTTGAAGAAATCACAGATACAATACAATACAATATCTCTTTGTTGATATCAACCTTGACAAAATGCAAGGTCAAACAATACAAGTATCAATACAAACAATACAATAGTAATAATAATAATAATAATAATAATAATAATAATAATAATAATAATAAGTATCAAGTATAAATCCAAAAATTTTTAAAAATATTAGAAATTAAAATTATTTTTACATTTAGATCCAGAATACAATAGTTTTATAATAAAGTTTTTATCAGTCAAAGAATTGAAATCTTTCTGAGGTGTTGGGACAGCCTTTCATAGAATGAAAATTGCTGGTCAAAGTTAATAATAAAGTCTAGTCAAATAAAACCGGATGTTTCACATAAAAGATTTTCAAATGCAGTAACTCACTGTAACTGTACATAACTGCCTTAACCCATTTACAACCACTTTGGCTTTAAATGGGTTAAGCAATTTTTAAAATAAAAACTTTTAAAGCATTCCTCAATACTTTAACTTGAAATTAAATATCGTATCATAAGACAAGATAGTTTATTTATTTATTCCATCAACATGAAAATGTACAAAAAGATTTTTATTGCGCCTTTCCATGTTTAATTTCACACAGTTGAAGAAATGCCAGGTTAATTTATTTCTTGCGAATTGCTCATAGCTTCCCTCGTACCTTCTGGCAGTTCTCTTCCATGTAGTTATAAGCATAATCGTCCGCATCGATGATTAAGAACTTGTGTTTGTTGAATTCCAATCGAGCGCCAACGTAGAAGTCGCTCTCGGTGTAATGCTTCGGTGGTTGGGTGCTGAACTGCTCCTGGTTGGGTTTCTTCACTTTTCCACGTTCCAAAAACTTTCCACCAGTTATGCCTGCAATGCCATGCATACATACAGAGCCAGTAAATGGCAGTGGCGTAGCCAGGATTTCCGGAAGGGGGGTTTTGAAAAAAATCGTCGATAACTGTCAAGGGGGGTTTCACCCCAAAAATAGTCAAAAATAAAAATTGCATGGGAATACATAAAATTTTTTTTGCACTGTCCAAGGGGGTTTAACCCCCAAGCCCGCCCCCTCCCGTGGCTACGCCACTGGTATATGGCATAGTGTGCCTGTTAGACTTGCACAACTTATACCACTTCTCACAAATGTTGTTACCACACTGATAACTTCCTATACCCTAGTATTTAACTTGATAAATGCCTACATGTAATTACTTACTCACTAGGAACAATGACATTCTTTATGCCAGAATTTAAGTTTCTGAATCTTATTTGGAAAATGCCACAAAAAATTGTTGGTGAGCAAACCATAAGTTTCTAAAATCTGATCAGAAAACTTGAAATCAAGTCTCATGCAATGTATGGAGAATAATACCTGGCATCAAAAGAGCACAATTTCTTAAAATTCAAGTCCTCAACTGCTTCAAAAGAAAATCGCAATTGAAAGTAAACTGCAATTTAATTTTGCCTAGCAGCCTTAAAAAGTTCACCACAGCTAAAATTTTATTCAGGCTGTTTGAAACTAAAAACACGTCTGAGTGACATTATTCTACTGTGCTGTGTACATTTAATAATAATAATAATAATAATAATAATAATAATAATAATAATAATAATAATAATGTGATTTTAAGTGGTTTAGGAGGCTAAGTAAGCCTGTGAAAATGTCGAAAATTCAAGTCCAGCAGAAGACTACCTGAATTCTTAACAGTAGGTTCAAATACGACGACTGTGTCGTCCGCCAAAAAGTACGAGATGACGAACTTCCTCTCTGCGTCGATGGCTTTTGCTGCGTCCAGTTTCGCAAGAAATCTCAGCACGTTTCCGTCGAGACCGAGGCGATCTTTGCCCATGAACTTGACGAAGTCCCGCTTAGGGGGGCGTGGGATCAGCGCCTGACTGGAGTTCAGGGAGTCCTCCTCGCCTCCAAATCCGTTGTAGGGCGGGGGCTGCTTAGCCGGGGCTTGCACTTCCTGCTGACCGATGCCCAGAACCTCTTCCCGAACTCGCAGTGGAGTAAAATCCGCTACAATTAAATCCATAGAAATTACATTTACAGTCATGTGACCAGTGTTTATTCTACCCACCTTGACATTGGGGGGGGAGATTTTGAAATGTTTGGGGGGGACAAGGACTGAGTCTCCACACTTTTGGATGGGAAATTTCCATCCCCCAGCCAACATATACAAAATTTGGGGGAATTTTAAAACTTTGGGGGGAAATTCCCCCCAGAGAAGGCCTAGAATAAACACTGCATGTGACCATTATTAGGTCAGACATTAGAATTACCCTCCTCTAAAGAAATACAAAAAGCAGATGATGGATGGATAGTACGTTGTAAAATACGAATTGATCGGTGTGATAAGTGGCTGGTATACAATCCCAAGGTTATGCGATGATAGCAAATTTGAGCTTGGTTTCATGTAACCACCTCACTGACTACGTAATCCATGGCTTAAATGGTGAATAAATACTTCACCCGCTATCAATCACTAGAAATGCTTCAATAATTAATTGTTGTTGCCGGGTTTTATGGTAATAATTTTTTACAACAATGATTATTGCATGCAAAGGGTACTTTGCAATGTCATCTGATAATAATAATCTTGACAAACTTTAATGCATTAGCTAATGCTGCTATTCTGCAGCCAATACTGACTGATTCCGTATTTTTTTCGATAGTATTCCTTGGTAAATTCGTCGCAATCACAGATGAGGAATTTCCGTCCGTATACGTTCAAACACGTTCCAATAGTCAGATCACTGTCCGTGTAGAAGTCTTGCTTAACAGCTCCAGTCTGACAAAAATGAAAAGTTGACAATGCTAGTGTTTACAAAATGCTTCCAGTTGTCAAGTCTGCTTATATATATATATATATATATATATATATATATATATATATATATATATATATATATATATATAAGTGTGTGTGTGTGTATATATATACTGTATTTGCATGATTATTACCCGCGCACTTATATAACCTGCATACGTGTATAACCCGCGGAAAATTACGGATTATGTTCCAATGTCCCAGCATATGCTATGATGTACGGGGCGCCGAGAGTGCTGACGGAGTGCCGAGAGTGTTGACAAGGTTTCAAGTTTCCAGTATAACCCGCACACAAATATATCTCGCAAGAGGGACTGCGGTTTGTAATTTCTTGAACTACACCACTATATATATATATATATATATATATATCCAATATTGATTTCAATTTTATGCAATAGTAAAAACATTGTTCAGAATGCAATTTTTATCGAAATGTTCAATTTATTCCATGTTTGTTTGAAAGGAAAGAAGTACCTTCAAATTGTCCAGAATATATCGGCCACCATGTCCCGATGGTCCAAAGACGTTGAGCACTGTTCGATCCGCAAGCTCTCCGGGTTTCCGCATCGGTTCGACAGTCTTCGGCAATTTTCCACGATGCAGAAACGTTGGAACCGCGTCGCGGCCTGAATTTGCGGGGATGACCTCTCGCACTTCCGCTGTGTCGTCGGCAAGATAGTAGTGAAGAATCATCTCGTGTGCATCACCAAACGGAGTGCCGCGATCGTCCCACAGGCAGTAAAATCGCAGGACATGACCGTCGTGATCCAAAAACTGTTTCATGGTGTCAAGTTTCTCATATGGCCTAAGCGGCTGCATTATATTGTCAACCTGGGTAAAGACAAACATGTACGGTACTATACCATATCATTATTCGATAAGTTCAAACAATCACTTAATTAATTATTGATGCAATACAGTCATCAGCTGATTACCGGTAATTGCTTTGGTTATTGAAGATTAAAACATTAAATTGGGAGAAATCAGCAAATTTTGAGGGTACAAAAGTCAATTTCAATGCCCTGAATATCATCCAATTTCATTGGTAGATGGCTGAAAAGAATATTAGTTCACAAATCTGTGGAGAGTTTAAAGCATGCAAACAGTCAGTTGCATTTAATCCACTATCACACTACATCCACAACTGAATTACTCAAAACACAAACATTATGAAAAGATAATTAGTTAATTTTAAAAATAAAATTATATATTTTTAAATTGTGAGACATAACAAGCCGGAAAGCAGACCGCTTTCCGATACTCCGAGTGTGGATCGTATGGAATCTCGATCGGCGGTCGCAGTTTGATTCCAAGCTTCCTCATGAAATTTCTCGTGAACTCATCACAGTTGGCAATCTTGAATTTTCGCGAATACATTGTGATTTCATTCCCGATGTTGAAATCTTCCAGTGTGTAGAATTTATCGTCGTTTGGCGAAGGTCGACTGATTCTGTGGCGACGAATTATGGAACCTAGGATACAATCAGTGCATGAACCATGCAGTGGCGGCTCCACAGGGGGCGGTCCGGGGGGCCCGTGCCTCCCCCCTATTGAGTGTCTGGCCCCCCAGTGGCCCTCCCCTGTTGGGACCCTATACTTAATACTACATACCTAACAACAAATGGTTGGCCCCCCATGATTAGAAGTTGCCACCCCAAAGACCCCCCACTTGCCAAATCCTGGAGCCGCCACTGGAACCATGAAGGCCAAGCAATAGCATGCAACGACATGAGTATCATTTTTGTAAGAAATTAGAACTGAAATTAAAGGAATCCAAGTTAACGAAAACTAGAAGTAAAATTGAGCAAATGTGAAATGAAATCACCCAATAAAAATAGAAATTGGAACTGAAATGGGAATTTAACTACCCATCATTTAAAATGGCGTCAACTTAGGTTGTGTGATATTTGGGCACCATAGTGTGTGTGTCTGTGTGTCCAAAGTTCAGCGTCAATTGACCAAGGGTGATATGCCATTATTCTTGTTTTAACCACTGACCCATCATCAGGCTATCACATGCTAGTCTCGAGACGGCACAAACAAACACCATTTCGGAGTCTGTATCAGAAAATCGAGTGCTCTTCGTTGATTTAACGTCGGCGTTAACTTAATTCAATTGTTACAAGATGATTGGCAAAACTGTTGGCTGGAAGAAAGCGAGATCCAGAAAGCGGACAAATCTCTTTGTCACGTTCAAGTTGATCAAAGCAGCATGCCGTGTATTGTTGAAGATGAACATGCATATTGTTTAGTTTATAAATTTTTGAACACTGTGTTACTGTCAGACATTAAAGAATACAGTTTTATATTATACTTTGCATGATTTCAAGCCAGGATTTGGCAAGTGGGGGCGTTGGGGTGGCAACTTCTAATCATGGGGGCAACCATTTGTTGTTAGGTATGTAGTATTAAGATAGGGTCTCAACAGAGGGCCGCTAGTAGGGGCATGGGCCCTTCCCTGCCCTCCGGTGGAGGCCACTGGCATCCAATACAAAAATGTCAATTACTAGAAGTAAAATTAGAAATTAAACTGAAAATATTTAAACTAGAACTGAAATTATTTTAGAACTGAAATTAGAACTGAAATAGAATTATTTTCTGAAGTATAACTGAAATAGAAATGAAATTAAGACCTAAAATAAGAATGAAAATTAAAATTAACAATTATTTTTAGAACTGAAATATCACTGATGAGTATTTGAGTGAAGCAAGTAATGACAATTGAGCAAATGTGTAACTGGGTGGACAGGCAGGCAGGCAACCATTATTCTTGTTTTAACCACTCACCACCACAAACAAACAATGTAAATCTCAACCTTCTGATTACTCTATGCATCCACATAAAAAAGTTAGTATGCAGGTCTTTCCAGGCTAAAGAAATTGCTGATTCAAGCCTGTGTCATTGTTTACCACGATATAAAGGAACACTTTTAACAATAAAGGAAATACTAGAAACAAAATTTCATTATAGTGCAACAGATGTCAGGACATTGAATACTGCAAAGCTGATGATACCATTACCATGGTCACTAGTTTCATGAATTATAACTTTTACAGTCAAATCCACAATTATGAAGTCATGCATATCTCTTGGTGCAATACAGTAATCTATGCAATAAAATTTCAAACAGTTTTTACCAAAGTAAAATATTGCACATTTAACATTAAAATTTCATCACCAATTTTAGGGAAAATCTAATCAATATCACACAAATGAGGTTTCAGTAGCCTTTGAAATGACGAGCCTTATTTGAACCTGACTTATTCCAAAAGTCATTTCCTCCTTAGCCACAACAACCCAACCCACCACCTCATGGATACACTGACCTTTGCCCGGCCAACAACCTACCTTGCCTGTAGCTATTTCAAGAAAGATTAAGCACATAAGAATAAGCAGCTACTACTGTACTACTTCTCAAAGCGCTATATAAATTTACAAGATCTTACTTATGGTACTTACTTAAAACCTTAACTCATCTGCCCTGCTGTCTGATGGTACTGTACCTTGTGGAATTCCTGCATTCTTCATTCTCGGCTCGACCACTTGTATTGAGTCGTCCTCCAGGTAGAAATACACCTTGCACCGGTGTACGCGGAACTGTTCCGTTCTTCTCTCGCACAGCCCCTCCTGGAAGTAGGCGTCGAAGCACAGAACCTGCTTGTCGAAGGCAACCCACGTCGGAAGGGCTGGACCGGTGCCTCGTGGTATGACACTGTGGTTCGGTGGATCTTTCTGGAACGGAAGGCGTTCTCCTCCGATTCCAGGTTTCTCTGCCCCGGCCAGCAGGTTGATTTCGTTGACGACATCAAAATGATGCGATTTATGAAATTTCGTCTTCCCTAACTGGAAACAAAAAAACTACCGGTGCACAAAAAAGGGGTGGTAGGCTGAAGTTCAAGCCCCGTTAGCGCCCCTAGTGGCTTTCGCACAGGCAGTAGGCCCAATGCCCACAAGCCATTTTAATTAGATCACGCTATAGCAACAGTATATTAATCAAGTGCACATAATATCATATCACCAAAAAATACAGTGTTGAATAACAAGACATTAGGACTATTCCTTTGTAAATAAAAATTTAGACAATTAGGCCTATTTTGTTTTTTTGCAAAAAATGACAAAAATTTAAACAATTAAATAATCAAGCACTCCTTTGGTGCGTGTAAAATAATAAATTGGCAAAATTGCCCCTCCAAAGACGATGACAGCCAGATCGAGTTTCAAGCTCATCGCTGGAGAAGAAGAAATAAATTTATTAATTAATCTAATAATAATAATAATAATAATAATAATAATAATAATAATAATAATAATAATAATAATAATAATAATAATAATAATAATAATAATAATAATAATAATAATAATAATAATAATAATAATAATCCATAATAAATAAAAATTACACAGAAATGCTAAAGCCTTTATGCGCCGTTTTTGAATAATTATCGAAACACACTCACGTTCTGGTTAAATGAATTTCCTGGCAGAAAGGGTAGAGCCATCGCTGTTTTACTGCACTTTCAACGCCGATTTGTGTCTGACTTCACCGCCACCAGCCGTAGTGTAGCATTAACGACAGGTGCCCGTCTATGTTGTCGGGCAGCCGAACGACGTCGTCATGACAACGCAAATCAATACGCGGCGTTAGGGAACTACTTTAGCAGCGGAATGATTGTTTTTTTAATAAGCCGTAGGACTGGAATCATGCGATTAGAAATTAGAGGACGAATTTGACTATCTGTCTGTCTGTCTGTCTGTCTGTCTGTCTGTCTGTCTGTCTATCTGTCTATCTGTATGTCTGTATGCTTGTCTGTCTATGTACACATTTTTAAATGTTCTCCCTCTGCTGACGGTGAATGCGTTTTCACAGTGGTGGGCAAGAATAATTTTTTAGCTGGGATGTCAATAGCCACCTCAGTAAGGAGGGGGTTGCAGTTGGGCAGTGTGGAGGAAAATTCCCCCTTCCCTCTACAAATCGCACACTGTCTGTCTGTATGTATTCATGTGTGTGTGTGCGTGTTTCTCTTCTTAAGAGCCACCCCCTCCCACCCCCGCATTCGGACTGGGACCGGTCGCAGGGGCGTGGCGACGGGGGCGTATATCGGTATATATAACCTCCCTCGCCACAAAAAGACTACCTTAAAATTTTTGACGTGTTTTAAGATTTTCAAAGTTTTTAACGATTTATAACCCGCATCACATTATAACCCCCTCCCCCAAATAAAATTCATGGTTACGTCCCTGACCGGTCGTGGAATTTTCTGACTTGTAGGCCCGGGAGGCACTCGGAATTTTCCAAGATGGAAAAGTTCAAAATTAGGTCACGATTGAGGGAAACATAGCCTACAATGTGGAACGAGTTTCTATATAACACTCACTTAATCTGATCGGCACAGACATTTTGCGATAAGGAGGGGGCTTTATTTTTCGTTGCTTTGCTCACTTAATAGGCTAAATCAGTGGTTCTCAAACTTTTTCAATCCAAGCCCACTGTCTGCACTTCAGAAGTTTAGACTGATTTAACTTTCTGAATTGAAATTTTACTATATACTGTAGGCCTATCGTGAATACAGGTATATAGCCTAAAGTCGAACTTAGCAGGGGGCGTAGCGACGGGGTATATAGGTATATATATATATATATATATATATATATATATATATATATATATATATATATATATATATATATATATATATATATACTCCTCAAATCAGGCTACCATAAAGTTTTTAATGTGTTTTTAAGATTTCGACGTTTTTAAGATTTGTGCCCTGTCGATCACATTATACACCTTCCCTCCCAATCAAATTCCTGGCTACGCCCCTGGAACTTAGTACAAAGTCTAATTTAAATTATACACAGCAAGACAGCTGCACGTCACGTGCAATTTCTTTCTGGGCTATTCTTCAGATTCGAAATAATATAGCTACAAACATGCATGCATGCCATTGTTTAGTCTAGCCACCTTGACATGGGGGGGGGGGTTACATGTTTGGGGATATGGTTTGTCTGCCCAAAAACCTTGTCGCAACATATAGAAATTTGGGGGATTTTCAAACTTGGGGGAATCTCCCCCAAAACAGGCCTAGAATAAACACTGCATGCATGCCGTGGACCCACTATAGGCCTAGGCCTACTGTCGTTTCCGCAGACCTCAATTTGAGAACCTCTGCTATAACAGCGATGATTACTGGCGTTGACAGGTGGGTGAGTGGGGCGGGGGGAGGGGTACTTTCCCTCTATTCGGGTTGGGACCAATCGTAGGATTTGTGCAAACCCGTTAAGTTAGTTTTTGGGGGCAGGGGGTAGATAGCAGGAGAATTACAAGAACTAAAGAAAGATGGTGAAAGCAAATTTTTCACGGTACTGTCGATCCAGCCTCCCCCCCAATTCAGAATCCTGGCCACGCCCAGTGTTTTATCCAGGCATATCAGATAGGATTCTTCCGCGCCTCCTCCCCGCCCACAAGAATCCCTCCTAAATCTCAGCATTGAAAAGAATTTGCATTGAACTGTGTCTCTTCCATTCCACAGCCAAGTCAACCTCCCCCAAAGGCCTGGAGTCTGGATAAAACACTGTATAGGAGCAGCGGCGGTTCCAGGATTTCTTGGTTGGGGGGGATGAAATGAATTCATAGGAAGTCGGTGGGATGGGGTTGAAAAGAAAGAAAAAACCAATAAACTTTGCCGAGAAAAGGATTTTCCCCCTAATTTTACTACACTTTTACAACAAACACATTTACAAAAAAATAGGTTAACAAGCAAAAAAGGAGGTCATCCGCAGTTTTTCCCGTAGTTTTACTAAACTTTTACCCGAAAATAGGTTTCACATGCAATTTTCTTTTTTAAAAAGTCCTGTGGGGGATGCAACCCCATTCATCCCCCACCTGGAACCGCCACAGTATACGAGTCTCGAATCTGATCAGATCTGTTTAGTAGTCCGCGGTTTCGTTAGGCCCATTGTCTGCCAGTCGCATTCGAGCAGTTCCAGGTGAAACGTTCCGCCGCCCTCTTCGGCCAGGTTCTTCGCGGCGTCGACGTCCGCCCGGAGTTCGTCGCGGTCGCGTTTCAGCTTCGCCCTTCGGTTCTGGAACCAGGTGATCACCTGGGCGCTCGACAGACCGAGGTCGGACGCCAGGGCGTCGCGGTCGACGGGCAGCAGGTACTTCTGCTTCAGGAAGCGCGGGTCTCGAGCTCGGCCAGCTGGCGGTTCGTGAACGCCGTTCGCGACTTTCGGCGCTTCTTCGCCGCCGCCGCCGCCGCCGCTGTTCGTGGCGCGGCGAGGAACGACGCTTGCCTCGAGGCGGCCGCGTCGTTGAGCAGGCAGACTGCAAAAGAAGAAGTAGTGGAGAAACGCAGGCCTATTGCAACAATTACCGATGAGCAGGGGCGTAGCGAAGGGGGTGGCGTATATCAGTATATATACCCCCAAATTATCAGTATATATATAATACGGTATATATAAAATATTTTGTATAGCCAGTGGCGGCTCTAGGATTTGGCAAGTGGGGTGGGGGCTTTTGGGGTGGCAACTTCTAATCATGGGGGGCCAACCATTTGTTGTTTAACTTTATGTATGCATTAATTATATGGTCCGAAACTGGGGCACTGGGGAGGGCACTCAATAGGAGGGCATGGGCCCCTCTGGCCCCAAATTATCAGGATGTAATACTGTATATAGCCTATACTGTATATACATATATAATTTATATATAATTTATATATAATTTATAATATATATAATATATATATAATATATATATATATAATGAGCTCTGTCAGGAAGATTAAATAGGGGACGTATTTGCGAATCAGAAGGAAAAGCATGTCAGGCAGATGTGGCCTATAGGCCTATACATCTGCCTGACGTGCTTTTCCTTCTGATTCACACATACGTCATCATGTAGCCTTTCCACGCGAACCGGAACCAACCACAGCGCCGTCTGGAAACTGGGAATTCTTCCGCTCCTGCGGAGATAAAGACCCTGGAAGCCGTTTGAAGGGAAACAACGTGGCGCTGAGAAGAAGACGTCGAGTCAAAACGCCAATAGTATAACTGTTGTTAATTCTCGCCCGCCTGTAAAATCTTGTCTAACGCGGACACGAGGGCATCGCAGAACCTAGCAACTGTGCCTCCCGATCAGTGGCGACTCCACCGGGGGCAGAGGACCCGTGCCCCCTATTGAGTGCCTGACCTCCAATGCCCCCCCCCCAGTTGGGACCCTATACTTAATGCTACATACATTAAACAACAAATGTTTGGCCCCCCATGATTAGAAGTTGCCACCCCAACGCCCCCCCCCCACTTGCCAAATCCTAGAACCGCCACTGCTTCCCGATATCTGCACTCAAACGCCGATTAAAACAAAAGGCTGCAGTAGTTTTAAAAGCAAAGATTCCTTCTGTTTAGTCATCTTTATAATCAGCCTATATATATATTTTATATATGTATATATATATATATATATATATATATATATATATATATATATATATATAATATAACAGTGTGAAATGTGGTTTAAGTTAACTGTAATTGCAAGTGAAATATCAGTTTACTGAAAAATAACAAATCAGTTAACTGAAAATACCAATAACTGTAACTGTAACTGAAAAATAAATAACTGAAATAGTTAAAATAACTGAAAATTACAAACTTTATGCAGTCAAACACCACATAAAAAGATCTTCGATTGAACACATAGAAACTCTCGAACTTCTGAAATTATCTTTGTCATGCTTTGATGGACTTGCATGCAGCGAAAATACGGACATATAAGTAGTGGCGTATACAGCGTGGTCTCGTGCCGCCCATGGCTCCTGGAAAAAATGCCGCCCCAACCTGCTCCTATTATAACTGACAAGCAAAACAAAAAAGGTCGTCGCGGCCGAATTCGAAAAAAGGTAATCGCCGCTCAATTTCCGCCCCTTTCAAATTTTGCCGCCCCTACGCTAAAACTCCCCAACAACCTGACAAGCAAAAAAGGCCATCGCGCTCAATTTTCCGCCCCCTTCATGTGTGCCGCCCATGGCTCGAGCCATAGTAGCCATTGGCACTCTACGCTACTGACTATAAGTAGATTTTTCAATCAATTAGAGAGAATAGAGTTATTGTCTATTTAAAAAAGCATCAAAATTTCATTAATGCGTTCAATGGCAATTGACTGAAAATAACTGAAAAATAATTTACTGTAGGGCCTATCTGCAACTGTAACTGAAAAAATGACAATAACTTTAACTGCAACTATAACTGGAAAATAATCAATAACTGAAACCACACTGGAGTGACCAAACCCATAGAATGCGCGGGCCACAAATGGCAATTTTCAAAGGATTGGGAACCGCATACCACAATTAGACATGAAAACGAGGCAGTGTGATCCAATTCTTTGCAAAATTTCACTAAATCTCAACTGCTATTTTTATGGGAACTATGATAAAATTGTCAATATTATTACTGTTATGTGGCAGTTATAGGCCTATGCGTCAGTTTATCTGGTATATCTGCTCCAGAAATTTCTTTAAACGTATCGCTAGCCACAGATTCTGCTAGAAGAGCCGCAGAGAGAGGGGATTTGATCGAGACATACAAAATACTAACAAACAAAGTGGAAATGCCAAGAGAAAGATTCTTTACAATGAAGCAGTATGATCGAACCAGAGGACACAGCATGAAGCTGTTCAAGAAACGGGTTGGGAGACATAAACAGCATTTTTTAGTGCAAGAGTGGTGGACAGATGGAATGAAATATTGAAATATCGTATAAGCAACCTTAAATTAACAACGTTTTACCAGTTCTTTCAGACGTTGCTCCGAATTTGCTCGAAGTCAGCTTCAACAGGGCCTGCAGCGGAGTCTGTTCAAGATTATGATGATGACGACGACGACGATGATGATCTAGACTTTTCCCCTGACACTCCGTCTCATCCACTTCTTCCGCGCCGGAAACCAAACGCTCTTTTCCATCTGGATTCACGGCTTGTATTTTGGCGTCGTCATAATCATCATCATCATCATCATCATCATCATCATCATCTTCCCACGGTCGCTTAATTACCAACCTCTTCTCTGTCGCCGACCTCCGATGAGTAATGTCGTCAAGTATCCTAGAAATCAGGAAAGAAGTATTTACATCCAACGACCTGGGTTTGGATGACGAGAGCTTGGATGATATCGTATCCTTGGATTCCTTACGATCCATGGATATATCGTGATAGTAATTCCGTGATTCGTTCTTCATGGTTCACTTATAGTATCCTGTGGCGCCGATCATATAGCAGGTATCCAAGTAGTACGTTCAGTTAGCAATCGAAAAGGAACTTTCAGTTGCATTTTAATGTTGAGACTGCTAAGTACTTGCGTTTGCAGATCGAAAAATGCCTATAGAGTTTCTATCGTTTCGCCGTGATTTTGAACACCCAGAGCAGTTAGTCAGTGAGTCAGTCGGTTGGGTAGCTTCAGTTTGGCTTTAGTTTAATAGTTTTCTCTCGGTGAAATTCATAGATTCACAAACAACAGGCGAAGAATGATTCTAGCCATAATATCCAAAGTAGCGAACAGTGTGGTATTTCGTAAGCCAGAAAAACTTATAGTTCACGGCAGAATAAGCGCCCTGTAATAATAATAATAATAATAATAATAATAATAATAATAATAATAATAATAATAATAATAATAATAATAATTTATTACCATTATTATTTATTATTATTTTATAATAATAATAATAATTTATTATTATTATTTATTATTATTATTTATTTATTTATTATTATTATTATTATTATACTCCTCCGACACATGTTCGAATTCATTCGGTTCCCTGAAAATCACTGGTTTATTTCGTTCCTAACAGTTGAAGCCGCTCTTATAGCGTGAAATCCTCGGCATCGTCTTCGCGCGGGTGTTCCCCCGCAGCAGAGCGTCTGTCTATTCGCCTGCCTACCTGGTGGCAAGAAATCGGGTTCCCAGCTTCCCAGCGGGCGACTCTGCCACTCGGCAGGTAAGGAACTCGCGTAATTCGCGTAGCCATGGTTACTGGAATTCTCGCGAATTGGACTTTTGATCTCGCACTCATAGATTCTCGTCTCGTGCTGCGAAGGAATCCAGACGCTGACATTTTCAGAACGGGTTTCTTCTACGAAAATTTTACTAATAGAACTTTTCTTCTCCTCGATCACAGCATAGTAACTTACTTCTCTAGAAGTTTCTAAATATCCTATTTACAACCAGGGCCAGTGATGTTAATCCTTGTCCTGGTCCTTGTCCTTAAGGACTCCTTAAGGACCAACTTGAAGTCCTTGTCCTTGTCCTCGTCCTTGGGGGTTCGGTCCTCGTCCTTATCCTCGTCCTTGCAGATCGGTCCTCGTCCTGGTCCTTGTAACTTAGTCCTTGAAAAGTCCTTATAAGGACCAAATTACTTGTATACCATTTTCAATTGTACTGATAATTTTGTTCCAAGTTAAGAGTAGTATGTGGATTTATATTTTGGCTACATACTTGTTTTGATTTACTCTAAATGTTTAGTCATTGTTTCCTTTATAATACCAGTTGATTCTTTAGCAGAATTCTTTGTTTCCCTGTGACATCAGCTCTAGTTGAACGAGTGTTTTCGCAAAGTGGTCTCATAATTAGACCTCACCGTGTGTGCATGACTGATCAGCTGCTGGAAACACTTTTTCATTTATTATTATTATTATTATTATTATTATTATTATTATTATTATTATTATTATTAAACTTGACAATTTCTTAAGCACAGTAACATAGCTAGATGGCTGGCTAAAGTCAAAGGCGCATTTGAAATGCAGCATTGATGTTGACTACATTATGATTAAAATTTTTTTTGCTTTTCTAATTTTGTGATTCGAAATGAAATTGTGTTTGGTTTTTTCCTTTCTGACTTTTTTGTCTGACAGAGGTTGGTTCTTGTCCTTGATCCTTGTCCTTGGGGGTCAGTCCTTGTGGTCCTTGTGCTTGCGGGGTAAGTCCTCGTCCTTGTCCTCGTCCTTGGAGGGTCGGTCCTCGTCCTTATCCTCGTCCTTGGGGGTTCGGTCCTTGTCCTTATCCTCGTCCTTGGAGGGTCGGTCCTTGTCCTTATCCTCGTCTTTGGGGGTCAGTCCTTGTTAACATCACTGACCAGGGCTATTGCTAGGATTATCAATTTGCGGGTGGGGGTATTTTCTGGGGGTGCCCTGCCGAAAAAGTCTGACAAGCAAAAAGGTGTCATCCGGCTCTCAGATTGGGGGTGGGGTGGGGTGTGTTAGGGGTGTCGGTCTCAGATTGGGGTGGGGGTTTTAGGGGTGTAAAAATATCCCTGTTTACAACGGTTTGGATTTTTCGTCCTGAGTAGCGAAAAATCAGTCGAATTAACAGTGAAACCATCATCGAATCGTCTCACGCAGGGCCAGCGACACACCTCGGTGCTTAGCAATCGATCGCATGTGAGGAGAAACTTTCTAGAAAATTCCACCAACGGGACAACGCGCTTCCAGTCCGCGGTGGGGGGTGCAGTTGAATTATTACACTTCTGATGGCGATTGGCAACTCCAGAATAACAGCCCTCCCACCCCACCCCAACCCACCCCACCCCGCTCCCCCGGCCGCTCTATCCGACCAAATATTTAGCCTCGCCCGTCTTCCGATCTAGATCATCGCGGATCATGATGATCGCCAGCACCCCGTCGATTCTCGCTCCGATTAGCGACGCTTAACGTCACACTTGTCCGTATTAGATAGACCACGATCTCCGCCAACTTTTCCATTTTACCACCACCACCACCACCACCACCGCCCCGCCCCCATTCCAAGAGAACGCCGTTGAGCGATGATCTAAGCCAGCCTTGGTATGATGTTGATGTATGCGTTTATACCCGGCTGTGATCGGTGCGCCGCGGGGGTGGGGGGTGGGGGGCGGGGTTCAGTGCCTCGGAAAAAATGGGTGGAAAATGTCGTTTTCGCCACGCGATGTTTGTTGCTGATTTATGACCGAAGAGCGACTGGGTAAACCGCACCGAGTAGACGAAGGCAAATCGGATTACAGTCGCGGGGTCGCGATAATTATGTCGGGATGTTCTGTGGAATAATTTTCCAAAAGCAGTGATATTCAGCAATAAGAGTTGACGCTCACATTGCTGGCCACCATGCAGTTACTAAAGGTCCGGACGTTGTGCTAGAAGTTTCAAAAGCCAGTGGGGAGGGGTAAAGGAGAGGGGTTGCTTTCACGCCACGCATGCCACCAGAATTTGACGATGGAAAATTCAGTCTCGATTTCCAACGAGCGTAGGATCCAGTGGCGGCTCCACCGGGGGGGCCAGGGAGGCCCGTGCCCCCATTGAGTGTATGGCCCCCAGTGGCCCCCCCAGTTGGGACCCTATACTTAATGCTACATACATTAAACAACAAATGGTTGCCCCCCCATGATTAGAAGTTGCCACCCCAACGGCCCCCCACTTGCCAAGTCCTAGAGCCGCCACTGGTAGGATCCGTCGCTGATCTCCGTGTTCCAGGGCAAGCAGCGACGCCGGTGACTTTCATCGTAAATCTAGAGTACCGGTAGATTGCCATTACTTTCTCTAGACTCACGTTTTACCTTCGCAGCCTAACGCTGCTATCAATCTATCGACGCCCGAGCGATAAACCGGCACCACGATTAGGTCCCGGTATGGTCACCCGTCCAGGTACGAACCGCGCTCGACGTTGCTTAACTTCGGTGCTCTGACAGGAATCAGTCTCACAGCGCTAAGTACGAAGAATTAATTATAGTTAGTGTGTCTCCAGTGGCGTAGGGTGGAGACCGGGGTGATCGCCTCTGGCGCAAAATTTCAGGTGAAAAATTTAAAAAAACACAAGTTATAACAAATCATAAAATAGGCTGGCATAGTCCATGTCATTCACAAAGGAGAACTGCAAGTACTTTTTCGAATTCTATTAATTAATTAATTAATTAATTAAACGGTGGAAAGTGAGAATACGGATACGACTCTTTTGCTTGTCAAGACATTTCAATTGTGGGAGAAGGTGGAAACCTTAGTAGGCCTACTATAGGGTACTAGATTGGTCTTGCAGAGCTACTAGTCTGTAAGTAAGCAAGGTATTTTAGCAGTTATACAGTAACTGACCGAGGTATGTATGTATTATATACACTACCATAATAAAAATGAATGGATGGGTTGAGCATAGTGGTTCTCACACAGGGCAGACACTATTGAACCACTTTTATTATTATTATTATTATTATTATTATTATTATTATTATTATTATTTTTATTATTATCTCCCTTTTGCCACGGGCGCTGGAAGACCACATTACGCCACCGAGTTTCTCGACCTCGGAAAAAACAACAGTGATCAGTTGTTCGAAGCAGATCTCTTAAATCCGAATCATAAGTACTCTAGTATCGTCAACATAATTATGCAAACTTCTTCTATAACTATAAAGATGAAACACAAAACTGCTAAGAAAACTTCTTCGCTCCATCTATCATAAAATCCTCAGATGAAAGTAAGTAAAAGTCTCAAATTAACGCACAATTCACTCTCTTGAGCAAATTTTTAGCCAGGACAACAAACGATTAATAATTAATTTATTAACCAGCAAACGCGAACAAGACTGTAGCAGAAAATAGAGTCCCGGATAGGCTATGTGAGGGCTTGCATACATATAGAAAGTCATCCCCGAAATCTAAGAGAAAATTTGTCCGATAGGGTAACGAGTCCTTTAGAACGACTAATAATTATTTGGCGCAACCCGACTGGTAACCATGGTCACTACCTTCCTGGTAC